>JANVCQ010000230.1:35884467-35900799 GCA_025531925.1 Erythroxylum plowmanianum
TTACCAAATAGAGAGTGAATCCAGCTGAATCTCAGCATTTGGCAGCAACCCAGCGATCAAAACTAGTATCTGAAAGTACCAACTCTCCAAGCACAGCATCACAGCAGATGCTGCAGACAATTCAAAGAAGCTCCAGAGCCCAGAAAAGGCCTGCAAGCTAAAACCTGACCAAGATGTCTTACACTTCTTACTCGTGACAATGTACAAAAACTGAGCCAGAACTATGAGCCACCACGACAAGCTGAGCACCAGAGCTGCACCGATCAGACCCCAGTTCCATTTGAAGACTGCAAGCCATGTGAGCAAGATGTGCACAAGGAGTACAGCCAATGAAATGTAGGCACTAGGGTTGATTATGCTTTGTGATTGCAAGAACTTTTGTATTGGAAAGTTGGCTGCGTAAGCGAAGATTTGAGGTATGAGTCCATAGACGAAAAGTGCAGCTGCAGAGGCAATGTTTTCAGGTTCCCCAAGTAAAGTCAAGATAGGTTTGGAGAAGATGTAGATCAACATTAATGGGATTCCTGTTGCCATAAGAAGAACTGTCGATCTTTGAAGGTATATGCCTAACAGTTCGTATTTGTGTGCCCCATAAGCTTGACCACATAGAGTCTCCACTGCACTTCCCATTCCAAGCTGCCATAAGTTCAAGAAAAGATTTAAACATTAATAATGTCTAGGAAAATTTTTTTTGCTAAACCTTTCTCGAGCAAGAACATTAGTTAAATCGGATCTGTTTAATTTAATAACTTCAAACCCAATCGGCTCAATTTTTAATAATTAATCAAATTTGTAAAAAAATTTAATCAATCCGAGTCAAGTGGGTCTCCATTTTTTTTACCACCAATTGAAGTGGATAGATCATGTGTCATAACATTAATAGCATGTGTCTTACTTTTAATTACATTGCCTTTAATTGCAAATATGCACTAAACTTGCAACAGTTGTGTTGAATATTCACTAGATATTTAGTTTCACAGAATATAAAGACGCCTTCCCATCATATAAACCTGAAACTATAGAGATGGCAATCCCTTCGGCCAGGTCAAATCAACATTGACTTGATGGGTCAGCTGCACGTCGTCCTGGCTGAACTAGCTTGGGCCTAAGTTCGAATTCGTCCTAAATTTAGTCAACTCGGTCTAATCTGTTGACTTCGGACTGGCTAGTTTGGTTTTGCCATCCCTGTGGAACTCAAAAGACTCTTGCTTGTACAGAACCTCGGATGAAGAACAAAAAAAGAAGAGGAAGAGCTGGAAAGAGATGAGAAAGATAATTACATACCATAAGGCCATAAGCAAAAACTTGGATACCAGTGTTTCCAAGGGAGACAGCAGCCAGCTCAAGGTTTCCAAGATGGCCACATAAGATCTGTGTGGACTTGGAAACCATATTATTGAGCAAGTAAACTATCACTGCAGGTGCTGCGAGTCTGAACAGTAGCTTGAGTTCAACTGATAGAGCTGAAGCTAATCGATGTAAATGGGAGGAACGGGTGTCCGAGGACAGAATCTCTTCAAGCTCAGAGCTCACCGCTTCGTGGTTGGACCTGAAGCTTTCCAGCAATGGCTCAGAACTGCTCATCATCTCCATTTCAGCTCACTCACCCCGCTAAGTAGTTGCTCCAATTACTATCTTTGGTTCTGGTGTGTGCTTACCTACTTTTTTCTAGTTGCCGTGATTGATTGCTCTTGCAATCGGCTTTTCCTTATTGAAAAGTGGGTGTGGACAAACTTATATTTGAAGACGGTACTTTTCTCATGTGATCACCTGACTGTCAGGGATAAACCAAAGTGAATATCTTAGTTACAAAATAAGCATCAAATATTAAAAATCATGGAATACATAAGTAATCAATTAAGAACTTATCAATAATAGTATATTTTATTTTTGCACCTCTTCTGTTTTTTCCTTGCATATTTTGTTGTAATATTTTGATTAACAAATTTGAATACCTTCCACAATAATGTTGGAAAGGTGGGACTGGATCAAATCCTGACCATAATAGAATAATTACGATTTTCATATTTTGATTTCCTAAAAATTAATATCACTTTAATTATATAAAATGATTTAACACATAAATCATAATAAAGCATGAATATTAATTCGTATTTTATTTTGAAACTTAATTATATTTTTGTTGTATCCTTCGAATTGTTGCCGAAGTTAATTCATCTCAATTATCGTACTCGCATAAAATTTTGATCTCTAACAGTATCCACATAATAAATTGAAAGAATTTTGTAACTTTTACAAAGATGTTAAGCAAGAAGAGTTAGCTTCATTAGATCTTAAGCCTATTTATAATAAATTTTAGATGTTTTAATACTTTAATTAAAATTAAATTCTAATTTTAATTAGAATTATAAATAATTATAATACAATTATACCCAAATAAGATTTAATATCTCATATTAATCCTTATTTATTAAATATTTCATATTTAATCATAAAGTTTCTAAAATTTTACAATCAAGTATAATTTTGATTAAAATAACTTTGCTCTCTATAATTTGTTCTTTATGTATGACTCATTTGGTTTCCAAATATGTTGACAATTATTATAAATTTTAATTTTAATTCATAATTAGAATTGTAATTAGAATTAGATAAATTAAAACTGCTTTTTATTTATCTTTAATTTTTCAATTAAACAATTATAATCATGGATTAAAATTAGTGTCTAATAACGCATCATGATCACCTAAATATTCAAGAATATTAAAGTAGTTTTGACTAACCTTTTCATAAATAATTTTTTTGTATAATTCAATTATTTCATCATACAATATTCTAATCATATGTAAAATATGAAATTAATGTTTACTGTATTTTGAGTCCAATTATATTAGTTCTCCGCTATTAGTTATTGATTCAATTAATGACATTTGTAAACTATTTGACAAAGCATCGTTTTACTTTGACCAAGGATTTTCCTAACCAATATTAATTGAAAACAATAAAATATTCTCCTTAATTACTTTAGGATGATGAATTATATCTTGATGGCATAACTACCTTCAGATAGTTTATTTCACATCCAATGACCACAGATTGAATGACTCATAATTAAACAAGTCATAAGTAATATATAAATATAGTAATTTCTATACAAGATAACTTTGAAGACCTTAATTCAATAAATTACTCATACAATTATCATAATAAAATTTTTAATAGACATACAAGTAATGTTCCAAATAGATTTTTCATATTGGGTCAGTTTTGTGAACTTATTCTCTAACAATCACCCACATATTTACATTAACATATGATATCGACTACTTCTTTCATAAGAAAAAACATATATGTGTTAGCTTTTTTACGTTATATTAATGTCCAGTCTTAGTTGAACAATGACTAGGAATAATTTAGGGATAATACATAAATACAATACAAATCTCATAATCATAATCTTATTATAATTTTATTTGCAATGTATTATCATCTACATCTAAACCTGTACAAGATTTAAAAAATGCCTTAAATAATTGTCACTAAATTATATTCAATTGATTGATTGTAGGGTATGTTGACAATAAAATTGCCTAAAAATAAACTTGTCTAACAAAATGTGCACACACTTTATATAAACTTCTCATTACACAACTCATCATATTTAGGAATCTTACAATGCTTCCGCACAATACACACTTTTCTTTTTCACTCCCTTTTCTTTTTGATCTGTACAAAACAATGTAATGGCCAAATGATCATATTAATAGGAAGTATAGTCGGTAGTAACTGAGTATCCACCAACTATAAGGACAGCTTCAATGAAGTTGGTGGTCGGCAATAACTGGCTATCTACCAACTGTAAGGACAGCTTCAATGAAGTTGTCCAAAGGTATTCAATGCCAATTAAGCTTGGTTTTTTTAACCAAGTCAAATACAAAACTACTTTCTAGCAGGACATAAACTAATTAACAAATAGAGTCACGATTGTACTGGCATTTGCTTATTCTCTCCTCAAGTTGGATACGAAGTCTTTAAAAGTTGTGACTTGGATCAAGAACAAGCACACACGATCATATAGGTCAGTAATTATTAATTATTGCAAAAAAATGTTATGTGATTTGTGAGTCATAGTCAGTTATAATTCATTAACAAATTAATTAAAATAATAATAGTTTTTATATCATGTAATGTAATGGTGGATTATAAAAGCGAGTCACCAAATCGTGTCTTTATCCTAATTTTATTAAAATATAATTTAAATTCAAATACAACGTTTAAATTTAATTATGATATTTTAAATATTCAAAATAAAATTTAATAAATAAAATTTTAACATAATTAAACATCAAATCATCATTAATATTATATTTTATTATATATGTTTTAAATTTATTAATATATCTCACTGTGACAACACATTATGCCATGTGAAATTACCAACAGATATTTAAAAAAATAGATTATGTATATTTATTAAAAATGTGTTAATATACTTTTTTAATGCGTTGATAGAGCTTATTATGCAACTAAATCATGTGAGTCCATTGAACGAAATTTTAAAATATAAAAGAAAACCACGGAGACGTTAAAACGACACAGAAATAATCAGAGTTTAGTTAATAAAAAGGTCTATTTTAAATGTTTTAAAAATATTAAAATTAAATTTAAACATTTAAAACATATTAATTTAAATTACAATTTGGCCTCCTTTAAATTTCTAGTACGATTCTCAGTTCATTGATTGGGATGCAAAGCAATAAGACAATTACAAATGTCGGATGGCGAAAGTGACGCTTGAAACCTATGGCTATGAAGTGAAGACTGTTAGGGGGAGCTTCTGAGGTAAATAAATATCTTTTATCACAAATAATTTTTCTTAAAAAATGGGTGTTTAATTATAAAATAAAAAAGTACTTTTTTAGTTGATATAATTTTTTGATAGTAAAAATACATCTTTTTACTAAACTATTTTAGAGCTTTTCAAAACATTCTCTCAAATGATTTTTTTGGTAGATTTTTTTAGACCAATTAATAAACTTATTTTTAATATATTTTGTCCTTATATTTTACACATAATTTTTACCCAATCGCTTTAATTGAGGGCCTGATCAAACTCAAAATACTCAGACACATGGTAGGCCAGCTCAAGTTTGAGTTAGACTTGACTTGTCCCAAGTTATTTTTATTTTTATTAAAAAATATAAATGACATTATTTTTTATAAAATAGTATATAAATTTTAATTTTATTAAAATCTTAACTTAATCTAAGTTTGAAAGAATCAATTCAATTTATTTCAAATTAACAATAATTACACTCTTTCCTTCACCTCCATTTACTCTTTAGTTACGAAACAAAGCCGGTTTTCGTTTCAACTTTCAACTTAACCTTCAAGCTTGCTTATCATTAATGTGTCGTTTTTGGATTATGAGCTTTCCTCCGGCATTGATCTTTAGTTTATTGACATAAACTTCATACATTAACTAATTAAACAATACTCAAATTAGATTTAAATTTAATTTAATTATCTTAAATTGCTAATTATTATCATAATTATCTTAAATTATTAGTTTAAATCAAATTTAATTGATTCAAGAAATATTTAAGAGTTAAATTGAATGAACCTTATGCATTCCATTGCCTAGCAAGTAAGTTTAAAAAATGGAAAACTATTACGTAGACTTTGTTCTTTTTCAATATAAACGGATCCTACGTAAATATGCATACATAGCTTAGGCAGTTGGTAGGTTATGCAACCAAACTATATATCTAACAAGACGATAGTAAGTCGAGGACAAAAGATGATAACATCCAAAAAAAGATAAATTTACAAGGGTCTGAAGAAAGAAACGAAGTTGGTGATGTTTCTTCCTGATTATGTGTAAGTTCCTTCTTGCAGATATTGAAGCTTCAAACGAAGCTGCAAAATATTTCAAGTAGTAAGAGACTTTGAATCTGCTTTAATGAAAAATAGCAATAGCTTCTGACAGTCCACTACAAGCATGACTTCACTTTAAAGTGTATCGTCCAGCTCAATGGCAACATTGAAAGTACCATGTAAGCTAGTCTTAATAATATAATTTGAAGTCACCTTTTGTTCACTCTATCCCTAACCTATTTCTCTGTTCTCTATATCTTAATCGCTTTCTACATTGTACAGGTTGAAAAACCTTCAACAACATGATCTTGGAATGAGTTGAGATTTGACACTTATTCAAAATTTGAATCTCACTTATCGATTGTTTAAAACATTTCTCAATCTCTATTGAAAATGTTCACTTCTATTACATTTCTAACACTGAGTAACATCCAGTTTGAAATTCCAGGCTAGCTTTCTCCATTTCTCAACCACTAAAAACAAGAAGACTTTTATCCTCTAGTTTCGAAACTCCAGCTTTGATGCACCTTCGCTTGTGAAAAAATAAGCTCGAAACACCTTTACTCTTTCGATTTATCTGACTTCAATAATTTAATATCTTTAGATCTCACTCATAATTGCTTAACAAAAGTCATTCTTAAATAAATTAAAGAATTATCTAAAATAAAATATCTTCTCTTGAGTCATAATAATTTTATAGGAGAGATCTTAGTTAATTTGCATATGATAACCAATCAATTAAACTTAGTACATCTTCCACACAATAAACTCTCTATACAAATGCTAATTATTTGCATGTATATAAGAAAAACATTAAACATCTTAATGACTATTTATTAATTTAGTTATGTAAGATAGAATTAATTTTTAAAAAAATTTCAAAATGATAAGTGAATATGTGAGATAGAAAAGAATGATCCCACTCAAGTTGCTGTAAGAAAGATATAAAATTCCAATTTTTGTCATATTTCAAAATGATAACTGAACAAGTCAAGAATAGGTTCAAAAGTGTGATTAAGTTCAAAAGGAATTAAAATTGTCAATTATTGCAAGAGAAATCCAATATGGTGCATCCCGTAAAAAATTTGTAGTCAATTTAGTATTCAAAACTCAAGAATTCTCATTCCCTCCCCTAAAAAATAATCATCATCAAGATATTTTGTGTATTATTATCCACACAATTCAATATAGATCTTTTCTATAAAAGTATTACAACTCAAGAGAAGGTATACCAATTCAGATAACTTTTCAATCCATTTAAAAATAACACTTATTAGGCAATTATAACTGAAAGAGTAGAAGAAGGAAGCAATTGAAATGCAATTGTATTGTATTGCTTGTGTGTTTAAATAGCTTTTACAGGTATTTATACATGTTTTTAGTATATGATAATAATACCAAATAAGATATTGAGGATCAAATGAGATATACAAGATAAATAAGATACACAAGATAAAATCAAACGAGATACATATTAATTAGAAAAAATCATATCTGATCTTGGTGAGCTTGCATATGTTTATTAGCCCCTCTCAAGCTCATTGTGGGTAGAAACAGTGAGCTTGTTGCGAAGGCAATGAAAAGCAAATGAAGCTAATGCTTTAGATATGATGTCTGCAATTTGATCGAATGAAGAGATATATCGAATGTAAAGAGCTTTGTTCGTCACCAGATCACGAACAAAGTGGATGTCAATCTCGATATGTTTAGTATGAGCATGAGCAATTGGATCAGCAATAAGGAAGGTGGCACCAAGATTATCACACCAGAGTGTAGGTTTAATGTTCGAGAGACCAATTTCACTTAAAATGGATTTAAGCCAACAAATTTCAGCAGCAGCAAGAGCAATAATTCTATATTCAGCTTCAGTGGTTGATCTGGCAACAGTAGGTTATTTTTTAGCACTCCAAGAGATGAGGTTGGAGCCAAGAAAAATACAATAATCGGAGGTAGAACGACGACCATCACGGCAACCAGCCCAACTAGCATCACGTTAGACCTGTAAGATAAAAGAAGAATTTCAGGTTAAATGTATACTTGAAGATGGTGTAGATCGGAGGTAACAGAGAATCTGTTTCACGTCCAGTGAATGTTAGTAGGACATCGTAGAAACTGAGAAACTTTGTTGATAACAAATTGAATGTCAGAGTGAGTAAGGCAAAGACATTGTAGAGCACCAACAGTACTCCAATGTTCAGTAGGATCGAAAAGAGGAATGCCATGATTTTTTAAAAGAGAAAGAGTGGGTGTGATTGGTGTGGGTACAGATTTGGAGTGATCTAGGCCAGTGTGATGTAGTAGTTCTTTGATATATTTAGTTTGTGTGAATAAAATGCCATTTATTGTGTGGGTAGCTTCAATACCAAGGAAATAATGGATGGGTCCTAAGTTTTGATAGAAAAAGAATTGTTAAGATCTTGAATAAGGTTGGTGATGAATGAGGGTGAAGAACTCGTAATCAAGATATCATCAACATGCATTAAAAGAAAGGTAATGGCAGAGGGGGTATTGTAAATGAAAAATGACGTGTCAGATTTAGTGGCGATAAAGTGAAGTTCATGAAGTTTTTAACTGAGGCGATGAAAGCAAGCACGAGGAGCTTGTTTGAGACCATAGAGAGCTTTGTGAAGGTGACAGACATAAGAAGGATGATGTGTGTCTATGAAGTCAGGAGGTTGAGTCATAAAGACGAGTTCTTGAAGAGTGCCATTAAGGAAGGCATTCTTGACATCAACTTGATGAATTTGTCAAATTTTGGAGAGTGTAATAGTAAGGATGAGATGAATGGTAGTGGGTTTGATAGCTAGGCTAAAAGCATCTATATACTCTATACCAGGAGTCTGATGATATCCTTTGGCAACAAGATGAGCTTTATAGCGATCAAGAGTTCCATCAGAGTTTTGTTTTAAGCAAAATGCCCATTTACAACCAACAAGATTGACGTTTGGTGGTGGAGGGATAAGAGTCCATGTATTGTTGCAATGAAGAGCTATGAACTTGTCAAGCATGGCCTAACGCCAATGCAAAAACTTGTTGGCTTGAGTGAAAGAAGTAGGATTAGGATCATTAGAGGTTTGCATGTGGGTAGAGTAAGTTACATAATCAGAGAATGTGCGAGGTATACGAATTTGATCACGAGTGCAGGAAATCATAGGATAATGTGGGATAGCGGGTGGAAAGGAAGAAGTTGGTGAGGGAGATGAGGATGTAAGTGGGGGCATAGGTAGGGCTAAGGAGATGGACGATGAAGGTCATGAACAGGAGAGGGAGAGGGAGAGGAACTAGCATATTGAAAGTTGGTTTTGAATAAAACGAACATGTCAAGAAATATATATTTTAGATGTAATAGGGTAAAGGTAGAGATATCCTTTATAATTAGGAGAATACCCGAGAAAGACACATTTTGTAGACTTTGGTTCAAGTTTGTTTGAACGTGTGGACCCAATAAAGGGAAAGCAGGTGCACCCAAAGACCCGAAGGTGAGAAAGGTTGGGCTTTGTGAGAAAGAGAATTTCATGAGGGGATTTGTTATGGAGAATAGGAGCTGGTAATAGATTTATGAGGTATGTAGTTGTAGAGAATGCTTCATACCAAAAGGCTTTAGGAAGTGATGCATGAATAAGAAGTGTGAGACCAGTTTCAGTAAGGTAACAAATTTTACATTTGGGAATCCCATTTTGTTGTGGGGTATGAGGACAAGAAATACGATAAGTAATGCCATAGGTAGTAAGAAAGTTAGCAAACAGACCTTTGACAAGTTCAGGAGCTCCATCGCATTAAAAAGTTTTTATAGAGGTCGAAAAAAGGTTTTCAGAGTGAGCTTTGAATGTTTGAAAATGAGAAAGAGCTTGAGATTTGTGGGTTAAAGGATAAATCCATGTATATCAACTAAAATCGTCAACAAAAAGAATATAATAACGAAAGCCAGAGAAGGAAAGGGAGGGAGATGGCCCCCAAATATTGTACTGCATAAGTTGTAGTGGCTTATTTGACACACGAGAAGATAAGGGAAATAAAAGATAAGAATTTTTTCCTTGAAAACAAGAAGTACATGTTTTATAACATAAGATTTGCTATTTAAAAAGGGAGATAACCTAGAGAGTGTAGCGGGACAAGGATGACCAAGACGCTGATGCCATAATTGAAGTGTAGTAGAGATGGTGTGGAGGGCAATCAGATTTGTGAAATTGATTGGAATCTTCAACGGGTAAAAATTATTGTGTATGGTATCCGCGAAAAGTGGTATCCTGGTGTGGAGATCCTTCACAATATAACCAAAGAGATTAAATTCAATGGTGCAGGAATTATCCTTAACAAATTTAGCTACAGAAAGTAAATTGGCATTAAGATTATGAACAACTAAAATGTCATTGAGGTGAAGAGATCTAATGGAAGTAAAGAATGTGAGGTTACTAGTAGAGGAAATAGGAAGAGTTTGTTCATTATCGACAATCACTGTATTTGGACCATTGTATGGTGTTGAGAATTCAACAAGTTGAGGGTCAGAAGCCATGTGGGTTGTAGCACCAATGTCAGGTAGCCATTCTGCAAGAGTGTTAGAAGTGACAGTTGAAGGATAAGAAGATTTTGTGATGTCGAGGGTAGTGAAAGCAGTGGATAAATTATTAGGGTTTGTGGGGGTCGAAAATGGGCAATTTTAAGATTCAGAGTATCGAAAACGACAATATGCAACAATATGATCCCATTTCTGACAAATTTGGCATTTAGGGGAAGGTTTATTGGGCCTAAAATAGGTATGAGATTGGTTTTGCTAGTGGTTTCGGGTAGTTATGGGCTTGGAGGAATATTGATTAAAAGAGACTGGCCTAGTAGAACCGAATCAGTGCAATTCAGGAAAATTATGCCAAAAAACTAAAGGCCCAATTGGCCCAGGTCCATAACCATATCCATTAGGCCCAATCCACCCATGTTCATAACCCTGTGTCATTAGGGTTAAAATTTTGATGCCTACATCCTCCTTTCCTCGTTCTGGAACCACTGCGTCTGAAGGTATTTGGAGAGGATGAATGGCCAGACAACAAAGTGACGAGAGTAGTGTCCGATGATGGAGAGGAGTGAAATGAGAGAAGTCGTTGCTCGTGGATGAGGATCTTTGCCCGGAGTTCGCCAAATGAGATGTTGGATTCGCGATGCTCCACCACCATGATGAAGGATTCAAAATTTGCAGGTAAACCATTCAAGGAGAAAAGTATAAGGTCAGAATCTGATATTTTATCACCTATAGCCGCTAGCTCATCTGCCATCGTTGAGATAGTCAGAATCTGATATTTTATCACCTATAGCCGCTAGCTCATCTGCCATCGTTGAGATAGTCGCAAGGTATTTGGTAATCCATTTTTGTCTTTTTTGTAGGGTATGTAGTTTTGGGAGCTAGATGATTGCATGAAGTGGTGCTCTAGATTGAGCCAGAAGTCATGGGCTGTGATATATCCAATGGTAAGGCAGACAGTGGAGCTGGACAGAGAGGTGGTGAGGAAACAATAGACCAGTCGATCAAAATTTTGACATTTAAGGTATTCTAATTTCTGAAGGTTCAATATCTGGAGTGACAGAAGGTGGTCGAACTGATCCATCAACGTAGTCAATGAGATCAGGTTGACAAGAATGGCATGTATTTGGTTGCGTCAGATGAGGTAATTTAAAGAATCTAATTTTGTAATTAGGAAGTTTGAAATATGATTGAATGGTAATGTGGGGGAAGTAGGATCTACCATTGAATTTTGTTTGTGATGTACTGGTTTGAAAAAAAAGGATGTTTTGTGTATTGGTTTCTGTTGTTTCTATATGCAGGGTAAGGTGTTTTTGTGTATTGGTTTATGCTGTTTCTGTTTGCAAGGTAGGTGTTTGAAAAAAAGATTATTAGCTTGAATATGTAGCTCGATAATAGGACTAATGTATAGGCTCTGATACCATGAAAGAATAGAAGAAGGAAGCAATTGAAATGCAATTGTATTGTATTGCTTGAGTGTTTAGCTGAATAGCTTTTACAGGTATTTATACATGTTTATTGCTTGTGTGTTTAGCTGAATAGCTTTTACAGGTATTTATACATGTTTTTAGTATCTGATAATAATACCAAATAAGATATTGAGGATCAAATGAGATATACAAGATAAATAATACACAAGATAAAATCAAATGAGATACATATATATAAGAAAAAATCATATATGATCTTGGTGAGATTGCATATTTTTATCAATAACTACGAGCAGAGATTGCAATTCATGAAAGTTAGAAGCTGAAAGGGAAAAAGGCCCTTCCAGCCTATTTTCACACATGAGAGTTTCAGGTGTGGACTTCCCAATTTTGCAAGTAGAGCTAAAAAAAAAACTTGTTCTTTAAAAGATCCAGCGCTTTAAGAGAATGCCTTGTTTCAATCCACTTAGAAACTTAGCCAAACAATTGGTTATCATGCATGATCAATAGTTTCAAGAAAGAGTAATTAGATAAGCTTTTCATAATACCTCCAATGAACCCATTTTTTAGTAGGATTAACCACTCTAACTTTGAAAATTATGTACTAATTTCCATTGAAATGCAATAACCACTCTAACTTTGAAAATTATGTACTAATTTCAATTGAAATGCAACGATATCCAATATCCTTAAAGTTGCATTAGGATTACGACCAAACACAAAGGTTCCCAATGAAATTAAAACAATTGGAGAGAACAAAACCTTCCAATTTTGTATTATTTTCCAGTAACCAATCTGGAAAGATTAATCTTATCATTAGAATATCAAAAAGTCCAAAGTTTTTTTGCAAATCTTGTTGATGGTATAGAAATTCAAGAGATGATCCTCCTTCCACAGTGGATTCTAATCAAAGACCCTTCAATTGAAACTTGAGTGTCAAATTTTTCACAAAAACAGAATATTCAGTTGCAAAGCAAGATTATCTATTTCTCAACAATATTTCATCCAATTTGATGCTTTTAACCAAAATCTTGCTTTTAGAATTTTGAATTTCAATAGCTGTTTTGTATGCATTTGAAAAGGAGCAGTAATCCAAACAAATGAAAGTAGAAAAGTGCAACATGACTTCTATAAGAACCATCAGAACCCAAGAAGCTCTTGAAGGAGACCAAGGCTATGTTTGATTGAACGTAAAATTTGTAATGAAATAAAATGGTTTATAATGAAATGAAATATAAATGAATGTAATATTATAAAATTGTTGTTTGGGAGGGATGAAAAGGTTTATAATGTAATATAGTGAAATGCTGTTTGGATGAAAGATTTATAATATAATATAATATAAATTTGTTTATTATTTTACATTCCATCCTAAACCCTCCAAATCGGAGTTTTTCATTTTTACTCTTTAGAATTGAATAGGATATAATATGAAACTCTCATCTTCTATCTCATTTCATTTTATTCGATTATAAACCCTCCTTTCAAATGATGCAATAATATTACAGTTACATTCCATTTCATTAATAAACTCTCAACCAAATATAGAATAAAGGAGATAGAGGTCCATACGTCGTGGTTCTTGTACCCCTCTGATCTGGACTAATTTGACAACAAACTAGAAATTTCGAAATATCAGATAAAATTGGAAAGACTTTTTTCTTTTATCATAAAAATTAAACAAATTGTTAAAATTTGAAGATATAAAAATTATGAAATATATTATCTTTTAATAAATTTTACTAGTGATATTTCAAATATGAATATACTTGAAGTTTATTCTTTGTTTCAGTTAGAATTTTAGACTTTAAAAAATGATAATATTATTTTTATTTTTATCTTTTATACAAAATGCTATCAATTTTGACGTTCTGCTTTTTATTTGTTTATTAAATATTAAATTAAATTAAATTTAAATGAAAAGACTCTAATAAGCAAAAGCAACAATACAACTAAATAAAATAAGTTAAATTTGTGATCTACATCTTATCAATAAGTTCATAACACTTACTTATAAATTATGGCATGGATAAAAGATTTTAATTTTTCTTTAACTATATTGAAGTTTAACTTATTAAATTTTATTAATTGAATTTGAGTTTGAATATTTAATTTTATATTTAAATTTAGCAAAAAAATTTAAATTTAATTAGTAATAAAAATCATGTTAATTTAACTAAAAGTTATGTTAAATTTGGACCTATACCAGTCCTTTTTTTACCTAATTTTGTTGCATTACACAAGTAGGACGACAATTAGTCGGGTCAGGTAAGGTTGTGTCTAGTTTCGCCCAAATCTAGGCTCGAATTTATAATTTTTATTGGAGTTCAGGCCTGATTTTTATTTAATAAAAAATGCCTTTTTTTAGGATAGTTACCTATATATTCAATTTTTTTAAAAAATTATGCTTGAAGCTCGATTATCATCTCTGCAACTGCAAGTAGTGAAAGAATTATTAGAAGAAATTATCATCTAATTTTACGAAGAAATGATTAATAAAAACAATTGTTTCCATGAATGGAACTCTTTCTTAACACTCTTTTAATAAAACATCAACCTAATTCTCTACACTAGAGTCCTTTTTAGTGTAAAGTTATGTATTTCTAAACTCCTCTTTTTCTTGCATTTATTGGAATTTTACTTAATTATTGTTGTTGTTGTTATACACTCTTTTTTTGTGTCCCACGTATTCAACCGAACTTTGGCTTTTTCCACCTGAAAATTTTTTTGAACGAAATGAGCAAGAAATAAACATGGTTAGTACTTTGTTGCAAGGAAAGAGCATTAACTCTATAAGGACAAGAAAATGAAGCACAATATATGTAGGGTTCAAATACTTTTCTGTTTTCCAAAAATTAATCAATAATATATTTTTAACTTCTGACAAATTTTAAATACATATTATTATGCAAATTATTGTGTATCTAGTAAATGCTACATTTCATCGTGTTACAGTCAATTATATAATAATTTGTATTAATTATTTTAATAAATATGTAATAAAATTATTTTAATTTCATAAAGTAGTTTTGAAATACAAAAATACAATTAAGGAAAAAAAAGGATTAAAGCCTCTTGTCTTATAAACATGATGTTGTTAAGAATGATACGGCTTGATTCGATATTTTAGATGTTGAATTTTAAATTACTTTAATTCGATTAGGTTGAAATTCAAAATGTTGTTATTTTTAAACATCGTAAACTAGTCAAGTCTAACTCGAACTCAACACACTCGACAGAAATCAAATAAGTTTCAAGCTGGACTCAATTTTTTTTAATCCATAAACTTAAAATTAGACTCTTATTTAAGGTCTGTAATCTTTATCTTGGTCTAGCTTGAAATCTAGCCCCCATCCATGTAAAAAAAAAATCAAAACGAGGTATTTAAACAATGTCATTTCAAGCTTGGACCCCCTTAGGGCCACCAGTTCTAGGCCCTCTCCTTAGGAGGCTCGAACTAAGCTCGAGTCATAATCAACTTTGATCTATCCCAACTCATTGTAGGAACTAGTTGATTCAGTCAGTTGAATTGTTAAGTATTAAACAATTGAAATAGTTTATCCAAAATGGTTCAAAACCGACTTTTCAAAACTAAACCTAACTTAAAACTTGATCAATTTAGAATTGACTCGTGAACTTCTATTATCATATCTAATCTTTGATTTTTTTTAAAGGCCCTTTGAGATTAATTGGGATTTCATAAGTTAATTATGAGATGAAATGTAATAAACTATACCTCTTTATTCCAATCCGTCCTGTAAGTAACCCATACCAATATCGCAGTCTGCAAGAATGTGCCTCCTATCATACCTAACCATATTCCCTGCAAAACATTTAAAAAAGAAAAATCAATCAATCTTTATATTCGTCAATCATCATCATATCATTTGTGACTTTTGTTAAAAGTAATGTACCTTTGCACCTAAGTTGAATTTAAACCCAAGAAGCGCTCCAAGTGGAACTCCAATGAAATAATAGCATCCAACGTTTACGTATGCCACAAATGCTTGCCAGCCACATCCAACAGCCACACCTTTTGGAACACACAAATTAATAAAAAAACTCAATTTATATTTTAATAATATTATATAAAATATCTTATTATTTTATTAATATAATATATTGGCAGGGCCCGGCTCAGGTCAATCTAGGCTTAGCCTGTCGACCTCCAGCCGAGCCGAGCCTAGGCCTATTGCGTAGTTGAATAGGGAATAAGATCCTCTATCTAATTTTATGGTGTTTTATTATGTCTAGTGAATCTCAATTATTCATTTATGTGAGTCTCATGTAGGCTTCACATAAATAAACATGAAGCCCGCATAAATAAATGACTAAAATTTACTGGATATAATAAAATATCATAAAAACTGGACAGAGGTCTGGACTCGTTGAATAGAGTCTCGTCTGGCCAATTATGAAGAGAAAAATAAGGAGAGAAATTGAAATGAAGGGAAGGTACGTGAAAATGTGATTACCGGATAGAACAGGTTGGATCCCATTTAATAGGAGAGATACAGCAAGAAAAGGAGTGAGTTCAGACACCGCTTCGGAAAC
>JANVCQ010000230.1:35910058-35927809 GCA_025531925.1 Erythroxylum plowmanianum
GTGCCGTTTGAATTCGTAATTTTCATAATCGTAAAATTCCTCGTGGGAACGATATCCGCTTACCGCTACTACATTAAATTGTTTTAACGGAAGTGATTATTTTTATATTTGGTTGCAGGCGAGAACATCACCTTCTTCCGAGTGTTGCAACATTGTTGTAGAATGCTGCTTTATTGTCGTTTGCATCTCATGAAATTCTTTGGCCAATGTGTTGATGGATTCTTCCAATGCCTTATACCTCGTTGTTGCTCCTTCTGCCATGATTCACCTCTCAATGAAAGCACTAAATGTTGGGTTATCGGTAACCGAGAAATTAGAATAGGTAGGAGACAATTAGAAGGAGAGAAGTTTTCTTGAAATTTTTGTATGCCCCTCATCATGAGGCTCCTTTCATTAAATAGTTAAGACCGTTACAACAGAATCCGTTTGGCCTATAACTATATTTGTCTGTATTCTTATAATATTCCAGCTCACTATAATATGTAATCGTTTAGTTTAGCTGGTTTCACGTGAATACGAGAGTTCTTCTTCCTTGCCTCTGGGCCTTGATTCTTCCTTTGGGTTGCTACTTTTACTTGGGCTGTAACATTCCTCCTTCGGGAGTTCATTGGAGAGGAAGGACTCGAGGTAAGACCCAAATGCCTATTCGACCCGACTTGACCCGAATGAAACCAACTTGATCCAATTTTTTCAACCCGACCCGTCGCCCACTATTTTTATATTAATTGTTTTTTTTTGTTTTTGAATAGAATTTTTATATTAATTGAAACACAGTTCAGCTAGCCTTTTATCTTCCCATCATTCTTCCCTACGAGTTGGGCCAGAACTGCGCAGTCGATCAGTTAGCAGCCCATATAGTCCGACCCGATCCAGTTTTATCCGACTTCGGCCAATTTCGATTTAAACCGACTTGACCCGACCCGGCATCGACCCGACCCAAAATCGTGGATCATCGTCTTCGATTGTCTCTATGTTCCAAGCTTTTGAGTCTTTATTATTTCCCTCAGTTTCATCTTTTCGGGTTCTGCAAGGGTTTTCTTTTTCCACTTTCGAAACTCTTTTACGGTTTACTCTGTTTATGACCCTTTAATTGCATCTCAGTCTCGAGTCACCGGATGATCCCGTTTTCTTGAAAAGGAAGTGGTGGTGGACAAGGTTTTGATGTTACTAAAAGTGTGAATGCTCGACTTGGTCTGGTGTTTTTCCCTTCAGTTGGAAAACCAACACTTCTGAACAAGTTCAAGGTCAAGGTCAGGCTCAAGCTAATTTTGTTGTTGACTCACGTAAATGTGTCAACACATCAGATGGGCGGCCTCTTAATCTTGCTATGAAAACTTCCTTTTCCATATTCCATGATTGCACTGCCCTCAATTCCACTTTATTGATGGGGGAATATAGTAATTACTGCTGACCGAAGAAGAATACTGTCTCAAGCAGCTATAAATTGCCAATTGATATGCAAGTTTTCACTCTGATGGACATCCCAAAGCCTTTGCTTTCAGAATTTTATGTACATTGTCTCCAACGAAGCCTCAAATCCAATGAACCGTTAACAGGAAGATTAGTCCATGCCCAGGTTATCAAATTAGGCCTCAATTTCAGCGTTTATTTGATGAACAACCTTATCAACTTGTACTTGAGAACTGGGTCCGATACAGATGCTCATAACCTGTTTGACGAAATGCCTGAGAAGACCACGTTTTCGTGGAATACAATCCTTTCTGGATATGCGAGACAGGGAAATATTATGAAAGCTCTTTGTTTTTTCGATGAAATGCCTGCCCGTGATTCTGTTTCGTGGGCTACGATGATTACGGGTTATAATCAGATGGGTTCTTTTCAGAATGCAATAAAGATGTTTGTAAAGATGATAGGGGATCAAGTTTCTCCAACGCAGTTCACGATTACGAGCGCTCTTGCTTCATGTTCTGCTATGGGGGCTCTGAGTATAGGTAAGAAGATCCATTCTTTTGTTGTTAAATCTGGGCTTAGTGCATGTGTTCCTGTGGCAAACTCGCTTCTCAATATGTATGCAAAAGCCGGAGACTTTGTAATGGCTAACATTGTTTTTGATAGGATGAGATTGAGAAACATGTCAAGCTCGAACATTATGATTACAATGCATATGCTGTGGGGTCAGATTGACCTTGCTCTTTTTCAGTTCCAGCATATGAGTGAACGAGATATAGTTACGTGGAATTCTATGATAGCAGGTTATAGTCAGCATGGTTTTGATTTGGAGGCCGTAGAATTCTTCTCTAATATGTTGAAGGATTCTTCTTTGAAACCTGACAAGTTCACTTTAGCGAGTGTTTTATCGGCTTGTGCCAATATTGAGAACTTAAAGCTTGGCAAACAAATTCATGGTTACTTAATTAGGACTGATTTTGATTCTTCTAGGGCAGTGGGAAATGCATTAATAACATTATATGCAAAGTGTGGACAAGTAGAAATAGCTCAAAGGTTAGTGGAGCAAAGCGGAATAACAGATCTTGATGTTATAGCCTTTACTTCTCTATTGGATGGATATGTCAAACTAGGGAATTTAACCCCAGCAAAGCAGATTTTTGAATCTTTGGGAGATCGAGATGTGGTTGCATGTACAGCTATGATTGTAGGCTACATACAGAATGGTTTAATTAGCGATGCTGTTGAGCTTTTCAGAACAATGACGAGAGAAGGGCCGAAACCGAACAGTTATACTCTGGCAGCTATGCTGAGTGTCAGTTCAATTGTGGCTTCTTTGAATCATGGAAAACAAATTCATGCAAATGCCATAAGGTCAGGGGAAGGCTTATCTGTTTCTGTGGGCAATGCTCTAATAGCCATGTATGCGAAAGCTGGGAGCATTGGTGGTGCTAGGCAAGTGTTCAATTTTATATCTTGCTATAGAGAGACTGTATCCTGGACTTCTATGATCATTGCTTTAGCTCAACATGGTTTTGGAGAAGAAGCCTTGGAATTGTTTGAGAAGATGTTGACACTTGGTATCAAGGCTGACCATGTAACTTATGTTGGTGTTCTCTCTGCCTGTGCACATGTAGGAATGGTGGAGCAGGGTCGGAGATATTTCAATTTGATGGAAAACCAACACAATATTGAGCCTACTCTGAGCCACTATGCATGCATGATTGATCTTTTAGGACGTGCTGGATTGCTTCAGGAAGCATATCAATTCATAAAAGACATGCCTATTGAACCCGATGTGATAGCTTGGGGTTCACTTTTATCCTCTTGTAAAGTTTATAAGGAACCTGATCTAGCAAAAGTTGCAGCAGATAGATTGCTTCTTATTCAACCTGACAATAGTGGAGCATACTCTGCCCTTGCTAATGTGTACTCAGCCTGTGGTAAGTGGGAGGATGCGGCTAAAATTAGGAAGATGATGAAGGATAGAGGAGTGAAGAAAGAGCAAGGTTTTAGTTGGCTTCAAATCCAGAATAAAGTCCATGTCTTCGGAGCTGAAGATGGACTTCACCCACAGAAAGATGAAATATATAAGATGATGGACAAGATCTGGAAACAGATCAAAAAGATGGGGTTTGTTCCTGATGTGGAGTCTGTGTTGCATGACCTTGAAATTGAAGTGAAGGATCAGATTCTTAGATATCACAGTGAGAAACTTGCTATTGCATTTGGGCTAATAAGCACTCCCGAAAACACTACTTTGAGGATAATGAAGAACCTGAGAGTCTGTAATGATTGCCACACAGCTATCAAGTTCATCTCCAAGCTCGTAGGCAGAGAAATAATCGTGAGAGATGTTACTCGCTTTCACCATTTCAAAGATGGTTCGTGCTCTTGTCGAGACTACTGGTAGGCTGAAGTTGGATTCGAGGAAAAGTAAAATTGTTAGGTCTCCTACGGTTAAATCATTCAGAGTTAACCACCATTTGAATTCAGGATAGATCATGAAGAAGCTGGACCTTGACACTAATATAGGTTCCCTGGGAAACAAAACAAGAATACGGGAGTATCTGATGTTCCTATGATCAAGCAAATCTGTCCGTGAGAGATGTTACTCGCTTTCACCATTTCAAAGACAGGTTCATGCTCTTTTCGATACTAGTGGTAGGCAAATATCAGATTCGAGGAAAAAGTAAAGTTGTTAGATCTCCTACAGTTGAATCATTAAGTTTACCACCATCTGAATTCAGGGTAAATCATCAAGAAGCTGGGACTTGACACTGTGTTAGGTTCCACTGGGAGCAAAACAAGAATGAATGGAGTATGTGATGTTCCTATGATCAAGCAAATCTGCCACCATTGAGGAACAGCTTTAAGTCTTCAAACAGAGAAAATTCCTCCATTTCCATCGGCAAGATCTACTTCGACATACGTTTATTTACAATTAGAGACATTCATTCTTAGTCTATTGCATGGGGAGGTGTACCTAAAAGGTTTATGTAATTCATATACAATAGAATGCTATGGCTATGAAAGTTGATCATAGCAAAAAATGATGGCAATAGATGCCTCAAAAGTGCAATTTTCATCCTGACCTGTGGATTCCTGTATCAAAAACTGATGACAAAATAACAGTGTATTCTTGGTCATAGCTGAATCTAAACCCGATTGGGTCAGAACATTGAACCTGAGTTCAAACCAATTTTAACCCATTAAGTTCATGTCGGCTTGGACAGGATTAGACCTAAACTTCTTTGTCATCTCTAGTTTCAAAAAGCCTCCCTTCCATCAAAGTTCAATTTTTTAGTTAAATTTTTTGCATTGATGTACCAATATATATATATATATATATATAAAGTGAAAATTTTTAAAATAAATAAAACTTTTTACAGTATTTGTGAAATTGCTATCAAACTTGAGATTTGTTGAATTAAGAAAAGCAATTGTTGCAAGTCTGCTTGAGGTCCAATGGAGAAAGCCCAAATCACAGAGGGGTTTTAGAACGACGACGTCTGGGACCCAAAAACTTCCCTTCGCACTAACTAAAAACCCCTCTCCTTTCTTCTCCCTGTAGGAGCTTCTTAGGTTCTGGAGGTTCTCACAGAAGCGAAGCTGCACTTCTCTGCTTTCATTTGGAGTTCGCTGCACATATTCTGGTCTTTGTCTTGAGCTGCGAAAATGGCAACTGTGATGCAGAAAATCAAGGACATTGAAGATGAGGTAATCTGATCTTATTCTACTTTTTGTTCCTATAAAATAAAGAGAAGAAAATGAGAAACTTCCTCGCTCTGTTTAGTTGCTGAAAGTATCGTTAAAAATTAACGCTCATAAGGAATCTGTATTATGTATCACTTTTGTTGATAGTTATTGCTGTAGTAGTACTAGCTTTAATAAATCTATTTGAGATAAGAGGATGATTTCGAGAAATTTCGTGAGGTTGATCATTAGGTTGCTGTTTGGATTATTGGTTTTCCTTTTCAAATGCATTGAGACAGCTACTGAAATTGAAAATTCTAAAAGATTTTGATGAAAAGCATCGAATTGGATGAAATATTGCTGATAAAGAGATAATCTTGCTTTGCTTCTGAGTTTTCTGTTTTCGTACTATTTTAGATGGCAAGGACTCAAAAGAACAAGGCTACAGCTCATCATCTGGGATTGCTAAAGGTACGTTATCTGTTTTGTTTTAATTTGTTGAAGACATGCTATTGTTTCAGTATTATTATTGTTAATACTACTCCACTGTTATTTATTTATTTATTTTAGTAATTATTGTTAATATTATTTTTATTCATTATTTATTTGTTTGTTTGACTGTATCCGTAAACTCTATATTTCTATTAGTATTAGTCTCGCAATATTATTCTTCATTTTTTTTAATCTTTTATTACTATTCTTACTTCTCGTGTTATTTTTGTAATTTCAATTCTTCTTATTATTATTTTTCGATTATTGATTTTCGTATTAACCTTTTTTCTTGTATTGTTGATCTATTTTCTTCATTTTATCTCTCTGCATCATTTTTATATTGTCTCATTTGCATGTGGGTCCACCGGAAACAGCCTCTCTACTATGTAGGGGTAAGGCTGCGTACTATCGGACCTCCCCAGACCCTGCTTCAGTGCGGGATTTCAAACTGAGTGATGATGATGATGATGATGATGATGATGCTATTGTTTCAGTATTTAATTGAATTTTTGCTCTTTACCTTCTGACTTAAAAGTTTATATTTGTGTATCTGAAATCCACTTTTAATCTTGGCCATTGGCATTGACATCGCAAACAAGTTTTACGGATAATGTAAGCAAGTTCTATGGGTCTCATTATTTAGAAAACAAAATCATGTTGCTTATGTGTATGAGAGGCAGAATTTGAGGGATCTATATTCTATTGGGGCCTTACTCTGGATGAGTTTACTTTAAGAAACAGTTTTGCTGCTATACATTCCTCGTTATGAAAGTCTGGTAACCCATTTTCCTGCTTAAACTGTATATTGTGTTATTTAGTTGTTTCCCTTTCAAATTAGAAAAATTTATACTTTCCTGTTGAATGGGAAGTGTAGCACATGTTTTGAAAATGTATTAAGTTTGAACATTTCCTGTATGTTAGTTTCTTTTTCTTTCTAGTCTGGGGGCAAAATGATGTTGCTCTTATTTTATTTCAAGTGCACGCTTTTGTTTACCTGTAAGTACGATGACCCTTCTGTAATCATCACATAAGGCTAGTTTGTTATTATGCCCTGTACATGATTGACTGGAAGCTTTGGTGGAACTAACTTTTTGTGAATGCACATACAATGCTAGGCTAAACTTGCAAAACTACGAAGGGAACTCCTTGAGCCTGCATCAAAAGGAAGTGGTGGTGGTGGACAAGGTTTTGATGTTACTAAAAGTGGGGATGCTCGAGTTGGTCTGGTGGGTTTCCCTTCAGTTGGAAAATCAACACTTCTGAACAAGTTAACAGGAACCTTTTCAGAGGTACGTGACTATCAACTTTGATACCATACTTATTGTTGTCTTTTAAGCCACGTTGAATATAATCTTTTAAGCCACGTTGAATATAATCAGACAAGCTCAACAGCCGATCTTTGTAAGGAAAAAATGCAGTTAAGACTTAAGAGTTTGCTTTGAATTATCTATGTTTGAAAATAGCCTTTTTCTTTTTACTGAAAAGTTTCTTATTCCTCTCAATAAGCCTTTTATAAACTTAAGAACTGTTGTGTGCAGCATTACCATTGCTCTTTTCAGATGTTGGCTATTTTGTGTACTTTATGATAATAGTTTGACATATGAACATAAAATGTCTTGTTCTTGTGACTTAAATACATCTGAGTGTCTGCTTGTTAATTTCTTGATCACACCACTTTCTGAAAGGTCAAATCTTTCGATTTTTTACTTTTTGTTGTCAAGATTTACTATCTATAAGGTGGATTATGCTCCTCCTTTTGGAATTTTTTTTTGGTTTATCATATACGATTTTTTAAATAATGGATTAGTTTTGGAATGGTTGTGTTTGCAGGTTGCTTCGTATGAATTTACCACATTGACTTGCATCCCTGGTGTTATCATGTATAGAGGTGCCAAAATTCAGGTAATGTTGTTTGTCAATGATTCTTTTGACCACTTCAAAAAAACAAAATCCTTACAAAAATATGTATAATCAATGTTTTACTTCATCACATTGGAGCTTTTTCTGCCCATTTATCCTGCAGGTTATATTATCTGGATTTTCTCATGTTTCATCAAAATCTATTATAAAATTGATATGTTTTCCCCCATTATATATATATATATATATATATGATTTGTAATGTCAAAACTCCCTGTTGAGAAATTCTATTAGAAAGGTAAAGTCATAATGCTCCTTCTCATGGCTGTCAGTTGTTGGATTTGCCTGGTATTATCGAGGGTGCTAAGGATGGGAAGGGTCGAGGAAGACAGGTAAAACATGATTTTTGTACAGCATGAATGCAAGTTCTGTTGGATCTTCTACTCTTCTTGAATGTGGTATGATGTACTAATTTGACTTTTAGCCCTTATATAGGTGTAATATAGACGTTAGCTTTTCATGTAAATCATGCTACATTCCTCTTGTCTTGATCATTTTCTGGCTTCCAATTCATGTCTGTAGTTGTCAGTTTTTCTTGTGTTGAGATTTCATTTTGAGGCCATAGTTTTGAGTAGACTGAAGAATCTAGCAGATGCTTTTTGTGACATACCTAATCATCATCAGTGTTTCTCTTAGACTCTCTCTCTCTCTCTCTCTCACACACACACACACATATGTGTGTGTATATATCACACACACACATGTGTGTGTGTGTGTGTGTGTGTGTGTCATTTTTTTATTTTGCAAACTCCCCAGGATGAGTCTATTATCCAAGACATTGTGCAGTTATTTTGGTGAATGTTCAAAAGTTAAACTGATTGGAATTGAACACTATAGGCCCTATATTAGATCGCTGGTGTATATGCTGCTGTTTATGAACCTTACAAATATGTCCATCATTGTTGTAGTGCTGTTTCTGCTGCATTTTCCTTGTACTGGAATTTGAATGCCCATTATTCGATAGGATTGTTACTTTACTTTCGTGCTCTGACACATTAATGACTTACGCAATTTCTTGATGTTAATTGCTTCAATTTATACATGATATTTTTGTTTATTAAGGTACCATCTTTATATTACTGATTTATTTTTATTCCAGGTGATTAGCACAGCCAGGACATGCAATTGTATCTTGATTGTTCTTGATGCCATTAAGCCAATAACTCACAAGCGTTTGATAGAAAAGGAGCTTGAGGGATTTGGCATAAGGTGATAAGGAAGTTATACTTTCTGAGTTTCTCACTCAGTCTCCATTGATTTATTTTGTGCAAGAACCATCCCAACTTTTGACAAACTTACATGGGTAGTGCTATGATGTGAAATGTTGCATTCTCATCATTGTTTCCTATCTTTATATGATCCTTTTATAGCTTGTTTGGCTAGCACATGCGCTGCATTTAAAAGAAAATTTGAAGGGTGCAAATGAGCTGATTGTTGGTCTAGACACATTATTTTTCCGTTGTTTATAATAATTAGATAAGCGACAACCTGGATTTCTTTTGGATTTATTGGGACCCACTTTTATCCTTTCGTGCTTATGTCTATATTCGCTTAAGATGTTTTTACCTTCTGGAAACAGGCTAAACAAGGAACCACCCAATCTGACATTCAGGAAGAAAGATAAGGGTGGAATCAATTTCACTTCAACAGTTGCCAACACTCATCTTGATCTGGAAACAGTCAAAGCAATATGTAGTGAATACAGAATTCACAATGCTGACATTACTCTGAGATATGATGCTACTGCTGATGATCTCATAGATGTGATTGAGGGCAGTAGGATTTATATGCCCTGCATCTATGTATTGAACAAGATTGATCAGATCACACTTGAAGAGCTGGAGATTTTGGACAAACTTCCTCACTACTGTCCAGTCAGGTGAACACAATTCTTGTTTTATTCTTGAATATGACTGTCATGCATTTTAGTTAATTCTTTGGATAAGTATTTAGTCTACTAGTTAGTTATCACTTTCTGACTTAATTGTTTGTTTATCTTATATATTTCTTTTGCAAACTGCTGTCCTTGCTCCACAGTGCTCATCTTGAATGGAACCTCGATGGTCTGCTAGAAAAGATATGGGAATATCTTGATTTAACTCGCATTTACACAAAACCAAAAGGAATGAATCCAGACTATGAAGATCCTGTCATTCTGTCATCTAAGAAGCGGACAGTGGAGGATTTCTGTGATCGAATCCACAAGGACATGTCCAAGCAATTCAAATAGTGAGTATTTCTCATCATTATCAAATTTTAACTCCCTATTTAATTACAGGTTGCAACATTCACCATTTTAGTCAATTTTCCAAACTTGTTTCAGCATTTTGTAGTGTTTGGAAAGGCTGGATATAAGTTCTGTGTTAGAAATGGTCCCTGGTCACTCAGAAGAAAGAAGAAAAATGACATCTGCATGCTAATATAATGACAATGCTTTTGATTTCATGGGGACCTATTGGCAGTGCTTAGTGGTTGACAAATTAATGATTTCCCTCATACTTACTGGATAGATTGTTGAGGATTGAAATGCAGGACGTTCAATTGTTATCTGTCTTGTCCTATGAGTTCTCGCCCCCTGAACAGCGACTTGAAAAGTTGTTCTTATCTGGTTGGATAACAATTCTAATCAAAATGCTCAAAATCATTTTTGGTGTAGAGATCTGCTCAAGAAGCTCTCATTCTACTCACTGCAACCTCAAACTTCATCACTAGAACTATTAGTAGTCCTTTTTTTTCGTTTTTTTCCCCGATTGACTAGTGTGAATTGAAGTTTATGCCGTTTTTGTTTTCCTGTGGCTTTTGTATTTACATTGATTCAAGAGTGGGGCACTGGCCCATATTTTATTGGCATTAGTTCTTCAATTGCTTAAAATACCAATCACCTTCATGATAAATTGATATCGGTGAATGATGCAGTGCACTGGTTTGGGGATCAAGTGTCAAACACAAACCCCAAAGAGTTGGCAAGGTTCGTTCAGAAATCTTATTCATTATGGTTCTTTCTTTTTCTTCTCTTTGTGCTCTTTTAGCCTGTTTCTATTTTATGATCTCTCCTTTGTTGAAAAAGTTTTAAGTTTCATTGACTGCTTAACCTGATAAAAATATGCATTTCAGGAGCATGAACTTGAAGATGAAGATGTTGTGCAGATCATCAAAAAGATTTGAATTACCAAACTCTTTTAAGTTCATTCAAAACAGGCATATACAGAATTCCGGCTATCTCAGAAGCAGGTGTTTGATATAGTCCGCCAAGTTCTCTACTCATGAGACAGTATAGTATGAAAAAAGAATAGCTAGGGAAAGGCCCAGCTAGTGAGTTCACGTGTAGACAGCTTGGTCATGTAACAAAGCAGGTCAGTCTATGGAGCTTATATTTTGTTGGCTATTTTAGTATGTAATGCGTGTATGATGAGAACAGATCTAGTAGAGCCATAGGTGTGAAAATTTTGAGGGAACTTTGATTACTCTTCATGGATTCAAGTACATCAATGAACTTATTCCATTTATTGTCATGACTCTAATCATCTTGAACTTGAAGTATATCATGTGAGAGTATTCTCTTAGTTTCTGAGAATTTGAGTTCAAGAAAATCTTGATTTTTGTGACGGAGTGTCAATAACTAGATTGTTATGAAATTTAGAAACTTTGGTATTCTTGACTTACGTGAATAACTAAGATTATTCATTGTCATTGTCTTATGCACTGATGTTTGAATGCCAATTAAAGTTACTAATTTGATGTGGATTTGGTATGATTTGGACCGGTGTACTCTTGATGCATGACCAACAACAATATAGATGTATAGAAAACAGCAATTTCTTGTTATTATAAAAATGAAAAAGTGGTTTCTATTCTCTAAGTTTTTAATATTTTGGATCGACATAAATTGAGGTCAAGGGCTCAAGGCTTTTGGCAATAGACTAGAGCATGTCTAAAGAATTTGCTTTGGAGTATGCAGAAAAGCATTGAAATTGAACTTTTTGTTAAATTTAGTCTCTTTTTTTTTCAAAGTTTTAAAAATCATATAAAAAATTAGACAAAGTTTAATTGGTATTGAGATTTTATATAATCAGTATATCGTAAATGATTATAAATAATCTCTCTATTAATTAAGGATAAGATTATGTATTATTGAATTTTTCCAAATTTCAAGTGTTTGGTATTGTTATTGTTGTTGTTGTTATAGTATATAGTAACTAAGAAATAAATTTTATAAAAATAAATAATAATTAATTAATATAATCAAATGAAATGTTTCATTAAAATATTAAAATATATTAATATGTAATTAATAATAATAATTAAATTCAAAAGTGAATAATAATTTTTCTTAGTTATTCCTGTGTATCAAAAATTTTAAGGTGATTATGTTTTAAAATACATATAATGATTAATTAATGAAAAAATGCAAATTATCTTTGTTGTGAAAGAAATTATCTGATAAAAAAGGTAAAATGTTATAATTTTAGGTAGAGGGTTCACAGGGATAACATCAAAGGTACGTGGAGTTGTTTACTCGTCAATAAATCGAAAAAGATTCTTCTCACTACGACTCTTAAGCTTGTGAAATATTTTACTGATCAGTTTAAGGGTGCTGGATCACGAGTTTTCAACCTATATATTAGTCAAGTAATTTATATAAACAAAGATTAAATGTAATACAAATTCTAAGTATGCTAGCGAAGACACAAGCAATTTTTCTTCGATGGCCATTAATTCTCAAAGGCTATCTTATAGGAATTGGGATGTCAATAACTTCCACTGCTCCTAGGCTGGTCTAACCCGATCATTGGCGAACTAGCTCGTGGTAGGATGGGTCACGGGCTGACTCAACCTATCTTATATATATATATTTTTTAAAAAATAATAAACGATATTGTTTTCATTTTTGAAGTTACAGTAGAGTCATGAGTTTGCACGCCCATGGCTCGCTCAGTTTGATCAACCCTGACCAAAATAGTACTGAATCAGGTCGGGTCAAAATAGACATTCTTATTTAGAAAGTTACACTCTCCAATTTTTCCCGTTTAATATCAATCTCAAATAAGATATATCTTCTAAGACTTTCTAATATATATGATATTCGCAAAAAAAACAAGTATAAAGTATACTTATCATTCTGTACGGTTACATTACTCAAAAATCAACCTTAAAAAAAAAAACTTAGGAAGAAGCCACGGATTAGAGCCCACAACGTTGACATTATAAGTTTAGTCAATTTTTAAATTTGATTCTTTGATTTGGATTCGACTCACACGTTGGCATTAAGGTTGAACTTAGGGCATATCTAAGGAGCAAAGTAAATCCCAAACACGGTCTCGGTCCCCACTACTCCACCGTCTCCTTCGGAGCTGGTCCCCACTCCCACTGAGCCGCCCGCTCTCTCGTGCCCACTCGTTAGTCGTTACAAGCAAAATTGCTTTAATCTAATGCTCGTGATAATATAATTTTTTATTTCCTAAAAAATTGAATAAAAAATAAAATCAATAAATTTTAAATTTTAAATTTTAAAAAATTTATTCAATATGAACAATTATAAAACTGGTTAAATATAGAATAAAAATATAATTTTTAAATATAATTAAAATAGATTATCTTTAATTTAAAGTTTAATTAAAAACAAAAATTTTATTTAAATTTATAAAAATAAACTAATTTATAAAAATTGATCAATTAATTAATAATTTAATTAATTTTAATAATAAAAATTATTAAAATAAATCCAACTAAAAATTAAAAATTTAACAATTGTAAAAACTTCAAATTTTACGCTCATGCTTTTGTTAATCCTTATATTTTGATCAAAGAGAATAAATCAATTTCTCAAATACAGAAACTGAGACTAAATTTGTCCAATTACCCGAAATATTACTTTAAAAAAAAGAGTTATACATAGTCTAATTTGGCCTAAATAAATCACAACAGATCAAAAAAAAGAAATTTACCATCAGTTAATCACCAATATACAGCCACTCCATCGTTTCCATCCAAAACTACAAAGGTGATGATGACAGAAAACATTTAAAAATGGTGGTTGAAACAAAATCCTAACACATTTTATTACTATAACATGTTTCTTGATGCCGCAATGAATGCTACAAGGTGATCTCCAAGATCCAGGCATGAGGTGTAGTCCAAACTCAGGCTCTCACACAACAGTTGAAGCAGCTGAAGATGCTCCTCCTTGCCTGTTTTAATCAATACATCACCGAACAAATGTAAGTTTTCACAACAGATCATACACAAAACAGACTAAGATACAAACTTCGTTTAAATGGGAATACATTAACTTATAAGTACATTCTATGCATGTGCCACATTCTGCAGACAAAAGATGCTTATACAAAAGTTGGTGAAGTGAAGACAAGATGAGATAGAACAATATTATATGGCTCAAAAAGCCTCTGTTGCATGTGCATCACTAGAAAAAGTTTGTGTACCCAAGAATTTGTGGAAGATCACACTCATTACCCTACATGGGCAAGCACAATTCTTTAATGCAAGCAGTTGCAAGTTCTTAAAAGGAATTTAATATTTCAGTTCTGCTTTTAGCTATAATGCCATTTAGAAGATACAGATAAAGAAGAGCTTGGTATAGGTATGTGTGTGTAGGAAACTTAGTATGTGCAAAAAGAATATTCAACCGTTGAGAAGCAAGCTCATGAATTCTGCATCTAGTAACACTACATTTTCAGTATAATTCAAGTTAGGTTCTGAGACACAAATGATATTACTCTAGCTGCAGATCCTTTTTGGATTAAACAATTGCTAAAGGTAATCAACAATGTCAACCAAGATCCATAAGATGTGGTTTGGGATGTATCCGACGGTTTATTCAGTGTGCCCCCGAATGATATCGGTTGTATATTCTACCGATATTACAAAGAAATCACTATAGTCAACTGGAATAACCTTCATAGGAAGCTCATTGATATCATTGAGGCAATTGCTACCAACAACTCACTACCAGCATTGACCCACCAAATTTAAGAACAAACCAAGCAAACATTCCACCACCACACCACGTGTATGTCACTTATCATTTTTTGTATTAATTAGTATGTTACTCCTAATAAAAAACTAAACACTACAGCTTGCTGCAGCTGTATCTGTACTGAATTCTTTATATAAGTACATTTTTCTTCTAATAAAAGATGGGCAAGAGAATCATACGTTGGGGGATTGATGGTGTCTCTGAGGGTAACTTTGATGATCATTTCTGGGCTCAGATTTAGGCATGTTGGCTGTAGGGTTAATCAAGTCGTCTTCATTGCCAAGACTGGCTCTTGAGGCATCCTTCTTGTTCTGCTTTCGCATTTCTCTGATCTTTGAGAAATCCAGGGAGTAGTCTGGCATTTGACCCTTCTGATCCCAATCCCCAAACTGCGGAACTGATAGCCATGGACCATTTCTCTGCACACAGATGTGAAACAAGCTAATTAAACCACTGATTAAACAGCTTCAAGAGATTCAATAATTAACATCTGAATTGGCATCCTCACTTGCATTTTCGAAGTGATTATACCAAGCACAACGTAAAGATCAAAGTTTTTAGCTTCTTAACATTATCAACTTTGGTACAACACATTGGGATTCATGTTCTCCTTTATATCCAGTACTCTTTTGACAAGTTCAAAAACTAGGTAAATTTTGTTTGGTGTGTACAAGGTCAAAATTAATATAAAAGATGGCCGAGAGACCGAGTATGAAATGGTTACATCTTGCGTAAGGAAAAGAAAAAGTATGTATGTTTGACTACTTCTTGAGTTGGAAAAACATTACTTGTTTGAATAAACTAAGGAGAATAAAAACATTTTTACTACTTTGTAGACTAAGAAAATTGGACCATATCGTAATCAAAACAGATACTATCATCTAGCGTAATCAAAACAGATACTATCAACTTTCTGATTCACGAGAACCCTCATGGAACAAGATCGTTAAACATTATATGGGCTCAAGTCAAGATGAAAAGAGTTTCAGAACATTAAGTGAGATAGATTTGCTTCAAGAAATTCTAAGAAATACTTTCACACCCACTCATCGAGACAGCCAAAGAGAAGCAGCAAAGCCTCGAGAACCGGAAAAACTAAAAAAGACCATCGAAAGTTCATTCCTTTACAGGCAAAAAAACAAGTGCTTTATTTTAACCCATCACGCGCACAGAAATACACATAGAGAGAGAAAGACTACCTCTTTGTGATCCTCCATGAGAAGCTGCAAGATCTTCAAAAATAGACCAAAGATCAATATATTTGGTACAACTTTTGGTGGGCAATGGTCAGGAGAACAATACCCACACTGTGAAGTAAATTGCTTAGAAAGTATAGGTAAACAGAGTGTTTGAATATTTAGACAAGAAGAAGATTATATAAGTGAAGAAGAAGCAGAAGAAGAGAGAGACAGGAAACTGAGTGAAGCTTAGCTTACAGCAAGAAGACAGCTTTATTCGTAACATTCCAGGCTTTTTACACGGTTGATGACGTTTCCATATAACCACCCACGTATTGCCTTTTCTATTTTACTAATATGGGTCTCTCTTGCAATCCTATTACGGGTTTGCCATTTTCTTTCTTTTCTTTTTTCTTGTTCTGCTTTTTTTCTTATTTGTATTATGTCTTATATGACTTTTGGATTATCTTAAATACAAATTAATTAAGGTTTAAGTCCTTTCATGAAATTATAAGTAAATTATATTTTTGAAAAGTATCAAAATATTATTAAATTTTTTATAAATATTATTAGTAATTTCACTGTAGCAAAATGTCAAGCACGTTAAATTTATTTATATTAATGTATAAGTAAAATTTTGAATAAATAAATTTCTTTTTAAACTAAAAATAAAATAATTTAAGATAAGAAATAAGATTAATATATAAAACATGGAAGTAAATTTTACATTATAAAAATAATAATAATGGCATTTATTTTACCTTTAATTGTGAATTTGTTGTTGGCATTTAAGTCTATGAGACTAAACATCAACTTTTAGATACACTAACTAAATTTGAGATGCATCTTAAAAATATTTTTATTTAAAAAATAAGATCGATATTATTTAATTTAAAAATTTTAGAATTCATGTCAAAATAGTCCAATTTCAAACTCAGCTTTAAAACATAATATTTTAAAAGAAAACTTCGAATCCTATCTAAAATTCGGTTAATTCGAGTCGAATGTATTAACTTTCGTCAAATTAGACAAAAATTGATACTATATGATAAATAACTATAACTAAAAGAAGAGGAAGTTGTATTATTTTATTAGTGACAAATACACCAACTTCCTTTTTTATATATTATTAAAAGTAAGTTTTAAAAGCTTAAATTTATAAAATTAAGCATATAATTGTAGGGCCAGGAACGCTTCAGTTGATTTTGATATTAGACAATTCAGTAACTAACTTGACTGACCAACTTTATAATAATGTCCTACCAACTTCAATTCCATTTTCGGAAAGGAATACTGTTTTAACACAAGAACTTTAATTTTTAATATGAATTAAATAAATATTTAGAATGACATATCACATAAATAAAATAAATTATTTAATAAATTAAGATTAAATTCAATTCCATTAATAGTAATAAGTTTAAATATTTTTATGATTGATATTAAGATATGAATTATTAGGATAATATATATCTTTACATCAATTATTTAGATTTAAAATTATTCACAAAAAAGAATTAAAATTTCTTAAAATTTTTAGGGGTGGTGTGAATTTTTTACAATTAAATCAATTAAAAAAATATAATCAAAATAAGCATAAATTATGAAAATTATCAATACCCAAAATTATCAATTGTTTTTTAAAAACACGATTTTTTATATATAATAGGAGTTAATAGAAATTTTTGAGTTTATTCAATAGAAATTTTTGAGTTTATTCTCGATATGAATTCAAATATATCAATTATAATCGATGTAATTTTTTTAAAAAAATATTGTTATTTTTAAATTTGAAATTTAAAATAAAAATAATCAAACTTAACTCAAATCTAATCAAGCCTTGGACTATTCAAGTTCGATTTGACTTTATCATGCCTAATCCTAATTAAGCTCGGGATGGATAACAAACCTTAGGTCTCCCAAATCCTCATATCTAAACATAAAATTTTAACACCCTGTTTGAAACACAAGGGATTGAATTCAATCTTTGTTTGGAACCAAAAAATAAGCACCAATTCAATTCCTGTGCGGTTTTAAACCCACCTGCCTTTACAAATTCAATTC
>JANVCQ010000230.1:35946194-35963455 GCA_025531925.1 Erythroxylum plowmanianum
TGTTTTGTAATGGTTAGGCACTTCTTAGGATATTAATTTCTAAATGTTCTTAATTATGGATCGAAGATATTTTTGTGTAGTCAGTTAATGAAGCCTTGGAAGTCTATTGAATTTGTTAAGTTCATCCTATTCATTTACTGATGTGTTCTTAGACTGCGAAAAGCTTGCTATTGTACCCGAAAATTTTTTACTGGTAAAAATATAATTAAAGAATGTTTTTATTAGTTGAAAATTAAAGTGATTAAAAAACAAATAGTTAAATAAAATTTTATTTATTTATAAAAATTTATTAATTTATAGAATCAACAAATTAATTAAGAAATTGATCAATTTTTAATATTAAAAATGTTAAAATAAATTAAATTGAAAAATTAAAAATTAAATGAGAATGACTTACATTTGGTGGAATTTTTTTAATTATTGATTATACTTTAAATTCTTCTTAATTGTAGTTATTATTATTATTATTATTATTATTATTATTATTATCCTTATTATCCTTATGAATTTATTATAATTTTATTTATTTCAATATTTTGCATTCTGTTTTAACTTATTCTCTTTTAACTTGCATCACTATTTTTCTGTCATATCTGCATATGGGTATACTAAATCTACTATCAAACCTCTCCAGATTTCACTTCCCTATGAGACTTTGAACTGGGTGTGATGATGGCGATGACAACGACTTAAAAATAGTAGACTCATTTTTTAAAATAAATTGTTTAAAATTATTAAATAAAATAATTTTATTTTATTTAAATTAGTACGAAAAAAAGATTATTAAAATTCCTATCGTATCTTAAGAGGCATTTAGATAAACAATAGGGCAAGAGATTTTGACATAAATGTTGTCGATTCAATTTTTCTTCGCTCATTTTTCCCTATTAATCAGACTTGCGCTGAAATTTCTTCGAATCGGACCCTAGTTACCTTTCCACGGACTTAGGCTTTTTACGAGCCAGAGTCAGTCCTCCACTCTATTATGTTTAGTATTCGTTGAGCCATATCAGTAACCTTGTTCACATTCGTCATGTTCCAAATTTTCTCTAGTGGGATTATTTGTTCTAAGATCAAAGTGGCACTTGATTCAATGGAATGAGTATTGGAATGAGCAGTACAAAGGGGATATACCATGACGTTCTATTGTTAAGTGTGGATTGATTCTCACATACATGTAAAACGCCTATGAATATGATATAAAATGAACTTTGTTCCAAGATACGTTAATCCTTTTGACCAATCTGTTACAATAAGAGAATCTTACATTTCGAAGTTAATTCTGAATAATAAAGCATATGAATGGACATTAGTGTGTAAAGAGCCAAGCAAGGAGGGAATGGAAGCTAATCATACTAGAGCTTGCCAAGTAGTATTTGATACTCTTTTTAAGTTCTATATGTTAAAGAGGCCATAAATGAAAACATAGATTCAGTTTAACTCTGCCGCTTGAACAAAACTTTTGCTGTAATGACATTTATTGCAGCTTCTAAATAATTTACAAACTCTATTTGAATTCATAATTTATAGTGCATTGAACTCAGGGAAAAGAAAAGCAGTCAAGTAACTGCTTACATATTAATCGGATATCCTGCGAAGGATCTGACAATGATACATTTGACAGCACCGATCTTGCTTCGATCAATCCCTCGGAAATCCTTGCCAAAATTTTATCTTCACTCGCCATAAGGGCTGCCATTAGCTTCGCACCTGCCTTCCTTTCCTAATGACATTATACAAAAATGCAATCAGTGGAATTGCGATGAGAAAACAGAGATGGAAGAATATGAGAGAGACCTTGTCAGAATGGAATTTTCTTTCTGGGTACACATGTAAAGGCTAGAAGGCTAACCAACTCATGTTCGCACTCGCATCACGCATCAATATTTCACTGATTCTTTGGTGTGTGTGTGTGTATATATATATATATATATTAACATGAATTGGATGCTAAAATGTTCATTAATAAGGCATGATTAACAATACTGAAAACAAAATGGCTCAAAAGAATCTTATACCTTGTCGGTCCCTTTCCTAAGAAATTTCAGAGAGACTTTAAGGAGATCAGATGAATAAGGAAGAACTGCTGACTTCAAATGGTATACAGCTGAAAACATAACCTGGACACAAGCAGCTCTTACTTCTGACTCTGCTATAACCTGCACGAAAGTATGGCATTAAAATATGGAGACAATTGCAGTTTATTATGTCAAAAACAGGAATACCTCAATAGACTGTATCAGACATGGAATAGTTCTTTTAGCAAGGGGCTTCTTCCCAGGGTCCGAGATTTTCTGGCAAGCACTAATGACAACGTTCGCCATGCAGAGACGAAAAGAAATTGGAACAGTTACCCCAAGCACACAACTTTCACTCTTCACTAAGGACTCGGAAGCAACATCATCCCCATCATATAGCAGTTGATCAATCACATAACTGAGAACATAGTTCCCTGATTTTGCATTCCCTGCATTTGAACAAAATAAGTGAAATTCCCTTATTAAAAAAACTCCAAATTTCAGCAGAATTTCTACTGGGACGTTGTTGTTATTGTTGTATCAAAAACACTCCCAAGAAGAAGAGACTAACCAGAATCACTATTCCCAGTAGTTAATTTCTGTAAGTAGCCCTTATATGATCCAAGTTCTTGGAGTTCCACACAAACCATTAGTGCTAGACAGTCGATGCACCCGTGCTGTGCTTTGGAAACTGATGCAGAGAAACAGTTTCTCACTTGTCAGATGCAAACTATGATAAGATTATCCAGATAATTCTGTGAATCTCTACCTTCATCGCCATCTAATGAAGGCCATAACAAAATTGTTTTTAGAGTTTTTCTCATTTCAACAATGGTGGGATGAGTTATTGCCTCCTTGCCTCTAATCTACAGCCATAATGAGCAGTATGTTAGATGCAAGTCCGCAACATAGATGACATAAAATGCTTAAGATTATTTTGAGATTAAAAACTTGAGGCCTCCAATACATCTCATCGTACTTTTTTTGGAGAGAATTACCAATAGTGAAGTGCAAACTGAAAACAGACAGGATTTTATTTTTTGAATGTCACGGGAAGTCGCTGCATGTTCCAGCAATGGCAAAACAACTGAAAAGAGCACCTACAAAGTAAATCAAGCAGAGGAAATTATGACTTTTGGAAGAATCCTGAAAGAAATAGTTTGAATTACAGTCCAGATAAAATAACCAGAAAATTAGAAAGAATATGAATTGTTTGGTCATGACACAAGTTGCATCATATCTCCATATCCATCCGTTATAGATTCTTAAATGTATCCTGCTATAAGTAGAACAGGACCACATTCCCAGACACTAGAAAATGGAATCCCAACATTCAAGCTCATGCGTCCACAACAAGATTCTTACAGCTAATACCAAAAACAATGAAACCAAAGGAACGAATAGGAAGGAAGAAAAAGACAACATGAAGGAAATAACAGAACAAAACCTAAAAGACATCTCACAAGGAGGGGAGGGGTAAAGAACCAAATGCCATGATAAACTAGTCCGTTATGAAAAAAGACAATGTATGTTACAAGAAAAGAGGAAAAAAGAAAAATAGAACACTGCAATTCAAGTCATTCCTAAAAGTCACAAACAAGATAAAAAGAGAAACAAGAGGTACAAATTGGTGAAGAGAAGGAAAGATCAGAACAATCAAAATATATCTTCAAATACAAAACTACAAGAAGTATTATGATTTTGGAGTTGAATTGAACATCATGTTAGAAGATAATAGTGCATCCAACAACCATAAAGCGCAAAATGTAGATAAAAAACTTCTAGGCACACCAAAAACGTATTTCTTATCCCAAATCTGCACATTCAGGAATCTTCTTAGGTGTCTAGTTGTTTGTTGAGGAACCTCAAAGGAACAGCAATGATCATTTTAATAAACAAAATGAAGCCCTAAATTTTTTAAAATCCAAGTGCAGAAATTATTTAGTTTTGCTGCAATGAATATGCAAAGTAACAGATATATTGAGGGGAAATTTGCAGATGACATACTTGGGGATGTAAGCGACCACACAGCTCAGCAGCAAGTTTTCGTACATCGTCAAATTCAGACTTGCTAATTGACCTAGAATAAAATTAACATAACTATCAGATTAAGTTATTTTATTGGTGAAGCTTGATGTAGCTTAGGCTAGTGAACAACCTCTTCAAAAGAAATGTAGCAATACAAGCCTCGTCATTGGTAACAATATCCCCGCATTCTGAAGGTAAAGATGGATAGTTAGTCACGTTAACAAACTAATGAACTGACCTAAGAGAAGTAGCTGCTGATTAATCACCTTTTTTTTGTTTCACTCATTGAGCACTTTACCCACATCATTAAAGACATTCATGTACAACTTTTTTTATACAAATCAAGCAGGCACACAACTCAATGCAATTACACATCAGCTGTTTCCTACTATGCACAGTTAAAAATTTTCTTCAAGGACCTACTGGGCTATATATCTTGAGGAAGAACCAAAATCCATTGTGAGTTGAAACTGAAATTCATAACCATGACTACCTATATGATTCACTAATAGAGGCTAGAACTGAAAGATAAGGAACGAAGAAAAACAAGCTTGAAAGAGGTTACAAAAAGCATACCAGTCACGATGAGTCTATTGGGAAGCTGACCATACATAATAGCTGATTTGAGGTCATTAAAAACTCTAAGGGGAAGGAGACGAACTATGAGTAATGGACAAAGGCACTGAAATAGATCTTTCTGCACTATATCAGTGTCTTTGGTTGTATAACTTCTGTTCTCCCATCTAGATAATAAGCCTTCCTCAATCCTGCTAAGAGAACTGAGCTCATTAAGAAAATGCCATCAACCACTATAAAATTTGCAATTATTCATCACTGAACCACACTGTAAGCCTATTGAAGAGAGAATTAAAGTTGCAGATTTGCTAATGAGTAAAGGATATGGCTGAAGTAACTCAAGCTAAAACATAATAAATATACTTATCCTAAAGAAGAATTCATCCCACCAGACCAGGTACAAGTTGTTATGTATATATACCGGAGGCAACAACAGATGAGGTACAAGTTGATACATACATACTGTTCATCCCAAAAGCAAGGAAGAGTAAAAGTAAGGGTGGACTAGCGCATACTAAAGCTCAGGATCTCCACTTCCAACATTTTAATGAATATTACAATGTACTTACTCTTTCTGTTCCTGCATATGTGACAGAACACGACGGAGGACTACATCCCCAGCATCTGCTATGTGTTCACTTACACAGCTTAAAAACCGAACAATGGTTGCATTTGCTGGCTCTGAGAACATCTTTTCAATTACTGGTCCAATGAAGGATTTCCAGTCCTCTACCTGTTGAGTATACCTCTCATCAAAATGGAGTCCGTGCACAAATGTAATTGCAAAATACCAATTAGAGCTTAATGCAACAGATGTGACAACAGCACTTATAAGTGAACCATAAAATTTGAAGGTAAATCCACATATCAGAATAGTATGCATTTTCCTGTAAGACAGGGAAAGATTGGATATGTTTAAAGACAATATAGCTTAAGTAATGAACATATAGGAGTTGCTAGTTTGCATTCCTTCTTTGAAACAAGCAAGTAAGCAAGTTTCATGAGTTGTTTCTTTCTTGACTGATTTGTACTCTGTTCCCTGACTCCATCAAAACTAGTTGAATAAAACAATATTTGGATACAAAAAGTTTTAAGAATTAAAATAAAAATTATTATACTTTGAGGGGAAGAATGAGAACAACGGGGTCAGAAAGGGGTTAGCAAGAACAGAGATGTACTACAATGATAAATTATGTAACAGTCTTTGACCTCCAGAAACTTTTTCTTTTATCTACCAAAAAGTCAACTATGAACTAAATGAAAGGTCCTAAATATGATAAAACGTTCCAGGTGTTTTAAGAGTCTTTTAAATAATAACAGAATAATCCTAAATGGAACCATATCATAAGCCCACTAAACATGAAGGCATGTAATAAGAAGTAAAAGCTTTGGTCACTCGGTGAAGTAATCAAATAGAAAATTCCAATCTTACACTTTTAGACCACTCTGAAATGAGCTTTAGTATCCGATCAGAATTGTCTTTTATTCCAGCTATATCAATACAGAATAAGCAACAAAGGAGAAAATATCAGTACTATGTAAGAAAGGTAAGCAAGCTGACTGACAAGAGAAAATTTTAGAGCAAATAAATAAAACTTGCAACTAGTAAAATGATCCAAAAACTATGCATGCAAATATCGATGAAAAAAGAGTCAGAGAGAAACATATGAAATAACTTGTAGATGGTCCATCTGTGATTAAAAAAATGCATACAAAGACAAAACCCCAAATCAATAAATATGGAAAGAATTAAGTAATTGAAATAGCCAATACATAGTGACTAGGTATATGAATAATGCCAACTTTGGCAATAAGTAACAGTTTCACTTGACCTACCACAGTATAAATTCAAGTGACTTGACCTACCACAGTATAAATTCAAGTGACTTGACCTACCACAGTATAAATTCAAGTGAAACACAAACCTTGTCTTGTATCTTGTCCAGAGTTTGAGATATCCAAGGATTGATTGAGGTTGCTAGAAAATAAGAGGGAAAAGTTATTCAGTTGCAAAAATGAAGTGCAATAAGACAGACAGTAATTCCGGTACAACAAGAAAAAAAGCACATTTTATAAATCCACACAGTTATACATGGAATTGAGGGTAAAGGGAGGACAAAAATACCTAAGGGAGTCAAGCAGCATGCATATAACCTCAGGATTCTGGTTATTATTTTGGAGTGTTGCAAGTAAAACAGCACTAGCAGATGATTGGATCCTTTCATCTGACGAGTAGACAAGGTGAACCAGTGTAGGCAAGAACATAGACGGATCTGTAGTGAGGACAACAAGAACATTAAAAGAAAATGATCATATGAGCAGGTGTATATGCTGCATTGTATGTACGTGGTTGCAAACATTCTATTTATACCAGTTCCAGAAAATTTTTCATCCAAAGTTGTTGATAATTTACATGTTAAATTTTCCAAGTTACTGATAATGTGATCAGAACAGAAGCAAGGGAAGAAACTCCAGGCCTGTGAGGCCAGCAAAAATGCTTGACAACAGCATAAAGTTCTTTTCCAAATCAATTTTATGCACTTGCTTTGCATGTATTTCTGAAGAGCATCCATAAACTACTATGACGAGAGAACTAAACAAACTGACTGACCTTTTATGAAGACTGTAAGAGCATGAAGAAGACAATATGAAAAGGATAAAGGATTATGATGTCACCAAGGAAAACACTAGATAAACCATATCCATATAAATACAGAAAATTGCAATGGTAATAAGCTAAAAATTTGTGGTACCTTCTTGGATAAGAACAAACTTTTGATACAGATAAAAATCAACTAATTAAATTAAGGCTTTTCTTTGGCCCACCTATCAACAATAGGATTTAGCTTGTACAAATCCCTATTGTTTTAACACCAAAAATGACAGTCGTTGCATATAGTAATGATAAACATATATCCATGATTGAAAATTCGATAAAAGGTGCTTTTCTTTTCATATGTCTCATACCATTGTGATCTAGTAAATAAAATAAATCATATTTGTCATGTAGCACCGATGGATGAAATGCAGCAACTTTATTAAATGTGTTTGTGGTTTCTTAAGACGCTAAACAGTTGAATATGAACCATTGTAGACATTAATATTTCAGAATCTATGAAACAAAAAGTGAAGCATGACAATGATGAAGGTGATGAAGTAAAAGCATCAATTGTCAAGACAAACCTATCACTTGAAGTAAACTAGAGGCACGTTCCCGGATCACACTGTCATCATCACCAAGACACTCAACCAAGATTTTAGCAATGTCTTGCCTTCAGGACCAACATGTGAAGATTATAATAATATCAGTAACATGATAGAAACAATAAATCATAGAACCACAAGTGGTTAAGATTATTGTACCATGCCAAAGAAGAAATTTTGTTTCCTGAATCTGATGAAATCATAACCAGCTCTGAGATAACATCAATGGAGTTCAACCTCTGCTGAGAATTTCCAGAAGTGAGGCGACTTAAAACTTGTTCAAGGCAATGATTGTCTGTGCTCCTGGAAAATTTATAAAGCAATTCAAGTTTCAGATTCATATCACGGAATCTTATCTGTCAATGCTAATCAGTAACAAACTGGTAGGAAGAAAAGGAATACAGGGAGCAGTATTCTGCTAGAAGCATCACAACAGCTCTGGCTGTGCCATCCCTCTCATCCAAAAGGGGAAGCAAATTTGGCAACAATGTATCCATCTGTCCGCTACTATTTGCAGATGAAAATTTTGGTCTAATAATAGCTGCCTTGAATATGCAAACAGCTCCAGAAATCACATCTTCATCAGCAACATGAAGCTTCCACAGAAGGAAAATCGAATATCAAAACAGAGAAAACAATAAGTATGACGGGGGGAATATGTTACATTCAATTCTAACTACCACCAACTAAGAAAGATTGCATCCTGCAAGCTACAGTGAAAAGCAGTAAAACAATCAATCTCAAGAAGGAATGGCATGGTTCCAAACTTCCACAATACCAAAAATTTTAAAGTTTAAAAACAAACATATGAGTCTAATTACATGTCCACAGACGACATTTCTTTAACATCAAAACACCGACACCTATTCAGTTTTAATGCAAACATTAATGAATCGAGAAGAGAAACGACCAGTCTGCTTTCCAAGAACAATAACCTAATTCAAAAGAATGTTAATAGAAAAATAAATAAGTCCACTAATATAAAGTTTTTGTTCACTAGCAGCCAACTTCAATATCATACGAACAATTAACATTACGTTTTACATATGGGGCAATTCTTGGAGTCTAACCAATAGTGGGAGCATAAAATATCCATGGCAATCATCTTAATGCTAGAAGTATTACTCAGAATATTGCAATTACTTCTGACCTTAAATACATACTTAACTATAGGTCTATAACCCTCCCAACCCATAGTATAAAAATTTTTGGCAGGTAAAAGCGAGAATTTTATTTTTTTTGATTGTTAAGGATTTTCCCAAAAACATCTCTATTAAGGATTGAATTTTTATTAGGGCAAGTTTCTATACTTTCATGATGAGCAAAAGACATCCTCAGTTGAAATAATTAGAATCAGCATACCCTGATAAGCTAAGATAAATCTACCTGTGATATAAGAACCTGTGATAGCTGTGCCCCATAGTTGGATACCATTCTTTCAAATTTCTTGCCATCAAGGCGTCCCAAAAGAAGGCATAGACAATTCAAGAAAAACTTGCTAGTCTCTATGCCACTGTCCTCTTCTGCATGGCCTTCAGAATGACTCTTCGTGTAATACTGTACTTTTCAAATTTCAGTTATTGCAATTTTAACAATTACATCACTAAGAACAATACCAAGTACCAGTTGCAAGTTAGCAAAAAGCATTATAGAGATGAAGAGAAGAAGAGAATCCCAACTTACACACAGCTAGAATGACTGCATAATCAACTAAATGAACAAGAAAGTGTGCATTCCAGAATGTGCTAGCACAACAATGAGTATATGTAAGTGTTCCACATTTGTGTTAACCACATCAACATATGCCATGGAAAACATAGAAGTTTACAATTAATGAAAGAAGCTACATCTAATAGAATTTTCCCGATAAAAAAAGATCACTGCTTCAACCCTTAGCTCAGATCCCAACTGAGTCAATCAAACAGGTACTGGCGCAGAACTAGTGTAGGACTTCCTATTACATATTTTCCACCTATAACATCTTTTGTTTCTCATTTTAACCCTTTATTATTCAAGATACTTCTGAATACTGTAAGTATAGGGATGAATAATTTAAGTATTATGAATTGCATATGGAATAGATTGAGATTCCTATTCACCTATGTCCTTCTGACTTCTTCTCCTAAACCCAAGTTCCCTCTCTGTTTTTTTTTCCCCTTTCCTGCACGCTCGTCTCCATCCTCTTTCATTTCTATCTCCCTTATTGTTCTCTTTTATCTGTTTATAGCTATTCTCTCATTGCCTTGCATCAAATTAGAATAAAAAATTTACAATAGAAAAGATTACCTGGATACCATGTATGTACTCATCCAACAATCCACTGCAATGCTCATGAAAAGTACTGTCTTCCAAGTGCAGTAACATGCTGTAATGCTTCCAACAGGATGAAAGCAGCAATCTTCTAGTTTCGATAATGTTTGCATCTGCCTTCCATGTTACAGGCAAACAAATCATAATGTGTAGAAGACCTAATAGCATCTACAGAACACCTAAAAGCCATGACATTTGGTCACCTCAACATGGAAGTAACTGTAGTGCCTTTTTAGATCCTGCAACCATTTAAGTACTTGCTCCACCCCTTTAGCATGCAAAGGCCTACTCTTTTTACTCCACTGCAAGACACATGAAAAGCAAATTAAACAAGCTATTTCACGCAGTGAGACACACAAACAAATAGACAAACATACAAACACTTAAAAGAAACAAAATTAAGTAGTATCATCTTATAGAAAGCCTAAAGAAATGCAGAATTTGGGAATTGGAATGCCAGAAACCAGTTTTTAGTAAAACAGTGTACCAAAATGACAAGAAAACAAGATGAAAGGGATATAGAGCATACAGCTAAAAGTCTTTGCACCACAGTGATAAGATCATCAATCTGCTTCCAAAGCAAGCATGGCATTTCACTCATTGAGACTTCAGATGTTACTGTAGTCAGTTTGACTTTCTTGTCTTCAGTATTAGTTGATGCCCGACATCTAGACCAGTCTGATGAAGATGAGATCAATGATTTTGGTCCACTACTTGCAACTCTCCTTTGTTTTGTTAGTGCTTCGCTTATTGCTAAAATACAATCAGCAGCTCCTATTGAAAGCCTAGAAGGCAACTCAAATCCATTCTGCAAAGAGCTACACAATCAAATGGTCTAGGATGAGAAGGAACGCGTACAACTATTAACAATTTCTGTTGATGGAGGTCTAGCACAATCTGAATACTTACGGACACAAGACAATTGAAATCAGTCCAACTAGTGGACACAGCTACACCTTTTACCATCGCTCTGAAAAACTATGACAAAGCAATGGCTTCAACAAATATACATAGGTTCCCAAGAGCCTAAAGTGACTAATAGAATCAGCTTATGTGAAATTGGAGGGAAAGCATTGGAGGGAAAGCCTTGGAGCAACCAGTAAGAGTTTCTCCTTCGTGACCATCAGGTCACAGGTTCAAATCACAGAAATAACCTCTTTGTAAAAATTACAACAGAAAGGCTGTGTACATTGATCACACTCCCCCGACCTTCGCAAAGCGGGGAGCCCTGTGTAAAGGATACGTTTATTTTATGTGAAATTGCTCAAATGGCAGTCATTCTCAAAGCATTCTAACCTAAGAGAGAGTGGTTAGGTGAATCTGAAGTAAAACTGAAATGGGAGGGAAGATTCTGAAACAAGAAGACACTTTGTAACTTCCACACCCAAAATAAGGAAATGGAGAAGAAAATTGGAAACTCAACAAAAACAAAAAGAACAGAAATTTTACAGTTAAATTAGACAGATGGAAGTAATTTCTCATATTGATCACTCATAATTAACCCCAAAAGAACTCGCTGGAAAACTAGCTGCAGTTAGCACATTTGACCTTCAACACCACATGTCACACTTCATAACAAAAAGGATCACAAAGCAACAGTAAAGATGTGACGCACATTGAACTATTTACTTTCTTATTCTCCAAATGATTCATAATATAAAGAAAAGACAAGCTACATACGAACATAACAACCAAAATACAAAATAAATTACAAGTTGTAGCAACAGAACAAATTTTCTTTTAAGTGCACTAAAACAACTCTTAAAATATAAAAAATTAAAGAAAACATGTAATACCAAAATATTAATACGTCATACCTTCCCTTGCAAACAATGCATGACAAGTGCGGGATACACTTGCAAAGTATCTTCAAGAAAGCACTGTAATTGTCCCTTATTCCTGGAACAAATCATATACCCAAAAAACCTTCAAGAAATAGAAGTAAATCAAACGCTATATGCGCAAAAGCGAAAAGAGAGAAATATAAATAAATAAATAAAGCGCGATACCATGTAGAGTGAATTGAGCCATGAAACGCTCATACTCCACTAGGCTGCGAACAAGAATGCACCAACCAAAAGCCACATAACGGTCTTCTTTTCTACTGATAATATCAGCTAGCTCCTCCGCAACAAACCGGAAGACAAGTTCATATTGGAACAGCCAATTGATCACTAATAACCCAGGACCACAGCTTTTCGAGTCCTTGCTCTTCAGAGACTGACAATTATTAATTCACGAAATTCATCAATGAACTAAGCTCTTGAGTTACATTGGAACAAACAAAAATTACAAGAAGATGAGAGAACATACATGTTGGGTAATAGGAACGAGAACTTCGTCCAATTTCTCACCCCTCTCTGACACTTCTTTAACGTACTTGAACAAAAACGAGAGGCAATCCTCCAAAGAACCTACAAAATTAAGAAGCGAACAACAGATAAATCGGTGAAAAAAGAAACATAAACAAAACCAAAGGTGTATTTGTTAACAGAACCTAGAGAAGGTCTGTTGGTGGAATCGAGAGAAAAATTAGAGACAGAGTGGTGAAGCTTCTTAGAGCGAGCACCGAGCAGAGTGGTTATCACTCTTCCTACAGTCACCGAAACCATCGACTTCGGTTCGGACTCCGACGTACTCCATATCAGCTGCTTTGCTTCTTCTTCTTCTACTTCTGTGATTAATGGATTCTCCATTCCAGTTGCTCGAGTTTAATTCATAATCGCAAGTGAATCCACTATAAATTGATTGAAGAACACACGAGAAGCATTCCGAAGGACAACGGAGATTTACAGAGCTTAATAAAGATCATAATACGAGCCCAAATTAGACTGTGGCCCGTCCGATTTAATTGTTACCGAGACATATAACATTTAATATTGCGGTATTTCAATAGGAAAAAATTTTAAATTTCGTTAATTTTTATTTTTTAAAAAAATTTAAATTGTGTTGTTTAATTTTAAATTTTTTATTTGAATTATTTTAATAAATTTTGTTATTAAAAATAATTAATGTATTAATTAGTAATTTTTAAATTAATAAATTTTATAAATAAAAAAATTAATTAATTTTTATTTAGTAATTTTTAAATTAAACTTCTGATAGAAAAACAATGCTTTTTAATTATATTTTATTTAATATTTTTTATTATTTTGCTTTTCCTCTAAATTCTATTTGGGTTTTGTTCAATGAATTTTCTTTTTTAAGATTATTTTAAAAATTATTATTTGTCCTCTTATTTAATAATCATATAACCTAAATATTTTAATTATTTGTATGTATTTTTGCGTATTTAAAATAAATTATTTAAAGCTATAAAATATATTTAAAAGGAATACATGTCAATTAAATAATATTATAATAATACATTAATTTTAAAATTAAAATAAAATTCAAATCACATAAAAGTTTAATATAATTGATCCCTTGTTTAAGGATCTATATAAAAGATTTAAAATATAACATTTTACAAATATAATTCTTTTTTTAAAATGTGAAAGTTTAAAGCTTTCATAACATATATAAATTATTATATCTCAATTTAAAACTTTAAAATACTTATGTATAACTTATTTTTCCTTATTCAATATAGGAATTTAATAATGCTGCTTCCTTAGGATCGTGGAAAGAGCGCACATATATGTCTTACGTATAATTTATTAATTTTACAATCCTTTTGCAAAGATGGGCCGGATCGGGCCAGATATTTACAAGTGGCTCAAGCCCAATCTAACTAAAACGACCTCATCCCAGCCCACACCCACTTTAAGTCATCTCAAAACGTCATGATGTTAACCTACAAATCATAACAGGAGAGAGTTCAGGCTGTCAAGCCCGCCACCCAGGCTCGAACCAGAATTGTGATGCCTGATCCTATGCTCTCATATCCTCGTCTTCAACCACCTGCACCTGAAAGTTTACATGAAATGAACATAACAGGGACACAGCCTTATCCAATGTTTCATATCGATACGGAACCAGGTTCTACACAAATTAATTGATACTTGGATAAAACTTCATACAGGATGCATTACAATTTTCCATACTGTACATAATCTTTTTCCTTATCAGTGGAGCAAGTCAACTCAAGGCAGCTTTATTACATGAACTCTGCTTATTCAGAAGAGTAAAATACTATCTGTACATGCAAGATGCATTCTAGTTTTTTTCCCAGGAATCTATGCAATGATATACTAGACTGCAAACTTTGATGCGGTAGGGGGCATAAATACAGAGAATACGCAATATGGCACCATCTGATTTACCGATATTTAGTGCCGCAGAGGGTCATGGTGGCCTCCTCCAAGCCGAATACTGATCTATTCCTCCATACATGGTTCTGATTTACCGATAGTTAGTGCCGCAGAGGGTCATGGTGGCCTCCTCCAAGCCGAATACTGATCTATTTCTCCAGACATGGGTTCCAAGCTTACTCACTAAGAGAGGACAACATCATTCCTTGAGGCATAGAAGAGAAAGCAATGCTGGCTCAATTATATCTGGCATTTTAAAAGAAATGGAACAACCTTCGTATCATAATCTCCAGTCAGTGTTGACAGAACAACAAAATAAAGGAAAGAAAGCCATGACTCGACAAGCAAATTTCTCTAGGTAGCAAACTCTTTAAGTCAACTACAAGAAAAGAGCAGTTTCTTACAGAGACTGAAGTCAAAATAATGGAATGTGAAAAGCTCGGTAAGCAGATATGTTAACAGAGACTTCTATTGAATCTCACAGAACAACCGGCCAGTTAGCTTCTCATTCATGAATTTGATTTAGCTACAGCCTTATGGCCAATCAAGATGAAGGGGACTAGTAACACCTTCTCTTGGTACATATAGCCATTATTAGATGCTTCGTAAATAAGCATTAAAAAGGCATGATCATAATAGATACAAACTAATAAAAACCAATGGAGTAGAATAGAAATGAACAAGTAAAATCTTATCCTAGGACAAAATGTCTTTAAACAATTAAATAGAGATCAGTAAAGCCAACGGAAAATGTAGTCCCCGTTAGACGCAAGCTGCTAGGCAATATAGCAGATTGCCTGGAAGGTGACAATGAATCAAGTTAATGTCTGAGAAGGGCCTCTAGAAACGCCAAACTCTATGCCATCTCCCTCTTCTCTCCCTCCTCATCTACAATTAGAATTGGAAAACCACGGAAAAGAAAAGAGAAAATAAAGAAATCGTCCACTTGAACGGTAGTGTAAGAAGTTCGGTAAGCAGATTTATCAACAGAGATTACTCAGTATCTCATACAACAACCGGCCAGTTAACTTCAATTCTATTTAGCTACAGCCACTTTGGCAGTCAAGAAGAAAGGCACACAAGATCATGCCCTCTCTTGGTACTTGTAGCTACTCTCACAGAAGAACAACATATCAGAAAGCGATACTCTATTCAAACTCCATTGTTACAGAAGAATAAGTTCTGAACATTCCTTTGAAGCATCAACATAGTAATTTGATTCTCAAATAGCTTCCTAAACTATGCAATATACCCTAATTCAACAATTTACTTCAACAACAATATAACAAATTTCAGCAAATAACGAATCATAAAAGATGCTAAAACCACAAGAAAATAAAGGGACATTTAACAGAAACATACTATAAAGTAACAGCCAAGCAATGAACAATGGAAGATCCAACAGGAACTTTATGAATAACATCACACCAATCAATCTTCCCCCACAGCTGCCCATCTCCACCCTTCACCACAGAGATCTCCGAACACCAAACCTCCATTTCATTCCCATTTCCTTTCCTATTTGCTTTCCCTTCCCAAACCACAAACAGTTTCCCACCCACATTCGCCATTGTCGCACCACACAAAAACTTCGGCAAATCCTTCTCAACCCCTCTCAACTCCTTCCACTCCCCAATTTCAACATCAAACCCTCTAATCTTTCCCAAGTAATCATAACAGTACAACACTCCATCAATCACACAAGCCCTTCCTCGCCACCCCAAGTCCAACCTCTTCTCAACACCACACCATTGCTTCGTTCTCGGCTCGTAAATCACCCCTTTCCTATCCGACATTGCATAGACTCTGCTGTTTATAACAGCACTCGCATGCATCCATTTCTCTCGCAAAAGATCGTCTTTTGCGCTCTCTACCGAATCCCACTTTCGAGTTTTCGGGTCGAACACTTCTGCCCAGTTCTTGGATCGGGCCCAAGTGTCCACCACGCACCCTCCGATCACGTAGATCTTCCCATCCACCACGCCGGCGGCCGCGAACTCCCGCGAAATACTCATGCTGGGGGCCGCCTGCCACGTGCCTAATCGGCAATCAAGTACCCAAACATGCGAACACGGCACGTCGTTGATCGAACCGCCGATGGCATAGATCTTGGGTCCGACAGAAACAAAAGCCGAACCGACCAGTTGAGAAGGTGTTGGCGGGAGAGAGACCAAAAAGTTTCGCGGACGTTTAGGGTTGGGAGAGTTCTGGTAGAGTGTGAACCACTGCAGGGAACTTGTGGTGGGGATGCGGAGTGCGAGGTAGAGAAATGGGTGTGAGCAATGGAGTAGAGAACGAGTAGTGTAATAGAGAGGCGAGCGAACGAGGAAACGGAACCTTTTTGAGACGAGACAGAGGAGCGGGTGGTGAGAACGCGGGACTCGTGCTAAAATGTCCAACGCGACATCGTTTGGAAAGGATGGGATCAGAGAATCTGATGCTTCTTCAGCGGAGAAGGAGGCTTGGGTGGAGGACATGCTCTGCGATAAACAAAATGGCTTTTTCAGGGTTTGTGAATTGGGAAGACGGCGGAGAAGTTGTTTGCTTATCTTTGTTGATTTAAAAATGGGCCTAAATAAAGTTTGGGCTTTTGAAATTTTGAACCAGTTCTTGACGAAGAACAGTCACGAGAAGGTGGAAAATGGGCTGATTCCAGTCCTGAACCGTGTCGCTGACGAGCAACGAGTGGTGGACTTGCAGGATTTGCTTCAAAGGTTTACGGTCGATTCAATGTGTATTGAATTTTTTAATATGGGCAGAGTGTAGAGTTCACTAACAAGAATTGGGCTTGGGTTAACTATTGTCCAAATAACTAGAACTAGTTGTTTAGATGATTGACCCTTACCACTTATAAACCCTTTAATATTTTCAT
>JANVCQ010000230.1:35966411-35978011 GCA_025531925.1 Erythroxylum plowmanianum
ATTCCGTCGGTGATTTCTGTTCATTGCCGACGGACTTCTTAATCAGTGTCCGTCGCCACATAACAACAACGGACAATGTTCCGTCGATTTTCCGTTGACAATATACCGACGGCAACTGTCCCGTCGGTATGTAATAACGACAGTCATGTTGTCGACGGTTTTCTTTTTCGTCGCGTTCCGTCAGCAATTATATTTGCTGACAGAAATGTTCATTTCTTCGACGAAAAATTTCGTCGGAGAACCTTAGTTTTCTTGTAGTGTATATTTTGGTTCTTCGTACTTATCATCTTTTTTTTGATAAATCCTCTTCGTACTTATCATCACATAGCACAATATTAAATAATAAGATTTAATTATACAATATACCAAATATATATACATAAGAATAATAATCCCTCCTATCCAAAATAAGTAGCGTTTTATAGGGATTTTAATTATTCAAAATAAATATCGTTCACGATTTTTCATGCATGTTTATAATTTTACTTCCAAAATTACCCTTTAATTTCTCTCACATCCTAATTATACAGATTACATTTTCAAAGCAATTCAACATGTAATTAATAAGAGTATATCAAACATTTTACTAACTTTCTTAATAAATGTGCATCTTTCTAAAACGACACTTATTTTGGATAAGAGGGAGTAATAAATTTGAAACTTTTTATTGATATATAATGTCAACTTTCGTATAAAAGATACTTTAAGTCACGTTATGTACTTAAAATTGTCTAAAAGCAACCTAGATCATCTAGATGCTAATGTATTCTATTCGGATCACCTTTTTTTCCTTTTCAATTTGCCTTTGGTAGCTTTTAAGGATAACAATAGGGTGATTCATAGGTTTAAATTAATGTGTTTTCAATAAGTTGATTTATGAGGCAGGTTTAAGTTTAGACCTATCTGAGACTCAATTATTCTTAAAAAAATTATAAGTTTCGGATAGGTCTAAATCTGAGCAATCAAAGCCCGGACCTAATTAAAAAAAATTATTTGCTCATTTTTAATTTTATTACATTACGGACAACTGCAAACAACTAAAACATTGATTAATCAACCCTTTTATTACGATATAAAAAAAAAAGACAAGGTATAATTAATCACTCGTACAAAAATAGTATGAGCGATATAAAATACCATTTACCGCAATGAAGTGATTAATTAAACAAAGGCCTCTGCCTCTCTAATTCCCTGTTGGGTGTTCCTAACTCGTCGGAGTCTCCACCGTCTCTTCGACTAAATCTACATTCTCTATATTTAACCCCTTCACGTCCGATCACCTTCATATCCTGACCATGAAAATACTGAGCTCAGGTCCACTATCACCGTCAGGACTAATCATGTAGAATGTTTCAGAGTCCTTAGAGCCAACGACGTGCTCAAAATGAGCCCTAATGTACGCAAGCTCCGTGTCTTGTCCCTCGGTCTGAGAACTTCCCGGAAGAACACCAGCCCCCATTGAAACCGCCTTGAGAAGCTCCATAACGTTCAAATCCTCCGCCGTGGCCTCTCTTTTAACTGCGTAACCAACCTTCTTTCCGTTGCAATACATGGTCCACAGTGGTTCTTCTAAAACCCTAGTTTTGTCTTTGTCACCTCGCTTTTCACATTCTAGGGCAATTCTCACCATCCCAGCTCCCATTTCCTTCTGCAGTACGTTGGTTTGCATGGCGAGTTCAACAACCACGGAAGGGAAGCATCTAGGGTTCTCTTGCAGAGACAAGCTTACCCTACCCTTACGATAACCGAACAAAGTTCCCGTGACCCGAGTGGCTAACACACTACTATCCAGTAAGCCTCCGTTGAGAACGGGCATTTTGCATGCCGGTGTGATGATGGGGAGTGATCGGAAAACTGAACGAAAGACCCGAAACACTTTGGTTCGGTGCTTCTTTTTCTGGGATGGATGGACGAGAGATAAAGGTTGGCTTGTTGGTGTTGGTGGCGGTGGCGGTGGCGGTAGCGATGAACCTTTTTCCTGCTGTTCATTCCTTGTTACAGGTGTTTCCTGTGATTCTTCGGAGGAGGCACAGCTGTTTCGAAGAGTTGACTCATCCATTGAAGGAATGGGATGAATCAAGAAACCCCAGTTGCCGTCGGGCATCGGAAAACACAGAGATGGAGGTCTGAGACAGATTGAACCGAGAGAGAGCTTGGAGGAGGGTGGCAGAGTAAGGAAAATATATGTTTTGTCAAGTAAATATTTGTGAAAGTCTATAATTGGGTTAACCTTATGGTCAACGATCCTGTTTTTGTGGGACAATGAAGGAGATTTCGTGCTTTGACATATTTGATAAAACCCTAAAAGTTCGAGCATCTTACAACCTGGTTTATACTAATCGTCGTCTTAATCTTTTGATTATTTGGTGTATTAATTAAAATATATGTGTATATTTCTGTCATTATTCGTTAATTACCTAAAAAGTGGTCTAATGCTTTGAGTAATAGTCAAGTCGTACATTTTTCTTATCTTCTTTTTTGTTCGCTTGCTAGCTCATCTCTATAATAACAGGACAAGTGATATGATCCGATCATTACATGCTGTGCACATATGAGTAACTATCATTACATGATGATCAGGAGGAGATGTTTAATGGTAATTTCAATGCTTTAAGAAATGGACATAAGGTTTAATAATAAGATAAGAGATGGTTCAATCGGATATTAAATTATTATAAAATTAAATAAAGATTGAATAAAATTAAAAATTTTAAAATATGATTAAAAAAAGTTGTATTTGATTTAAAGTTTAATTAAAAAGGTAGATTTTTAAATAAAAACTAATTAGTTTATCTTAATTTACAAAAATTAATTCATTTATAAAAATTGACCGTTTAATTAATAAGTTGATCGATTTTTAGTAACAAAATAAATTAATCCAAAAAGTTTAAAAATTAAATAGAAAAATTAATTGAATTAAAAATTTTACAACTAAATTAGTTGAACTGGCTGATTTTTTAATCATAGGTAATTATTACCAGTCAAAAAAAATATTTTTGAAAATTAATATTTTCATTTTTATAATATTGATGATAATCAATATTTATTAACGTTAATTATGAGATTTTCTTTATGTGTGTGTGTGTATATACAAATTCTTAATTTTGTAATACTTAATACTATTATTTGAAAGTAAAACAAAAAGAAAATATAGAATTAATTACATAACTATATCGTTTGATCTACAAACTATCATTTGATAATGTTTAGTGTATTATTTATTACTTATAATAATAATAATTACAGTATGCACCACTATTCCACCATGTGGTTTCCTTCGAACGTTGTCGTGTTTGTATGCGAAATTATCATACGCGATCTCATCTCTGTGCTGTAGCCTGTAAGTGTCCCTACGCTTAGGGGCCAAGTGCCTCGTGGCTGGTTCATCCTGGGCCGATCCCTGAATTTATGAGTTGAGCATGTTTGTATTGAGTAGCCAATGTGTTGCTTAAGCCGTTTTATCAAGTCCAAGAATGTATATTCTCTAGGAGCTTTTGTTTAGTGTTATAGATTTCATACACAAAGATATGAAAAGAGCGCTTTATTGTAGAACTTTGCACTAGACGGTTGTAGAATGTGATTTGTTTTGTCTTTCTTCTCTTGTAAAAAAAAAAAAAACCTTAACAAAGTCTCACTAATGAACTAATTATAGTACCTGGAGATGTTTTTCTTTTTTCTTTTTTTTGAAAATATAAATAAAAAGTTACGTATATTATGACCTTTTCCAGATCTCGCAAGGCAGCGAGTATTATGTATTATTATCCAACAATTTTATCCAAAAACAACTTCATTTTATTTACACATTTCAAAATTTAAGACTCGGACCAATATCCAGCCCGATAGTATATTTACCCGAGCTTGCCCTATTAATTTCATATTAAGGTCAAATTACCAATAATCAATTATTATTACTAATAGCAATAAATTGGATTGGACTCGAATAATTTTAAAAAAAGTTGTTTAGGTTACTAAACTCGGACATCCCAAGACTGACTAGGTTGAAAAAATCGAACTAAAGAATGGATCAATCCGAACTTGGTCTGTTGAGTTTAGGCTGGCCAAATTTAAATTAAAAAAGAGTTTAATATATCATCACCATCATCATCATTATCATCGTCACATTCAGTCTAAAATCTTGCAATAAAATAAGATTTAAAAAAATCTAGTAGTACGTAACCTTATCTTTATATAATAGAGAAGCTGTTTTCAATATATTCACATACAAATACTATAATAAAAGAGTAATGTAGCAAAAACTTACGGATAAAACTTAAAAAAAGGAGATTTTTGACGTCGGCAGCAAAAACTTGTGGATAAAACTTAAAGGCCAGCTTGGTGGGATGGTGACGGTGGGCCCACACTGGCACTGACCCAATGTGCTCCGCAGCTGAGCCCGAGACATTGGTATTGAATACTCACTCGTTCACAAGTTTGGAAAGCGATGTGCCGCGTGGTGCCTCAGCAACTCTCCGATGTCATCGTTCAGATCCCGACGTTGGGTTTCTTTATTATAATAAATACCCATCGTCTGACCCGTTTCCCACGTAAGCAAACGCCTGGACGCTAGTGGATTTCGTCTTTTCCTTTTCTCCCATTGGCACATGAAGTCCACGCGCCTATTTACTTGAACTGTGTTTAGGGTATTCAAGAAATCTCCTAGCCATGTTGTTTATGGCCTTGTTATTTTTATAAGTATAGTTGATCACTTGATAATATTAATAATCTTTGAGGAAATTAATATTTATTTTATTTTATTATTTATTCCCTCAAATTTTAAAAAAAATCTCTCTATTAATTAAGAGTAAAACTACGTATTATCAAGGTTATTCCCAATATTTTATAGGCCTTGGGTAAGGTAAAAAAAATCATATTTTTACCTATTTTTGAGCTCTTATAAATAATAAAAGAAGCAAAATATAAATCTTTTGTTGTTCTTTATAAGGTCAAGAGTGACTCTATTTTTCTTTATTTATTTTTTATAAAAGTAAAAATGGTCATATTTTACTGTTTATAAAGATAGGCCCTAGGCGGATATTCAGGCCACTATTACCTAAGGTTGGTCCTATATATTATTAAATCTCTTCAACACTAGTTAAGAATAAGGCTTCACAATACTTAAAGAAAAGTCAATGAAACTAACAAAAAATCACTAATTTACTAATTTCTCATATTTGGTTCTTATTTATTTACTAAAAATATTCTTAATTAGCTCAAACTTATAAAGAATGAAAAAATAAAAAACAACAAATTCGCATTTAATTATAAAATTATCTCAACTACTTACATTAAACTTCTTAGTTTTACATAAAAAACAAAATTTGTAAAATAATTATTGATGGAATTCTACTTTGGATGGAAATAGATTATTAGAAATATATAAATAAATAAATAAATATATATATATAATTTGTTTATTCATATATATATATATATATTATATTGTTTTATTCGGTTTTTCTTGTTCTAGCTAGAAAGTCAATGAAAAGAGAAAATGCGTGTCAAAAAGCGCGTGACTGAGTTGTGAGAGACGACATAAACCTCACGTCAGGTCAGCCCAAAACCTCCCACCTGTTTATGTCCTTTTTATTTAACAATTTCTCAGTTCTATGGGTGTGGTTTTCATTTCTGATCTTGCGTTGCGTCTCTCACATTCCCTTTCTCTTCTAAGTTTTAATGGCTTCTACTCCTCCAAACTGAAGACTTTTTTGGTGGGCACAAGTCAAAAACCATTACCAAAGCCATGTACGATCTTGGTGATGAGCTTACAATAGAAAGCTATAGAATTCCATGGCTTATTTGGATTCAGTTACTGGTCTTGTTCCTCCTCATCTTTCTTCTCCTTTGCTTCAGTTTTTCCACTTCAGATCCCCCCAAAGCCATCACTTCCTCTTCTCCTTCTTCCTCTTCGCCGTCTACCAGCGGCATCTTCACGTCTCATGATCCTGGCTTGGACAAGTCCGTGTATAAGCACACCGACTCCACATCAACAGCAGCCACCAAACGATGCCTTCATCCCCAGGTAAATATGAATTGCGGTTAAATGACGAGCTTCTTCTTGTTTCTTTGACTGTTTTTCTGCGACCCTTTTGTTTTCCTATGAATTTGATGCTAAAACTGTTTGCCTCTTTCTAGTTCCAATATCGTTTTGCTGTGTCATACACGTAAATATTACAATAATCTTCAAATGGGGTTGGACTTTGAACAGTCTAATGATGGACAAATTACGAGTGGTCCCGTTGTTATTGGTGGCAATTGGCCACCAATACAGTGTAATCATTCCAAAGTCTTGAAACGAGGAAGCTTCCTTCTTGGTAAAGTCACAGAAAGTTTGGTGTTGCCCCTTTGGAGATGCAAGCACAGTAATTGGTTAATGCCTTAGCATTTTCTGATGGCTTCAATGATGATCTGAACGAATCCAATTAGATAATCCCTATGTTTTGTTGAATATGCTTATCTTCTGGCGGTGGTTTAACGGTATTAGCTGACTAATTTTTCATTCCTTTTTTGGCTTCATTAATCTTCACATTCTCTTCAATGAACTCTGACCAACGGTTCCAATTGATCCACCGATCTTGTCACCAATCAATCATTCAGTTAGGTGCCAGATACTGTCCAAACTCCAAACTGACCTTGTGTTTAACATATCTTAAAAACTCATGATTAAGACGTGGAGGTTGGTCACAAGCTAGCTGGAAGAGAATAAATTATTGTTGAGCTGGGATTTTCTTGGTTGTTGTCCTTTTCCTTCTTTTGTAAGGGGTGATTTTGGTGGGGAGGTGTGGGATTAGGTTGTTATTAGAGATGGCAATGGACCGGTTCGGGACCAAATCAACAACATTTTAATGTAGTTTCGGCTGAACTAGCTCAGGCGAATCGAATCCACCTATTGCTTAGTCAACTCAGATTGGCCTGTTGGCTTCGGTCGACTAATCCGGTTTTGCCATCCCTAGATATTGTTTTTCAGTCTTTTGCTAATAATGAATCTTGTGTTCTTGTTAGTTTTATTTACTATTTATGTTATGGTCTTAACTAGGGTGTAATAGTTGGCATCTGGGGATTAAATGTTTGTTTAAAGCATTTCCACCAAATAAAGCTTGATTCCTCTATGCTAGAACATTAGGCTATTCATTTATTTATTTGCTTAGCTGTTGAAAAGGAACTTAGGACAACACAACCACAAAATGATTTGTATGTTCTGCTTTTATAAAGTAGATTTTGGCTTGGGGAAAACAGAATTGCACTGAGTAGAGGTAAAGATTCATAAAAAGTGGAATAAGAGTATTAGTTTTTTAGAACAAGTTTGGTTTCACTTTAGAGTTTTTAGATTGAGTTTTTTATTATATTTATATTGATTTGGTTGTTAATGTAATTAAATTTATTTTATTTCTTACATAATATTTACTAATTAATTAATTAATTAATTTTATTATTTTATTAAATAATTTATAAATTAATATTTATTTTAAATATATTTTAATTATTAATTCAATATTTATTTTAAATTTATATATTTTGAAGATATTTTAAATTTATAATATTTTATTAATAATTATTATATTAAATAATTAAATATTAAATTGATAATAAATCAAATTTTTGCGGTTTTCAGAAATTTTGAAAACTTGAAGAAATTAAAATAAAAAATAGAAATAAACAAATTCAAATAAACAAAATTTTTACTAAATTTGAAAATAAAAACAGAATTAAAAACATAAATACAAACAAATAGATCCTTAGTTGAACTTTGCTTTCCTAAATTCACATTCATCGTATCCTGGAATCGACATTGTTCTCCAAGTGATCATGCTTGGTTACATGGCCATTACTGCCAAGGCAGCTGAACGCCGTTCCGCCGTTTTTGTGCCATTTACAGAACTTTCGGGTATTAGATGTGGCTATTATGGCAATTAAAGATTATAAGGGCCCGATTGAGACAGATCACGATAACGATCCGGTCCGGTCCGCAACCGCAATTTAAAACCTTGATCAACATTGTAAAAGGCTTGCAAGATGAGACATATCCTTCACTATATTGAATTTTTGGCTGAAGGGGTCTTATTTTTGCATATTTGATGATTATTTCATACATGAAACTCTTGGCTTTTTAGTTTAGGCAATGGCATATGTATTAACCATTTGGGAGATCTTTACAGGGAGGAGAAGATCAAAGTATCAAGGGAGAGAGAGCCACAAACATTGGTAGAAGAATCGTGAGAGAGGACCTGGGATCATCATCAAAGGACACAAGCTTTATTGATTCTCATCCATGCAACTATTTTAGGCTTGCTAAACTTGCATTTCTCAAATGTCTTGGCTTAGATAACTTACCAGAAAATTCTTCAAGCTCGGATCGGAGGAAAGATAGATAGTGTACGTCTGCTTCTGCACTTTGTTAATATTGCTGGTACAGGAAAGATTGTGTGCAGCAGCCACTGAATTCTCCCATGGAGCTTGCGGTCCTAAAATTGAGGAAGAAGGTTAAACAAAACGTTTAAAATCCATGGTAACTTGTGAAAATCAAATAGGGAAAAGTGGCTTGGAAGGATTGGCAATGTCAATAATTGGGTCAAGAAAAAAACAGGTGCCAGTTTACAGAGGATTAGCAAATTATTGGGGAACAAGGAGTTCCATAAGTCTTGGAACTTGCAATTAAGTTAAGTGATACCAAAAGTTCTTTGAATCCAATCATTAGTCTTCGGATGCATAAACCATCTTGTATATAATAATCTAATAATTGAGTGTTTTAGATAGACTATTTGACAAGATCTGAATAAGTAAATCACCTGAGGAATTTGGTAGATTATATAATCAAAAACTATGAGTTAACAGTATTGGTCAATTAATTTTAGCAAAACTAACCTTAATAACTAGAAGTAGTCATCAGTTCTGTAATTAAATCCAACGATCAGTAAATTCTTAAATATGACCTGTCTCCCTGTCATGAGTTGATCCTGTTTGTCCTCCCCTACAAAATTCTGATTCTTAACTGTGAGAACTGTTATTTTCCAACCCTTACCTAACCACTAACCTCGGCAATAGATGCCTGTACAAAAACAGATACATAATCATCATTTATTAACTTTGCTGTGTATACAACTGAAATTATAATCACCTTCATCATCTATCCCCTTTGTAATATGTCATCCCATGGCGACGAGAAGCTTGCAGGATGAATATCTGTCCAAAACCCATCATCAATCAAGTTTGGCTTTGGTACCGTGTTAAAATCTCTCTTTCTGCATGATAGTTTGTAGCACAAAATCAGCTGAACATTCCTTCTTCTAGAACTTTTGATGATTTCTTTCTTTCCATATCTCTCGAGTAGTTGTGGCAAGAGATAGAACCTTCCTCTTCCAGAGTGGAGAGGAAGCTTGCACTTCTGCTAAAATCTTAGCAACCTCGATGAATTTAATGTCCCATGCCAAGAAAGGCAATTTCTGATCTTGTTCCAGATGAAACTGGAAAAAGGGCATAGGAAAAATAGGTGGTCCCTAGTTTCAATACCTATTCTACACAAACAGCAATTTTAGTCCAAATTCTAGATAAATTAGAGTCTGTTCATCGTTGCTACCCTGTTCCTTACCACCAACCATAGTAGGAAAGCATAACTTGACCTGAAAATATTACACCATATAATTTTGGCTCAAGGATCATCTTGGTCAGAGTGATAGAGTCATTTTCTGTAGATTTTGTTAGAAAAAAGTTTCAATAGAAGATTCTTTCCATAGAAAACATTCATGTAAGTTAGGATCAGGAAAGTATGGAGATCTCAGATGACTGATTAAACCAGGAAATTGTATCCATTCATTATAATCTATAAGACTAGCTACTTTAGCTTTATGGTCACGATATGAAAAAAGCAGAAACAGCAATGGGGTTAGAGGAAAGGGGACCATAGCCCGTCCAATTATTATGCCATAGGAAAGCAGTTTGGATATTTCCAATTTTACAGAAGATATCATTTGCTACTTCTTTCCTTTTTCTTAAGATATGATTAAGGAACCAATAATGAGATGGCCTTATAGGAAGGGACTATATGTTGTTCCCTTTCAAAAAGTAGCCATGGAGCCATTTCATCCACAATGAATGTTTATTTTGGATCATTCTCCAAAGCCATTTGATCAGAAAGATATTGTTTGCAACTCTTACAGAGATGATCCCTAACCCACTCTTCACCTTTGGTTTACACAGATTAGCTCATTTAACCTTAGGAACCTTATAACCTCCATTTGCTTTCCCCCATAAAAAATCTCTCATCATCTTCTCCACAATTTTGACCAACTTTTTTGACAAGGGAAAGTGACTATTCCAGTAAAGATGAAGAGAACATAGAACAAATTTAATAAGTTGAACCCTAACACCATAAAACAAAAATCTGTTTGTCCATTTGCCTAGTTGCCTTTGAATTTTTTTAATAAGGGGAAGAAAATCATTGAAAGATAGTCTTTTGGTGGAAATAGGAAGACCTAGGTGCTGTAGAGGAAGATTTTTCCTATCTATACCAGTCAGAGAGGAAATAGTGCCATGGAGAGAGTCTGTCGAGGTAGAGAGAACAAAGTGACTTTTGTGAAAATTCACTTTAAGACTTGACATCCTGAAGAATTCTTTGAGAGTGTCCATTAGTAGTTTCACCGAATCTAGATGAGCTTTGGAGAAGAACTATGTGATTTCTGTTGTTTTTTTGCATGATTTGTTATATGTTCCACCGTATTTATATCTGTTGTATTTTCTGTCATTGAAGAGGCATGAGTTTTTTTTTTCTTTTCTCTTTCTTTGCATTTCACTGCTGCTATAATACACAATGCCGTATGGATATTTCAAGTTTATGAGAAAGCATCGAAAGAAATTGAGTATCTGATTGTGGGTTTATTCTGTATTTGGTTGAAAGCAACACACACACACACACACATATATATATATTTATCTTTTGGTAAATCTGCAATGTTGTTTTTTCGATGTGAATCACAGAACAAAACCTTGCGGAGTTTATGAAGTTAATAGGGTGTGTGTTGTGTTGAATTTATGCTTTTTAATTTTTTGCTTGAATGGTTTTCCGTAAGGCTAAGAGAAAAGAAAGACATTTTTTTAAAAAAAAGAAACAATCCTGAATCAAAAATTAGGATGTCTCTAAGGAAGAAGATGCACCCTCACAACTAAAACGGAGCAGCATCACGCGCCAAACGCTGCGTCATGGGGGAGAGGCTGGCGCGTGCAGTGACCCAACCCTTTCAACTTCCTGGACTGTTTTTTTCAGACAGGCTTTTAGGCCCATTTGAGGTTTCTGGACTGTTTTTTTTCTTCTTTTGGGCTCTGAAAGATCTTATGGAGTTACTGTAATAAAACTTTATGGCCCAATTATAATAGGTTTTGTTTTAATTCATAATTAATTTATACATAATATATATTTTAGAAAGTTGTGCTATATTATATATATCTACATATATAGTTTTTTTTGGTACTTTGACTATTAGAAATAAGTTTCTAATTAATTAAAAAAATTAGTTTAATATATAAAGACACTACTAACTAATTTGTTTAGTTAAAATAACCTTAGAAATAAACTATTTTGTTGGTTTATTTTCTAATTGAATAAATACTAA
>JANVCQ010000230.1:35978111-35999330 GCA_025531925.1 Erythroxylum plowmanianum
ATAGGGGTGAGAAACTCAATGGTGACAATTACGAGATCTGGAGTATGAAAATCCAATATGTACTAGAAGAGCAAGAGACTCTAGAACCATTAAACCTAACCATGAACGTTCCTAAGGAGGGCACAACAGCCCAACATAGAAGGGACCGTGATGCGTATGAACATTCTTGAAGAAGATGAAGATTGACGAAAGCGACATTGAATGCTCGTGCGAGAATGAAAAGTGGGCGATATGAAAAGTTCTCAAGCTGTAAGAAACAAATCGAGGAAAGCGGTGTAAGTATGTGTTGTTTTAAGAACATTGATTTGTAATTTTATTGTAACTAACTATTATTTGTTTTAGGGTTATGACGTGGAAGCATTTGACTCCCCGGCTTGGATTGGTGGTATCATAAATCCTCTGGATATGGCTAGGTGAAAATGCAATATTTCTCCCAGGATGCATTCATTATGCTATTTCGGAAGCAAATATAGAAAAGGTTGGATGATGATAAATTATTTATTTTTAATTTACAAAATACTTTTTGCTTGTTTTTTATTTTACTAAGTTTTTTTTTAATTTTATTTGGTTATGCAGGGGACAAATTTGAAACTTGACTGCATTATCAAAGCAAATTACAGTGGTGGTACCCCCGTCATACGATATTATGCAACATTTGATGCTATTGATTCTTGTGGAATTGTAAAAACTTATCAAACCATTGTTTATCATGATGCCTACTTCTCCCTTAACAAGGTTGAGGTTGTTGAATTTAGGAAAAAACTACTTAATTGAGTCTCTGTTTACTGAATCAGTTTCATATGCTTATTATCTCAACGTTTTTAAAATTTTTACCAACTATTTTACTTGTGTAGTTTAATGCTTGATTTATTAGAATTCATCTTACTTTTCTTTTGTATATTGCATGATTCTATCTAAATGCTATTAGTTTTTGTCATATTTTGTTTCTGTAAAATCAATTTGTTTCTTTGTCGGGGAAGTCATTGTTCTCTAACAATGGTTTCAAAATGCAGCATAATTGATGGATCAAAAGACTTGTCCGCAGGCATAATTGGAGAATCGCTGTCCAATAAGTTCACAGATTTTGATGACAAGAACCTACATGAAACAAAGGACAAGGTCATTCAAGTAATGGTATTCGATGATAGCAGTGAAGATAATGAGGCGAGCGAAGGTGGTGAGAGAGATTTTAGCAATAATGAACAGTATCAGGACTGGTGTCTTGCCAAACAGGTCAGTGAAAATGATACAAGTTATTTGTACATATATTTAATTAATAATTTCTAATAGTAAAATTATGTTCTTAGTTGATTACAATGATAGATGTTTAATGTTTGTTTATTTTGTTTTTAGGGATCTGTGGACGAGTTTTGTGGACGTCCACCTTTTATTGGTGGTATAGGTTATCTAGATGTTGACAACTTAACAGTTTGCGATAGAGTTCGAAATTTCTGTCTTGAATCATGCATCTTCTTCTTCTTTTTTACCATTAATAGTGAATCGACATTGCTAGGCCTGTACTTTAGTTTGGAGGAGTCACAGGAGCTACATGGAACAGCTTGGTTTGTATTCTTGCAGTTGATATTCTAAAAGAAGCACAGTCTAGTATGGAAGAGGGTAAGACTTTTAGGGGGTACCAGCTGAGTTTTGAGGATCTGACAACCAGGCAAAAAATACTGGTACATCTCTACCTGTGTCTGCTGTCCTTCTCATGCTGAATGAGTTATTTTTATTATTTTTTAAAAATAAATTTATGAAAAAAAATTTTTGGTCTTACATGCATTTCACTTATTTCAGTGTTCTCCATGTCTAACCATTTCCAATTTACAAGTTCTTGCATTCCTCTCTTTTTCATTTGTTCCACTGATTCTTTCTTCTCTATTTTTCTTTCAATGTATCGAGGTACCTCGCCCACCTCTTCGAGGTAGAAGAGGACAAGCTCCTCCTCCAAACCCACAAGAGGAGAAAGTTGACATTGTAGAAGAAGAAGTTCAAAAACAAATACCTGTAAGTGAATTTTATTTTTTGTTGTGCTGCACTTAGTTATTTGTATGTTGTATGTTGAATTTAATGAACTTTTTGTTAATAAAATTTTAAGGTTCTTCATAATCCAATAGAAGAAGTTGGAGAGCAAATCCCTGTAAGTCATTTTTATTTATTAATTCTTGGATTGATAGTTTTTTCTTCTCGTAAAATCTTTTAGATGATTGTATGTCGTACAATTTCTTAGGTGATACAATCACATAAGAAATTGTACGAGAAGAAAGAATCTCAATTCAAGAATTAGTAAATAAAAATGACTTACAGGGACTTGCTTTCTAACTTCTTCCTCTACATTTTCAACTTCTTTTATTGAGTTATGAGGAACTTTAAAATTTTATTAATAAAATTCATTAAATTCAACATTCAACATATAAATAACTAAGTACAACACATTCAAAAATAAAATTTATTTACAAGTATTTGTTCTTGAATTTCTTCCTCTACAATGTCAACTTCCTCCTCTTGTGAGTTTGAAAGAGGAGCTTGTCCATTATGATGCCTTCTACTTCCCCGACAAAGTTGAGGTTCTTGAATTTAGGAAAAAGCCACTCAAGTGAGTCTCTGTTTACTAAATCAGTTTCATATGCTTATATTGCTTATTCTCTCAACGTTCTTAAATTGTTTACTAGCTATTTTGCATGTGTAGTTTAATGCTTTATTTATTAGAACTCATCTTATTTTCTTTTTGTATATTGCACGATTCTCTTTAAATGTTAGTGATTTTTGTCATCTTTTGTTACAGTACAATCAATTTGTTTCTTGATAGGGGAACTCACTATTCTCTAACAATGGTTTCAAAATGCAGCAAAATTGATGGATCAAAAGACTTGTCCACAGGCATAATTGGTGAATCGTTGTCCAATAAATTCACAGTTTTTAATGACAAGAACCTACATAAAACAAAGGACAAGGTCCATCAAGCAATAGTATTCGATGATAGTAGCGAAGATGGTGAGAGAGGTTTTAGCAATAATGATGTTGTCTTGCCAAACAGGTCAATGAAAGTGAAACAACCTATTCGTTTATTTATTTAATCAATAATTTCTAATAGCAATATTATATTCTTAGTTGATTACAATGGTAGATGTTTAATGTTTGTTTATTTTGTTTTTTGGGATCTATGGGTGAGTTTTGTGGACACTCACCTTTTATTGGTTGTATAGGTCATTTAGATGTTGATAACTTAACAGGCTGCGACAGAGTATTGGTGCCAGGATGCACTCATTATTGCAAAATTGAATTGTTTCCTTACCTATCGTTATACGTCCATGTAAATTCTCTTTTGCAGGGTATAAACTTGAAACTTGAACGCATTGTCAAAGCATATTCTACATACTCCTGCGGTGTTATGTATTATGTAACATTTAAGGCCATGGATGCTTGCGGAGTTGTGAAAACGTATAAAACCCAAGTTTATTATAATCCCTTTGATGATTACCCTTAGGCCACTCAGGTGAGTTGCTTTATAATATTGTTTATATTTTTGAAGCTTTCTCAAACTGCATATCATAAATTGAATTAGAAACCAAAAGCTGCAATTTTCTTTTTCGGGTTGAACTTGAAGTCTATCTAGTTCACCTTTAATTTTGCTTCAGTGTATATCTGAAAAAGGAAGTCGTTGCAATATGTGCATTTTTTTGTGAAATGATTGATTATATTAAAAAATGAAACCAACGTTTCTATTTATTAATGTAGATATGTTTGTCCTAATATTTCGTGATTGTTTTGCAGACACAATTGATTAAGCTCTCCCTTGCTACATCTGAAAGGGTAAGAAAAGTGAGAGTTTTGATGGAAATGTTTGAGAATGTGCTCCATGTTTAACACAATCTTCCTTCTTCTAACATTTAACATTTGCTTGGTGGTTATCATTTGGAGATTTGTTAGGATGATAATTAGTTACTTTTGAACTAAACTATTCTAATGAGATAGTTCTTGTGATGATTTCTGCTTAAGGGAAGAATTCACCAAGTGTCAATGTTATCTATTGATGTCTCATATTTTTGTCATGATAAGCCAGAGCTCGCATGAACTTCTGCTTGGGAAATTTAAATTGGGAATTTGTTTAGGCATTTTCTTGAGAATGAGATTTAATCTCAGATAGATGGTGTAGATTTTAGCATCTTAATTTCGCTTTGATCTTTCAAAGGACTATTGTAATGAAAACACCAGGTTGTGCTGAAACACATTTACCTTTTAGTAGCTGTAGTGTTTAAAGATCGCTCAATAATCTGAAGTTCAGTTGGCATTAGGGGAGATTCCTTATCCAAGTTGAATCGTAAATAAACCAATGAAAATTAATTAATTTATTTTAATTTATAAAAAATGTTATTTTATAAAATTTAACTTGTTAATTAATAAACCAATTGATTTTTAATAACAAATGTTACTAAAATAAATCAAATTAAAAAATTGAATATTGAACTAAAAAGTAAAATAGCTGAAGTTTTTACAATTCAACTAGTTTTAATTATTAACAAAATCTTATCTTTTCAAATTATATATATATATAAATTTTTCAATGTATTTAATATCTAAGTAACAAAAACTGAAATCTTAACATGAAACAAATTTATTTATTTTATCATATTCAAACCCAAGACTCATTGTCTTCAATCACTTGATATTAGTCTTTGAATTTATAAAAATTCTTTTAAAATTGAAAAAGACTATATCATATTTAAAATTATTATTTATCTTCTAATAATATAATTTATATATCATGTAATTCTTTCTATCATATTTTCAAAATAGTATTATATTAAAATATAATATATGTGTGTGTATATATATATATATATATATATTATTGTATTAAGAAGCATACATGCATGTGGTAATAAGTAACGCTACAGTGTTATATATATATATATATATATATGTATTATTTTATTAAGAAGCATACATGCACGTGGTGATAGGTAACGCTACAGTATTGTTAGGAATTCATCCAATTTAGTAGCTACGTGTTAAGTGAGATTAGACCGTGCCGTGATTTAACCCTTTTAGGTATAGGATACGCATTGAATGAATCATTCAGTGCCGCCGCTAGAAAAACGAGTCCATCTGTCTCTTGGACTTAAAAGGTGGAACGCTCGTCTTAGGTGTCCCCACACTCCAGCTCAATATTGTGTGAGAGAGGTAAATTACGATTTGATCTCAGCTAGCTTCTCGAAAAGGCGACTCAGTACTCGGTCCGCACAAGGAGTTACTACATTGGATGAGCTCCCACACTACCGCTGCCAAGACTCAAACTCGAGATCTTGGACTCACTTTTCTTCCCAATGACCAACTGGATTACCCGGGCGGGCGAGTCCATCTGTATCTCGTACATACGCTTTGTAGTGAGTTTGTGAAGTGCAAGAGCGATTGAAGTTTAATTAATATACTCGCTGTAAAATTCTGACACGTGAAGATGTGGGACTAGCAGGTACTCGCTGTAATGTTCATGAGCAAGTCCATCAATGCAGGTACGAGATCTTCGTAAGGGTTTGTTTTTTGGACTGCTAAAGCTCTCAATTAATATCCAAATCTCAATCTTATGATTGACTTAAATTTAAAAAAAGTCAAACCTAAACTCAAACTTAAACTCAAACCCTATTAAATTTAAGTACACGATTCCAAATTCTACCGATCAACGTTAACTCAAACTTCATCTAATCAAATCTGACCCGTTAACTTTAAATCAAATTGACCGGACCAAAGTAATTTGTCATTCTTAATTACCAATCAATTAAATTAAATTTGATATGCCTCAATTTAAGCACAATTCACAAGTATTAACTACATTTAAATTTTTGTTCAATTGGTAAGTAAAGAATAACTACATAGTATGAAGTATATAATGGTAATTCTATGACCAAACCTTGAATTATGATTCAACAATACTACCAAAATTGGCAACAAAACCATATTAGACTTGCTCAATCATATCTCACTCCTCATAAAACAATGGAAAGCTTTTTTCTTGATGTAGTCCGAGCTACTTCTCTATTATTCAAAATGTCTCAGGAACAGAACTTCCCATCATTACAGATCTAATGACGTACAATGACATGCAAGTAACTGTTAAAAGAAAGGAAAACTGATAAAACTCTTGAGCCTCAGAAGAAGCAATCTCTTTGTAGCTCAATAAAAAAGACATTGGAAATAAAAGACTCGATAAATGTACCTTATAAAAGCCTCTTTATAGTTAACTGAGCATCTTGATTTCTTCCTTCATCTAGGTATTTTGATGCTACAAGTGTACATCTTTCCGCTGCAAAAGCTACGCAAAAATGAAGATTATATATGAGAGGGCACCAGACGCATGCTCCCAATTTCATAACAGATCTTCAAATTTTACTCATTCGGCACCAAAGCAGTGTCGGAGAATAATCATAAAACCTCGTGTGCCTTCCCGTAATACCGATTTATGAATGGAGCCTGCACAAATCAAAAACACCAAAGAGAAGAACATTTTGATCAAATAAGCCCTTTATGGGAAAAAAGATGAAAGACTAAAACAAAGGGCCATTTCAATCAGATTAAAAATGGACTTCCACCGACAAACAAGAATACCCCAAAAACAATAATGACTTTTTGAGATTTCAAGATGTATCATGTCTTTCTACATAATTTCAAACAAAGGAGTTCTCAAATAACAAAAGGTATCTTTGTGAAAAGCTGAGGGGTCATGAAAAAATTTACAACAGAACGCAATTAAGAGATTCAGAAAACATGGGAACACCCATAACTGAAACCCTATCGGAATAAAGCAAAACGTGAACCATTAAGTCTGGAGTTACCTCAACATTTTACCACCTAATATTGAAACACAGCATTTCTCATGGGAATGAGTTCTTTTCAAAAGCTTTGAATCATATTATATAATACACTGATCAGTTAAAATGTTCTATAGTGTCAAGAACAAACACTATAACAGAAGATACAAGGAACAAAAGCCAGTAGACCAGAATTTTGAAGGTCACAGTGAAGAGATTATATGGCATAAGGCACGGCTTGCATCTAGAAAATTCAAAGATGACCACATAATATTAGACTTAAACAGTTTTATAAAAAAAATGAAATGAAAACTTATCATTAACTAGGTCATCATAATACTTGTTCAAATTTCAGAAAATCAAGCAACTCAAACCGATTATTAGCTGCTTAATTTTGATGATTAATAAATAATCATGACACACAGGTTCTCTCGGGACAGAATTCGTGATCGCTATTATAGACATTGAAAAATTAGTTTAAAATACATTGGTAGGGGGTATAAATTATTCATGGACATAATTTAAGTATACTTTTGATGCAAAATTATCCTTGTCAACTGACCAATCTCAATGTTTTACCTTGACATTTGATACATCAGGTGTATCTGGCGTTTGCATGGGATAAAACTTGTAAAACTTCATACTTTCAAAAGCTTTTTTGGTGTCCTCACTCATTTCTTCCAAGGCTTTTTTTCTGGCTTCCCTTGCCTATGTGTGAAAAAAGTCAGTGTACACAGCACAAATGGGCCAAAAAAAAGAAAGGCAACAGATAAGTATCAATGTAGAGTACCTCTCGATTAGCTTTCTTTGCCTCTCGAACTTTCTCTTTAACAAAGTCCTAACAAATTAAAAGAGATCAGATCCAGTTATTAACTCCACGTTTAGACAGCTTAGCTGCCTATAAGAGTTGAGCATATCACAGAGACCACCTTAAAAGCATCCTTTTGATCTTCAGATAGCTCCTCCTCTTGGATCAGCTTATCAGTGAACTCCTACATAACATATAATCAGGGATTTTAATGATATATGGAAGGTAAGTGCAGCTATCTTCTGCATGCCTTGGATGGTTAATTCATGTAAAAAAATCTAAATTACAATAAAAGCTTTAAAAGATGGCATTCACATCCACCATGGTTGATAAGAAGATTTAGAATATACCCCACATACCTCAAGTTCATCCAATTCCCAATCAAATTCGCAAAAAACCTGCAGTAACAAGAAATTTAAAAGGTCAATTTTGTAGAATTATACCCTCTTGCCAGTTATATGAAGCATTTAGTGTACTTATTCAACCACCCAAATTTGACAAATAAAAAACATCAGTGTTCAAGAGTCTTTCTATGCCAATGACAACAAAAACCCATCCACGTCAAAACACTTTGGTATTGAGAAGTTCTTTTCTATTTGCATGCATACTCACTGGCTTTGGCTCAGCCGGAAATATTATCTGGACTTCAGTGCTTTGCAGAAGCTCATCTTCCTTTAAAGGCTGATAGAAGTCTGTGAAAAAGAAAGAACATCACAATATCATCTATTGATACAATATATAACACATCCACAATACTGAATGAGTTGTAACATTAAACATCTTCATGAACAAACTGAGAAACTAAAATTGTCTGGACAAGAAAAATTATGAATCACAATTTTCCCTATTGTCAAAACAGTTTAAGCAAGACCCCCATCACTTTTTCCATCAATTTTCGAATTAAATATATACATAAATTTCACAACGAATAATACAGTTATCTGAAAATTGTTTTAGCACTCACAAGGCAGGCAGTACTCATATTTCTTAACTCGGTCTATCTTCAGATGCTTCAAAGCAGCTCTGCAAACCAAAGAATGTAATATGTCAAAAGCACCAGAGAACGATGCACAATAGCAGCGAAGCAACTAAAAATTCATGGTTATAACAACCAAAGAAACTGAAAGACAACACCAAACAAGTACACAAAGAGAGTGTGAAAGAGCTTCAAGGTTAATTGCAAAACATACACATTAAAAAGTTTGACAGAGTTATAAATTAAAAAACCATGACCCTCCAAAAGCTTCAATCATCTTCACCACTCAATTCACATTGTCTCAGTAGTTTCTTGTTAAACAGGACCCAGCCCAAGACAAAATTGCTACCTCCAAAGAACATGTATTAAGATATGTACAAATGAAGCAATTGGAACTGTTTATGTTAATGAATGTAGTGATAATAGATCATATAGCAGAACCATATTCTGGGTTAGTTATGTCCAACAACAACAGTTACTTGAAAATTTCCCATGATTAAATAGGATATAAAAGTATGAACACCAAAGAAGCCACTTCTTCCAAAATTGATATGTACAGATATGACAAATTATAGATCAGCAATAAACAGTTAACCATCAGTTAAAAACTTACAACTTTTATCTTTTTAAAGTTTTAGTATTGACAATTTGGCAGACAAAAACTGTAACATTAGAATTTAAAAATCATGGGTAGGAAGGAAGATAGAACAGTACCTCCTCTGAGTGCATCCAAGAATAAAAATTTGATGCTTTAGTCTGTCAACTTGGCTGTCTCTGTAGAGAGGTTAAATATATCAGAATGAGTAACAAATAATCCAATGCACAATCAACACCTGAAAGAAGTCAGAAAACTTTAACATATGACTGAAGTTAGGAACCTGTTCTCCAGAGGAATATATGGTATCCAACCCATTTTCATCTGTTTCATCGGAACTATCTCTTCAGCCTCCCTCTGAACAGAGTTGATTCCAATCTTATCAGATGGTGGAAAAGGAGAGTCAACCTGTTAAAAAAAAAAAAAAGGCAGAAGCATTTGATTATTGTGTAATTTCTTTTCCTGAACTACATATGAAGAAACTGCTACCACACAATCTCTACTGATGGGTGTAAAGATCTGGTGCGAAAAAAAAAGCCCATTTAGAATTGTTCACCTCTAGCATTTTCGGCACTATGTTTAAAAAGCAGATGCAAAACATATCCAATATGCACCATGAACCAATGTAGCATTGTGAATTGTGCTTAATGTGAGCACCAGAAAAAACAAAAAAAAAAAACCCTGAATGATTGACCAACTTAAAATGAAACCTAAACTTAATGAAATGAAATGTTAAATATAACTGCAAGAGAATATCCATAAAATTACCGCAACCACCACAGGTATGTATATTAACTTGTTTTCACCCTTGAAGGGGACCAATTGAGCTGCAAAAACAATAAATGAATTGTAAGCACCAAGAATTCAATGCACACCAACAACCACAACCATAAAACAAAAGCAACTTACGTTCTGTACAGCCAAACAGATAAACTTTCTTCCCGTGCAGAACACCTCCTTCCTCGAAAGCATTCTGCCCAGTGAATTCAAGAATTCTATAATTATACGCACATTTCCACTACCCAATCATATTAATAGACACCCCCCACGAATAGAAGTAAAATCAACTGATAAATCATGCAACTCACTTCTAGATTAGTGAAGTCCCAGTTGAATTGATAAACAGCGTCTAATTGATCCCACTGCCACAACAAAAATTTAAAAAAAAAATACAAAAAATAGAAGACTAACATTCATGAATCTAAAAGCTTAAAATAAAATAAAAAACCTCCGTCCCAACAGGGAATGCTGCCTTCCACAAATCCTCCTACACAACACAGAGTTCAAACGAATCTCCATTAAAAAGAACATCGAAATTTCACAAACTCAAACCTCAAAAAAAATCAAGTCAACGACGCAAAAAACAGCAAGCGATTACCAAGTTCCGTTTATCCTCGAAATACTCGGGCTCGGGCTCGGGTTTGGAAGCCTTGACCCGTTTAGCACGAGTAGGGGCTTTCACAGGCTGTGAAGAAGTAGAAGGTTTCTCGGATTCATCTTTATCCTTCTCAGTCCTCTTTCTCTTTGCTCCTCTCTTCCTCATTCCCGCACAGAGATAGAGAGAGAAAGCGTGTAAGCTTTTTGGGGTTGAACTAGAAAGAGAAAATCTGGATAGATCCGGAATTTGAATTTGTAGAGAGAGAGGACAACATTCGTTTTTTAAAGCGTAAATGGGACGCGGGGAGTTAGGGTTTTGCAGCTATAGACTCTAGAGGGACGTAAAATGATCTTTTTTGGGGGTAAAATTGGGGTTTTCTAAAAGAGGTAGAGGCATTTTGGGGTTAAGATTGTTGAGCAGAGGCGGAAATATTTGAAATTTTGGTGGAGTTTGTAAAGCGGGACCAACCAAGTGGATGGATGGATGGATCAACCAAACGGTTGATTTGTCAGTTCTTATTTGATCGATTATAAATTTTAATTCTTTTAACAATTTCGAAAAAAATAATACGAAATTTTAGGTTCAGAAAACAATTAGAAAAAATTAAATTTTGAAAAAAAGGTTTTAGGTTCAGAAAACAATTAGAAAAAATTAAATTTTGAAAAAAAGATTTTAACTATGCATTTTCAACTAGTTTTTAGCTTTGAAATTTTTATTTTTAATTTTAAGATTAAAATTATTCAATATAATTTTTATATGAAATTCAAAAATCAGGTTTAATTTTGATTGAATTTATATTTGAATTGAATAACTTTTTTTAAATACAAATTTGATTTATATTAATTTTAAATATGAGTCGAATCATTTTTTATTAACCTTAAGCTCGTGGTTAAACTCAGGTTTAATTTTGTTTATTCAAACTCGGTTAGGTTTAGGAATTTAAAAAATAAATTTAGGCTTAAAAAAGGTCCTAAGTTTATGTTTGACTTGACCTATTTTCGACCCTGCTTAAAGATGACAATACAACAATAACAACACCACCTAGCAAAAATCTTGTTGATATGCAAGACCTTGGGAGGTCCAGTAGTACGCAGTCTAAAGAGGTTGTTTCCAAATGAATTGCATTGAAAAAGAGAAAGAGAAAGAAAAATGATAATAATAATAAGAAGAAGAAGAAGAAGATTAATAATAATGATAATAGTGATAATAATAATAATTGTGGGTTATTTTCTTGATAAGTTCCAACATTATCATATAATTCTTTATCACCTCTCTCCAGTTCTTCTTAGATCTCTCTTTTTTTCTCTTACAATTTGTGAACACGATCATCTCACATCTTTTTACTGGAGTGTCTAGATGTCTCCTCTTAATATGTAAAAACAACCTAAGTCTTGTCTCTCTTAATTTGTCAATAATATTAGTTATATTTAATTTGTCTCTTACCATTACATTTATAATTTTATTTTATTTAGTAAGGTTGTACATCCAACGAAGCATCCTCATCTCTATTACTATTAGTTTATAACTATGTACTTGTTTAATAGCCTTACACTGCGCTCCATACAGCATGGCTGACCTAATCATTAAATAATAAAATTTCCTTGAGAGGTATCTTCTTATTATGCAAAACTCCTAATAAACTTCTCCGTTTAGGTCATCATGATTTGATCTAATAAACTATGCTTTCATCAATATTTCCATTGTTTTGGATAATAGATCCTAAATATTTAAAACACTCATTTTGTGGTATAACTTATAAACCAATCTTTTCCTCTACATCAATAACCACTCTATATCTTAAAAAGTTATATTCTATGTATTCAATCTTAGTCATACTCAATCTAAAGCCCTTTGACTCTAATGTATATGTCTAATGTTCAAGCTTAACATTAGCCCCCTCATTTGTCTCCTCCACTAAAACAATATCATCAGTAAACAATATATACCGAGGCACATCATCTTGGAGATTCTTGGTGAGCTCATCAATCACTACTACAAACAAAAGAGATTTAAATTAAAGAGGACCCTTAGTGTAATTCAATATCTATAGAAAAATACTCTATATCTCCTCCTATCCACTTTATTTTAGTTTTTATACCTTTATACATGTCCTTAATAATATGTATATAAGTCATAAGAACCCCTTTGACTTCTAAACACCTTTACATGATTTCCCTTGATGCCTTACCATACGTGGTGATGCTGTAGCCTGCAACCAAATATAAAAAAAATCACTTTCGTTATTCCCATGAGAAATGTTTAACGGTAAAGATTAGCGATGTTTAAACGAAACAAATAACAAAAGTAAAAAAGAGGGGTTGTTTAATCACGGCAATATCAGAAAATCAAAGGAAAAATCTCAAATCAAAAGCAATATTTAAATCTGAAAAATCAATAAGAAAATACCTTAGTTTCGGGTCACCGATGTTATCATGCTATTATGGATCCTCGACATAAATTGTAATCATTAACAAACATTCATTGGGAAAGTTTCTCTTAAGGGTAATGACTAGAAACATATATCCTAGCATTCTTATTAAACAATAACCTAGATACGATCATAGGTGTAATTGAATAATAGCATTAAAAATCAATAACCAATGAGCAAGCGAAATACATGTACAACATGCAATCAATCAAGCAAATATCTTCTTAGAATTTCCGACTCTAACGTAGAGAAGTCAATCCTACTTGCTACTTATGATTACTGAAACTGAACGTCATATTTCGTTAATACAGCGATTGAACCAATTAATCTCTAGTTGCGCACCTAGAAACCAACAAATTCAATTAGAAAGAATAGATCCGAAGACATCCAATGTTTATTAACAACATAAAAAGTATCTGAAACATCTCACCATAATAACATGTATCATGGATCCCCTAAACCAAGACAAAAGATTTAGCTACTCATAATCAAATTGAGAACAAAAGAAATAACAAAGCAATAAGTCTCAATCCTTGGTTCTTTAATGGAAAATACGAAAACACTAATTGAAATTGTGCAGAAACGTAAAGAATGAAAGAAACAGAAGAATGCAACAGCCAAAAGATTGTCGAAAACCCTATTCTAAGACCTAATATATACATATGCGGCAATCACCCCAATCTCCTTCTTTAAGTTAATCTCTTCATTATCTTTTTTTGATTTTGTCCAGATAAGGTGCTCTTCTATTTTCGATAGGTAACTCCTTTGAAAGATGGCAAGGTAATCTTTAAAGATTGTGTTTTGTTTGAAATTAACTTCTGGAATTTTATCTGCAGAATTATTCCATCCTTAGGCGTGCCCACGTTTAATCACTGAATTTCTGTCAATTTGGGGATTTCAGATCTCCTTCCTTCTTTTGCATCTTTTTGATCCTATTTCGTCCCTAAGGTGTTGAAAATCATTTGTAAACAATTATAAAACAATTCCATTAAATTCGGATAATAATTTCAACATCTTAACAATAATTACGTCCAAAATAAGTACAATTTAAATGACTTAACAATACGTCTTCTCTAAATTAATAAAAACCATATGTAGGTTACGATATTTTTCTCTGTAGTACTTCATTAACCTTTTAAGGAGATGCAAAGTTTCCGTCGTAGACCTTTCCCGCATGAAGCTAAATTAGTTTTATGAGATAGAAACATCATTTCTCATTCTCTTCCCAATCACCTTCTCTCATAACTTGGCACGACTAAGTAATTTGATGTCTCTATAGTTGTTACAACTTTAGATGTCTCATTTGTTCTCTTGCAAAGGAATTACCTTAATAAATCTCCACTTGTTCAACATTTTGATAGACTTCAGGATGACATTAAAAAGCTTGGTTATCTGAGTAATACCCTCTTCACTTAGGCTCTTCCATATGTTTATGGGTATCTCATCAGGCCCTACTACCATAACACTCTTCATCTCCCTCAATTTTCTTAATTTCATCCCTTGTAATTTGTTAGCAGTAAGTAAAATTACGAAACTTCTCAAACAAGCTAAGGGCACCTAAGAAGATGATATCCTTTATGCCTTCATTAAGAAGGCTATAGAAGCACTTCTGTCATTTTCTCTTTATGTCATTATCAACTACAATCACCTACAAAGCACTTGATCAAAACCTCTTGTTTTTTATTCCCTAACTTTTGCCAACTTAAAAATATTATTTTCTTCATCTTTAGTATCCAACCATTGATATAGTTTTTCGCAAGCTTTACTTTTATCTTATAAGGTTATTGTCACTGTCTCTTTCTTTGTCAGTTTATACCTTTTTCTACTACTAACTCTCTCCACCTTTGTGATGCTATCCGATAGAACTTTGTAGATAGCCTTTTTGAGTTTGACTTTTTCTCAAACATTTTCATTCCACCATCAAGACTCCCTCTTGTTATCCATCACCTTTTTAGAAACACCCAAGTTGTATTCCTTAAAAGAGTCGCAACTCTCTCCTATATAGGCTTAGCATCTCTTGTCAAATTCTAATCTTCTCCATAAATTACTCTATCCCTAAGTTGTTTCATCATATCCCTTTTCAAAGTCCACTATCTGATTTTAGTACATCTCTTAGGATTTCTCTTCTTTATCTAACTCTTAATAGAAAAATCCAAAAACTAACAATCTATGTTAAGTTGGCACGCAAGTACTAGGTATCATTTTGTAATTCTATGCAACTAGATCGATCACTCCTCCTTATGAGGAAGTAGTCAGTTTAAGTCTTTGTGATTTTATTCTTAAAAGTTACCAGGTGTTCCTTGTTTTTCTTGAAAAAAAAGTTGGTGACAATTTCTTCTTTTTTTGTGGAGGAAGAATGGGGGTTTTAGGAAGACCAAAATGGAGGTCTCTCCCACACCGGAAGTATCCACGATTATATCGGCATTCCTCAACACCTATAGATGAAAGAAGGAAGACTACTAAGAAGAATGAAAGGATAATAGAAGATGAAGTGATAGGAGTACCACGAAATCCAATAAAGTGGTATCGCTAACATTTTTTTCACCATACTCAAAACTCCTACGAGTTATTGAATAACCATCAGAGGTTGCTCCTATATGACCATTAAAGTCTCCTCCTAGAATAACTTCCTCACTAGGGGTGATTTGCTGAATTGCTTCATCTAGCTCTTTCAAAAAATGACACTGAAGTTGTTCATCCAACCCTATTTAAGGTGAACAAGCACACACCAAATTTATAACAGAACCTTTCACCACAATCTTTGAGGACATTTAATAATAATAATAATAATAATAATAATAATAATAATAATAATAATACAATTATGTATAATAATAATAATAAGAAGAAGAAGAAGAAGAAAAATTAATTTTGTATAATAATAATAATAATAATTGTTATTATCAAATAGAAGAAGAAGAAAATTAATAATAATAAGGAATTTAATAATAAGAAGAAGAAGAAGACGAATGAGAAAAAGAAGAAAATTAATTTTGTATAATAATGATAATAAAAATAATAATAATAAATTAATTTTGTATAATAATAATAATAACCATAATAATAATAATAATAATAATAATATTTTTTGTAGATTATTCCTTTATTATTCCAAGTTTACATTTTCAAACTAAACATTGACATAGAAATTATTTATTTATTCTATTCCTTGAATCAAGCAAAATAGTACTTATTTTATTATATTTATTATCTTTTCTATTCATAAGAATAACTATTATATTCCTTGTCTATTTCATTCATTGAATTAAACATGTTGTAAAGGAGTTGCAACTCTCTCCTGTATAGGCTTGACATCTCTTATCAAATTCTAACCTTCTTCATAAATTATTCTATCCCTAAATTATTTCATCGTATCCCCTTTCAAATTCCACTATCTGATTTTGGTACATCTCTTAGGACTTATCTTGTTCATCTAACTGTTAATAGAAAAATCCAAAACTAACAATCTATGTTAAGTTTGCATGCAAGCACTAGGTATCACCTTGTAATCTTTGTAGCTAGATCGATCACTCTTCCCTACGAGGAAGTAGTCAATTTGAATCTTCTTGATTCTACTCTTAAAAGTCACCATGTGCTCCTTGTTTTTTTTGAAAAAAGTTGGTGATAATTTCTTTCTTTTTTTGCGGGGGAAGAATGAGGGGTTCTAAGAAGACTAAAATGGAGGTCTCTCCCAAACCAGAGGTATCCACAATTCTATCGACATTCCTCAACACCTATAGAGGGTAGAAGGAAGACTACTGAGGAGAATGGAGGGATAACAAAAGATGAAGCGATAAGAGTACCACGAAATCCAATAAAGTGGTATCACTAACATTCTTTTCACCATGCTCAAAACTCCTATGAGTTATTGAGTAACCATCTGAGGTTGCTCCTATATGACCATTAAAGTCTCCTCCCAGAATAATTTCCTCGTTAGGGGGATTTGCTGAATTATTTCATCTAGCTCCTCCAAGAAATGACACTTAAGTTGTTCATCCAACCCTATTTAAGGTGAACAAGCACACACCAAATTTATAACATAATCTTTCACCATAATCTTTGAGGACATTTAATAATAACAATAATAATAACAATAATAATAATAATAATAATAATAATAATAAGAAGAAAATTAATTTCGTATAATAATAATAATAATAATAATAATTAATAAATAGAAGAAGAAGAAAATTAATAATAATAAAGAATTTAATAATAATAATAAGAAGAAGAAGACGAATGAGAAAAAGATGAAAATTAATTTTGTATAATAATGATAATAAAAAAAATAATAAGAAAATTAATTTTGTATAATAATAATAATAACAATAACAACAACAACAACAACAACAACAACAACAACAACAACAATAATAATAATAATAATAATAATATATTTTGGTCTTTTTGTAGATTATTCATTTGTTATTCAAAGTTTACATTTTCAAACCAAACCTTGACATAGAAATTGGTTCTTTATTATCTTCCTTGAACCACGCAAAATAGTACTTATTTTATTATATTTATCATCTTTTCTATTCTTAAGAATAACTATTATATTCCTTGTCGATTTCATTCATTAAATTAAACATGTTGTAAAAGAGTTGCAACTCTCTCCTATATAGGCTTGACATCTCTTGTCAAATTCTAATCTTCTCCATAAATTACTCTATACCTAAAAGATTTCATCGTATCCCCTTTCAAATTCCACTGTCTGATTTTGGCACATCTCTTAGGACTTATCTTCTTCATCTAACTGTTAATAGAAAAATCCAAAACTAACAATCTATGTTAAGTTTGCACCCAAGCACTAGGTATTTCCTTGTAATCTTTATAGCTAGATCGATCACTCTTCCTTACAAGGAAGTAGTCAATTTGAGTCTTCTTGATTCTATTCTTAACAGTCACGAGGTGCTCCTTTTTTTTTTGAAAAAAGCTGGTGATAATTTCTTTCTTTTTTTTGTGGGGGAAGAATGAGGTTCTAAGAAGACTAAAATGGAGGTCTCTCCCAAACCAGAGGTATCCACAATTCTATCAACATTCCTCAACACCTATAGAGGGAAGAAGGAAGATTATTATGGAGAATGAAAGGATAACAAAAGATGAAGCGACAGGAGTACCACGAAATCCAATAAAGTGGTATCACTAACATTCTTTTCAACATGCTCAAAACTCCTATGAGTTATTAAGTAACCATTCGAGGTTACTCCTATATGACCATTAAAGTCTCTTCTTAGAATAACTTCCTCGCTAGGGGGAAATTTGCTGAATTATTTCATCTGACTTTTTCCATAAATGACGCTTAAGCTGTTCATCCAACCCTATTTAAGGTGCACATGCACACACCAAATCTATAACAAAACCCTTCGCCATAATCTTTAAGGACATAATCATATTATTAGTCCTTTTTACGCCCGTAACTTGTTGTATGAGTTTTTTGTTAACCAAGATACATACCGTATTATGTCGTCCCAAACCCCTCAATTATCAAAGTTTAAACTTATTAATTTTTTTTGCTTTAGCCCCCATTCATCTTGTTTCCTAAACGCACGTTATATAAATCTTATATTTATCTAAAGTCTCTACTAATTTTAAAGATTTCCCAACAAGGAACTTGATGTTCCAAGATCCTATTAGAGATGATATTAGATTAGATCAAGTTAGAGACAACAATTAACTCTGATCCAATATGACCCAAAGTCGACATACTTAGTCCCATAACTTAACTTTGGGTCAGATTTACATTTTTATTTTACTTTTTGAATTTCATATTAGGTCCACCATGGAAGCCCAAAAATTATAGGAAAACGACGACTTCATTTTTAATTTTAATTTTAAAAAATAAGAATCGAATCAGTTAGAGCTTCGAGTTGTCCAGGCTCCATCGAGCTCAAGCCCGGGCCGTGCACTTTGAACTCAATCAAGCTTCAAATTAGACCAAAACAAAAATTTACGACCGAACTTAGGCCTAGGCCAGCCCAAATCGTTGCCAAGCCTAGATCAAGTCAACCCGACCGCCCAAAGTGCGACCGACTCAACTCCCAAAGTTTGATCGGGTTTAAGAACAAACTACTGAGAAGATATAACGAAGAGACAGAAACAAAAGAAGAGATATAAATGTTCAGAGAAAGAAAATCAGTTAAAACTGTTATTTCGTCGTGCTTAGATAAACATATGTAGCATAGGAAAAGGCAGCCGACATGACGATTGACCCAGCAACTAGAACTTTTATGCACTTTTTAAGCAGCTCATCACGCTTTGATGCCTTCGATATGCCCATTGCTAACTTTGATCTTTCTATATCGTTTGAACCACAGCGAAGTGCCAGTTTTTCCTTTTTCAATCTGAATTTTTCCATCGCAATACAATTCTCCCATGCCTTCAGGTCATTACAACGAGCTTGCTCCATGAAATATTTGTCCGTAGTGGTCATCTGGCTAGACGATCCACATGTCGAGCTTGAAGCATGAGCTGCCGTTGCTTGCCTATGCAGGGCAACTTCTCGATTCAAGCTATCTGTACAAATACACTGTTCTTGCTCTTCAGGGAGGTGACTCTTGTCCTCATTCGGAATGTTAGACAACCCTGCTCTTGAGCTGCAACCTTCGCCATCAGAATTGCTAGCATGGTCGACTCTTTTATTTGCATCAGGACCAGAATTTCCAACACTGAGGTGATTTAAGCCACTCTCTCTTTTATTAGCACCCCATTCATTTATCAACCTAAGAGTCCTCAAGGTGCTCCCAAATGATTTTTCAAAATTCCTTCCCAGAAAATCAAAGTCATCACAGAAAGCCTGTCAAGAAAATGGTATAACAAGAGAAGATAATACATCACATTGGCATTTTGAACTCGTTCAGAGTCAGCAGTTAGGTCTCGCTTACATTGGCTAAAGATTCTTTGACAATGGATGTACAGATCTGCAACCGAATATATATTTTAAGTCAATACCACACATTAAGCTCTGCAGAATAAAACTGTAGAAGTAATAGGAAGTACAAACTGAATTTTGCTGCAGTGCATTAAACAAAGGCGTTCAAGCAGATACAATGCAAAATGCGTTATTCTCGTGAGAGGATAGGTTACAGACGTACCCTTGAAAGATGATCAACTGACATCCTCTCATGTACACCATCTTTCCTCTCCAGAACCTACACTGACAAAGCACAAGTGCTTAATATAACTCAATAGCAACAAACAGCTATTGTTGGCTAGCAGATCACATGTACTAATTAAGATGCACAAAAACCAATATATGTTGCTTAATCCGGAGGAATCATACCAAACTACAAAGAGAATGGATCAACTGTAGTATACTAGTCTCGTACTCTACATGTCAACTTACAATGCATATGGTTGCTGTCTCTCGTATGTAGAGACGGAACAGAACAAAAATTTAGAGATAAAACAGAACTAAAATTGGAGACAGTGAGGTGTTTGGTTGTGATGGACAAAACAGATAAAACTGCTTCCGTCTCGAGAACAGAAATATGTTTGGTTGCAATTACAGAACATAAAAACAGTGTTAATGACTAAATTAACCCTGCAGTATAATATGATTGGAAATATGTAATTCATTAATAATAATAATAATAATAATTATTATTATTATTAAATTTAATAATAAATTAATATTAATAATAACAATAATAATAATAAGTACAAAATTTTTTATAATAATAATAAGTTTAATAATAAGTTTAATAATATAATTAAGAATAAAAAATTTGCTTATGTAAAAGGAGGGGTATTTCTGAAAATTGCTTATGTGTTTTGTCTCGGAGACGGAGACAAAAAATTTTATCCTTCAGTTTTGGAATGAACAAAAATTTTTATTTTCGTTATTTAGAAAGAGAACAAAAACAGAATTTTTTTATTTTATAATCTGTCCCCACTAAAGAGGACAATAACCGTACACTACGTTAGTGTCTCACTTATAGGATTCATGCAAATCAATACTTCAAAACCAAGGAGAATATGCATAGCCGAGGAAAAAAGAGTGGTATTAGAATACGAGAATGACAATCAATATACAAATGTCGATGAGCAGGACTGGCCAGCATGAAGCCTGAGGCAGTGGGCATGAGCCCAAGGCCGGACCGAACCTAGAAAGGCCGAAATTTTAAATTTTGATATTATCTGAAGCATTCAAGTAGAACCAACCCCACCGGGCCAGAAAGGCTCAAATTTTAAATTTTGATGGTATCTGAAGCATTCATGCAGAACCT
>JANVCQ010000230.1:36015710-36026016 GCA_025531925.1 Erythroxylum plowmanianum
AATATGCCCGTTGGAGCAAGCACCAGTCGACCAGAACATTATTAGTCGACTGATAATTATCATTTCTGTAAAGTGGGATTTAAACCAGTCGACCAAAATCTATTAAGTCGACTAAAAGCAAAGGACCAGTAAGTTGGATAATCATTTCAGTCGACTACAATCATTTCAGTCGACTAGCATCACACCAGTCGACTGATCGTGAAGCGAAGATGAAATTTTTCGTAAAAATGCTGGTTCCAGTCAACTGAAACATCTCAACCAGTCGACTATCATATCAACCAATCGACTAGCATTACATATGATCTGATTTTGACGAAGTCAATTGATATCAAACGGTAAAGAAATATTTTTACAACGTTATGAAGCAATCTTCAATAGCTAATAGATGATCTACAACGTCTATATTGATCCAGAAGTCTGCAAATAAATAGAGAACATCAAGAGATCAATTACGGCAGTCATAGCAAAGTATATTGATTCAATTCTGTCTAGCTGTGCTGAGCTTTATCAATTTTCAATTTCAATCATTGTTATTGTGAGTTGAGTGATTAGAGAAAAATCACTGGTGTGGTTGGATTTGTGCCGGAAATCAAATCAGATTGTGAGGTGTTGCTTGAGCCAGAATTCAAGTGGTTGTAAAAGTTCGCACTGAACTAAAAAGTGTACAATATAGTAGTTTGCCAAATCCTAAGTAGGAGCTTAGGTAGAGGACGTAGATCTTAGCACCGAACCTCTATAAAAACAGTGTTTGTTTTTCTTCCCTACTCTTTTCATTTGATTAAGTTGATTGTTTCGTGTGTATTAATTCCGTATTTTTTGTAGAATTTTGCGAAAAATTATCATCGATCTATTCAACCACCTTTCTAAATCGCTTTCAAATATGTAAAAATTGGCAGTTATATATATATATATATAAGCAAAAAATTATAAAGAATAGAAATTACAAAAAAAATCAAAGCAAAAGAGACTAATTAATCAAGAACTATACTAACAAAGAGAAGGCTGCTGAGAAAGGAATAGAGAGTGAGAGCGTCAAGAAAGGAGGAGAGCAACATTTACATACCTCTTAATCAATGCTAAAAAGAACCACCTGTTTACATACCTCGTCGAAGAAGAGTGCATAACCTTCATGAGAGAAAGAGGCGAGAGGATTGGCAGAGATTCGGTGCTCCATCATATCACTCCAAAGTTTTCTCCTAAGACTCGATCTTGCCAAAGCCTATCACATAGATCCACAAACAAAAAGCAAAAAGACATACAAATAATTCTGAAATGTCATTCTTTGCAAGTACTCACTCCCACATACCTCCACCAATGCCTCCCTCTCCACGTTGCTCCCATAGAACACCTTCGCCAACTTATCCACAGAAGATAAACAACAACAAAAATCAGTACAACACCGTCTATATAGTGCCTACAATTACGCAATCCATTGTATCCTAATCTTTTTATCAAGCCATCTGAGGTGTTTGGAACTGGTAATTGTTATCAAACACAAAAGGCAATTTTTTTGGCTACCAAACTAAACATATCCTAACTTTGAACTTTTAAGGAATGACTAACTGACTGACTTATACATAGTCACTGAGTGCCAAAGTATAAACCTTTGATCACTCGTCGACACCACATCGAATGATATGGCTAACCAGAACCAGAAGCACCGTCTCCAGATTCCCCTACTAAAGCTTCTGCTCACCATTACCCTCTGTTTTCCCTTCTACATCACTTCCTACTCTACCTCTGCCTCTCCTTCATTTATCCCTCTGCTTCACTCACTCAAACTTAGAAAAATTAAGAACAAACTCATTAAAAGATCCAATCTTGATACTCACCAAATCTAAGTAAAACCTGCAAAGGAATTCGCAAGACAACCAAAACTCAGAGAAGACTTTACCTTGTATAGCTCTTCAAGGTCGTAAACCTTTAATCGTGGAAAAGAAAACCAACCCATATATCAAAAAGATAACTAAACATTAGATCACAAAAGAAATACCTAAGCAGAACCAACTATGATGTTGTTGATGTCGTATTTTTAAATTTTATATTATGGTGTGAATTGATTACAGCATAACTTATTTGACATGTAATTGAAAATAGAAATTGTCCAGTGGTCATTAGATTTTCTTTATAAAATTTATACACTATTGTTATAGTTTCATTTAAGTTATAAGATTTTAATGATATACCTAATTTTAATCGAATGTTAAATTTAATTTTTTCATAAACTAGATTGTCGTTCATAATACCAATAATTTGATCATTTAAATTATTCATTCTTTCATCTACAATTGCCATTCGTATAGGAGAACCAATTCCTTGAAAAGTGAAGTTCAACAAGATATGAATATAACCTATTTTTAGACGTTTCTTTAGAGAGATTTTTTGTAATTACTTACTTATTTGTTCTTGATCAATTAAATTTATTCTTATATATCCATTACACTGATCAATTCTTATAGGTGTTTCATAAACCATTTTACCAAAATAAATAATATTTATACGATTGATTATATTTTGAAATAACGAATGTTGAATATCTTGACCTGATTTTAAATTTAATTAGGTCTTCAAAATTTTTATTTATTTATCATTAGATAATAGAGTATTGATATGAAAAGTATCTACATATTCAATTAATTCTAGATTATCTACATCTAAAATTGTTGTATCAATATGCTCGTTCTGAGAAGTAGACATAATTTAAATATGTGTACTAGTGTTTCTAAGTTGACTCAACAATGATTATAAGAACATATATTCTTTTTGATAAAAGTGATAAGGAGTTTGTACTAATTTGAATCGTTCTTTTATAGGTAATATTGGTCTAGGATGTAAAATAACAAATTGAACATAATTATAACAATTTTCGCAATGTTTAAATTCATCATAATATTGATTCCTAAGTTGTTTTATATATTGAATATAATTAAGTAGTTCGTAACAAATATTACAATTATTCATTTAGGGATATTTAAAATATTGATTGCCTATTTTGTATGCTTGGATAATCTCATCTTAAGCTTGTATCCATTATATATATAAAAATCGTAATAGTCCGAAATGAAAAACTGTTTCAAGAAAACTAAGATATCTATATGGATAAAAAGTAAAGAAAATAAACAAGAAGAATAGCATAATTAGCAAATCATCAATAATAAAAATTAATATAAGTTGAATAAAATGTAACAGCTGATGCATGAGATGAGTTTTAATCTACAAGCTGGTTTATTTCTTTTATTATTATCTTGGATATGTTTTAAAAATAGAATCATCTAAGTTACTTCATATGTTTTGCTAATTCTAAATAGCCTTTATATCTTTCAATCCATTTAGTTTGATTTTCATAACAATGTTTGAGCATAGTTTTGTTTTCAAAATAAGTCATTTATTTAAAATAGAATTATAAGAGTCTTATAAAATACATAATGATCTAATTGATAAGACATTTCATTAGATCTAAACAATATTGGCGAGTTTGTTGTAAAATAGTCTTTAATTCAATTTCTAATTCTATGAATCGACTAGTATCATATATTATGGTATATATTTTTACATCTTGACTTGAATGTGATTGTTTATTTCTGGCATGATCTCTAATAATGAGTTCATCTAAATGATTTTCTCTTTCATAGATTTCTTTAATGAGTGCCTTCAACGTGCGTTTTCGTTCAAAATATCATGTATTCATAATGGTTTCTGAAATTAAAATAGATTAACTAGTAAATAAATGAATAGCAAAATTTATAATGATTAAACAAAAATAAGAACATCTAAAAGTATATACATTTTTCTCCGTTTATGCTTGAACGTCAACCCTAGGCTTGATAGCAGAGAAAGAAGTGGTATAACACAAAGAGAAATTGTTATTTTAGTTCATGAGAGCGCTGAAGCCCTCAATTACATTATATAGACAAACTTAAGAGAAGAGGCCAAAACCTTATAATCGATAAAGCTAGAAGAAATTCTTAATGACATAGACTAAAGACAAAGATGCCTAACTGATCTGACTAAAAGAAAAGTAAAAGAAAAAGTAAACAATGTATAATAATTTACATATTGTAAGGATGTAAATTATCGTACACATCTTTGCCTCTAGTCTATGTCACTATAAATCTGTTTTAGCTTTGTCGGTCATAAGGTTTTAGCCTCTTCTCTTTAAGTTCGTCTATATAATGTAGTTGAGAGCCTTTAGCACTCTCATGAGCTAAAAGTAACAATCTCTCTTTGTGTTATACCATTTCTCTCTTTACTATCAAGCCTAGGGTTGACGTTCAAGCATAAACAGAAAAAAAGGTGTACACTCTTAGATGTTTTTTATTTTTGTTTTATCATTATAAATTACATTGTTTATTCATTTACTAGTTAACCTATTTCAATTTCAGAAACCATTATGAATACAGGATATTTTAAACGAAAACGCACGTTGAAGACACTCATTAAAGAAACCTACGAAAGAGAAAATCATTTAGATGAATTCATTATTAGATATCATGCCATAAATAAACAAGCACATTCAAGTCAAGATACAAGAAGATATACCATAATGTATGATACTAATCGACTCATAAAATTAACAACTGAATTAAAAACTATTGTACAACAAACTCGTCAATAATATCTAGATCTAATGAAATGTCTTATCAATTAGATCACTATGTATCTTATAAGACTCTTGTATTTTTGTTTTAAATAAATGACTTATTTTGAAAACAAAACTATACTCAAACATTTAATCAAGCATTGTTATGAAATAAATAAAGATCAAACTAAATGAATTGAAAAATATAAAGGCTATTAAAATTAGCAAAACTTCATCAAAATTACAATCTCAAATATGAAGTAACTCAGATGATTCTATTTCTAAAACATATTCGAGATAATAGATTAAAACTCATATCATGCATCATCTGAAGCATCATCTATTATTTTTTATTCAACTTATAGATTAAAACTCATATCATGCATCATCTGAAGCATCAGCTATTACTTTTTATTCAACTTATATTAATTTCCATTATATATGCTTTGCTAATTATGTTATTCTTATTGGTTATTTTCTTTACCTTTTATCCAGATAGATATCTTAGTTTTCTTGAAGCAATCTTTCATTTCGGACTAAATAATAGACTATTACGATTTTTATATATAAAATGGATATAAGCTCAAGATGAGATTATCCAAGCACTATTAGAACTCGCGGAAGAAGGAAGTTATTACGAAATAGGCAACTTATATTTTAAATATCTCTAAATGAATAATTGTAATATTTGTCACGAACTACTTAATCATATTCAATGTATAAAACTACTTAGGAATCAATATTATGATGAATTTAAACATTACGAAAAGCATTACAATTATGTTCAATTTGTTATTTCACATCCTAGAGCAATATTACCTATAAAAGAACAATTCGAATTAGCACAAATTCACAGTTGAGTCAACATAGAAACATTAGTATACATCTTTAAATTATGTCTACTTCTCAGAACGAGCATATTGATACAACAATTTTAGACATCAATAATCTAGAATTAACCAAATCTACCGGTACTTTTCATATCAATACTCTATTATCTAATGATAAACAAAAACAAAATTTGAAAAGCCAATTAAATTTAAAATCAGATCAAGATATTCAACATTCTTTATTTCAAAATATAATCAATCGTAAAAATATTATTTATTTTGGTAAAATAATTCATGAAACACCTATAAGAATTGATCAGTGTAATGGTCATATAAGAATAAATCTAATTGATCAAGAACAAACAAGTAAGCAATTACAAAAAATCCCTCTAAAGAAACGTCTAAAAATAGGTTATATTCATCTTTCTATAATTCAAATCTTGTTAAAATCCACTTTTCAAGAAGGAATTGATTCTCCTCTACGAATGGCAATTGTAAATGAAAGAATGATTAATTTAAATGATCAAATTATTGGTATTATTAACGACAATCTAACTTATGGAAAAATTAAATTTAATACTCGATTAAAATTAGGTATACCATTAAAATCTCAAAACTTAAATGAAATCATAAAAATAGCGTATAAATTTTATAAAGAAAATCTTATGACCACTGAACAATTTCCATTTTTAATTACATACCAGATAAGTTATGCTTTAACCAATTCACACCATAATATAGAATTTAAAAACACTGACAAAATTTATATTGATCAATTATTTAATGATGTAGCTAAAGTAGGTACTAATTTTAGAACCAAACTTCCATCTCATAGAAGACATTCTTTTTTCTAAAGAATCTACATCCTCTAGATCACCAACTTTATTAAAATCACAATCCCTATGTTTAGCCAAACCAATTCGATTCACAGATCCTGGAAAAAACATAGAACAAGATATTAAAATTACTGACCCTATTATTCCTAATCCTATAATAGAAAACACTATTAAACTTGAAGACATTAAAAATCAGATCACTGATTTAACTAATTATTTAAAACATACATTATGAGTGTTACACAATATATTAAAGAAGTAAAGGAACAACAAAAGAATTTAGAAATAAAAATTATTGAATTAATACAAATCCAATCAAATACGGTACAAATAATTCAACAATTAATCAAGGAAAATACCCAGTAGCTACAAATAATACAAGAAATAGATAAAAACTTAAGAGAATTAACAACAGAAAAGACAAACACAAAAGCAGAAACCGCACACCCCAAAATGGTATCAGAGCCTTTAACATTAGTAAGGCCATGGACAATTTAAAAGTAGATGAATCAAATGTTATACAAGAAGAATCTTTAGAAGAAGTTGAAAGAAATATACAATCTCAATTATTTGAAATTACTCAATTAGTACAAAAACTCACTTCACACACAAATACAGAAACAATTCATTTCATCTCTTCTTCAAAAAAAAAACAAAAACAATTCATCAAATCACTGATAAGGATGAAATTATTTATGGATATGAATCCGATCAAGATGTTTATGTAGATAATGATCAACCAGAAAGCAATAAAACTAGGGAACAACAATTAGGAAAAAATATCAAAAAGGAACAACAACATTCATATCAATGGAAAACAGATGAATTCATTAATCAATATGGATACTATCAAAAAGGATCAAAAGTACAAAGATACCCTAGTGAATATACACCAAAACACATCTCTTTAGGTTCTGATAAAATATTAAATCTTGATTGTGTATTAGAACCAGAAAAATTAATAACTGATTGGGCAAATAAAATACAATTATTATTTCAAGTTGAAAAACCATTTGGTGATGTAATAAATAAAGAATTATTATGGAATTTTATTACATACAAAACCTCAGGAATAGCACAAAGTTTTTTATTAGATAATGCAGATGGAATTAAAAGTACACAATTATATCAAACAACAACCAGTGATATTCACTCTCTTCATGTGATATCAGGCAAAATTTATAAAGAATTTTTGGGAAAAGATATACTTTCATTTAAACAAGAAGTATCAACAAATGACAGACTTAAAGCCTTATGGCATTTAAATAATATGCGTATATGTGACATGTTATTTAGAACAATTTATATGTGAATTTAAAAAATACTATTATAAACTCACTAGAAATGAACAAGAAATGTATATTTATATATTTAGTCAAAAACTACCTTTCCCAATGAATCAAAAAGTCGAAGCCAAATTTCAAGAAAAAAGAGACAATAAAATCATCACCTATAATTTAGGTGGAGCTATTCTAACTACACGAGAAATCTTAGCAGAACAATGCTTTGAAACAAAATTAAAACAAACCCTAAGACATAAAGATATTCAATTATGTTGTTCGAAATTTGTTGAAGTATCAAAACAATATGGTTACTCCAGTTACTAGAAATTATAGAAGACACAAAACCTATAAAAAACCATCAAAATCCTATAAATGGAAACGGTATCCTCATAATTATTATAAACGAAAACCCTTTATTCCTTACAAAAAACAATTTAGACATTATAAATATAGAAAATTCAAACCAAAAAGAAAAGATTGTTCGCAACAGAAAAATCATGTAGATGTTGGCTATGCAAAGAAGAAGGACACTATGCAAATAATTGTCCTCAACGAAAAACTAAAAATCAAAACAGTCAATATAAAGAAAAACTCAATATCTTAAAATTAGACATTCAAGAAAATTTAGAACCTATAGAATCTGACTATAGTACCGATTCCACTATTTCTTCTATATATCACTATGAATCCCAAACAGAATCAGAATCGTCAATTGAATTTGAACACAACTCTCATTCAAGTAATCATTCAGAATAAAAAAATTAATGCATATATAGATATTGGTGCTACTATTTGTATTGCCTCAAAACAATTATTAACTACATAGAAAAAATTAGAAAAGCCATTTGAAATTCGTATAGCTGATGGAAATTTTAAATTAATTTGGTATGTAAGCTATTATAATAATATTATAATAGAAAATTTACATTCTCAGTACCTTCCATTTATCAACAAGAATCAGGATTACCATTAATCTTAGGAAATAACTTTCTAAAATTATATAATCCCTTTTGTCAATATTTACGTTACATTACATTAAGAACTCCAATTATTAAAACTCTAAATCAAAAATCAATAATTCTCAAAATTCCTATTTATCACACTACATATTACCAAAACTTACAACTGTTAACCACAAAATTAGATTATCTTCAATTCTATCTTCTCAACAATATGACTATTCAATTAGAAATCAACATATTACTACAAAATGTTTGTAGTGAAAATCCACTAGATCCAATTAAAAATCATAATGAACAATTAATCGAAATCAAATTAAAAAATCCTACACAAGAAGTCTATATTCGTAATAATATACCATACACACAACAAGATGTCAAAGAATTTATTATAGAATGTTCTGATTTACTCACCAAACAATTAATATCACCTAGTACTAGTAAACACTCTGCTTCAGCATTTTATGTAAATAATTCAGCTGAACAAAAATGAGGTAAACGTAGGATGGTTATCAACCACAAAAAACTCAATGAAGCCACTATTGGTGATGCATATAAACTACCACGAAAAGATTATATAATCAATAAATTAAAAGGTCATACATGGTTTACAACCTTAAATGCAAAATCAGGATATTGGCAATTAAGATTACACGAAAATACGAAACCTCTAACAGCTTTTACCTGTCCTCCACAAAAACATTATCAATGGAATGTGTTACCTTTTGGTTTAAAACAGGCACCTAGTATCTATCAAAAATTTAAGAATAATAATTTAGAAGGATTAGAAGAATTTACATTTTTTATATTGATGATATTATTATCTATTCTAATCAAGATAAAATGGATCATTTAAAAAAGGTAAAAATAGTTCTTCAACGATGTCAAGAAAAAGGAATAATTTTAAGTCAAAAGAAAGTAAAATTAGCTCAACAAAATATAGAATATTTAGGCATTGAACTTCAAGATGAATATCTTAAATTGCAACCAAATATGTTAAATAAAATTCAGCAATTTCCTAATCAATTTACAAATAGGACTCAAGTACAACAATTTTTAGGTCTTTTAAATTATATTTCAGATCAAGGATTTTTCAAGGATCTAGCAAAAGAAAGAAAGCTTTTATAACTCAAGTGTAGTACAAAAGCTCAATGGAATTGGACTAATGCAGATACTCAAGCAATACAAAAATTGAAAACATTATGCATGGATTTACTTGTTTTATATAATTATCTTCCAATGGATACATTACTGGTACAAATTGATGCCGGCATAAACACATGGGCAGGATGCATTCTGGCAGAACCACCCAATCAAAAGAAGCATATACTTTGCAAGTATATAAATGGGACGGTCAATCCCACAGAATTCAAGTATCCAATTCATGAAAAAGAAACACTAGCCTGTCTCAAAACTTTGAAAAAATGACGAATTGATTTATTACTGGTTGAATTTACAATTCAAATTGATTCCAACTATTTTATGTGGATTCATTAGATACAATATGAAAACAAATTATAATCAAGGTTGTCTCATCAGATGGCAACTTGAATTCAATCAATATCAATTTACTATTTAATATATCAAATCTACTGACAATTTTCTTGCAGATTCCCCTACTAAAGCTTCTGCTCACCATTACACTCTGTTTTCCCTTCTACTTTCTTGACCTCTACATCACTTCTTCCTACTCTACCTATGCCTCTCTTTCATCTATTCCTCTGCTTCACTCACTCAAACTATACAGAACCAGACACGCCCTAAGATATAATCGATATGCCAAAACAAAAAAGCTTACATCTTGGTAAAATCAAGAACA
>JANVCQ010000230.1:36028714-36062104 GCA_025531925.1 Erythroxylum plowmanianum
TAACCCGAATGCTGTGGGATAGAAATCCAATATTTCTCTTTGTCTTCCAAGTTTGATTCACAAAACAGGAAGGCCTCGAGTTCCTGGATCCAGTGCAAGTGGCTCTTCTGATCTGGATATACAAACCTTTTTTTAACACTTTTCCTCGTGATTTATGATTTAAAACAGAAGAAATGGTTGATCCTCTTTTTTTTCCTCGAACCGAGAGCTTTATTATTCTAATGCATAACGATACAAATAATCTACTAGGATTTAGGAACAAGAATTTGTAATAACATCGGTTATTGCTATCTTATCCTCGAAATCGGTTCTATCGAGGTGATCAACATTCTCTCTATTTTTTATTTCTCCGGTACTAATCAATCTGTTTAGGTGATAAGAACTCGGAGACTACTACAGCGACTCTGGGAGGTGCAGATCCAACATGTATATCGCGATGGCAACCAGAGTGCTAATAGTTTGGCTTCCCTTACAGCATTTGTGAATCCTGACTTTCATTTCCTTTCGGAGCCCTGCTTTTAGTCTGGGCCCATATGCAATGTGATTATCACGCCTCTTTGTCTCAGCCGACCCTGTCTTAATTAAGCGAGTCATTTTTGTTTTATTTCCTTTCCTTTATATGAAAAAAAAAGAATTTCTAATAATATTTGTAACATTTCATTTCTCACGGAAGAACTATTTTTTTAAAAAAAGTGTTCTATCGATTACATATTAATTAATATTCGATTGATTAGTTTAAAGTTATAGGCAAAAAGGATTTGTCTAAGCCACTTCTTTTCTTTTTATCCACATTACTTCTTTTTTTATCCAATTCACTTTCTTTTTTCTTTGTGAGCTTTGAGAATATCCCCATTTATAAGTTTAAGATTTACACCTACGAATTGAAAGGTTCAAATGATTCACTCTGCAATTAGCTGATAGAATTAATAGTTCTTCAAATCGTTCATTTTAAAAAATAGAAACCCTTGTTATTGAATGATCATAATACGATCAGGCTTGGACTATCTACACCAAGTTCAATCAGGCTTCAGATAAGGCCCAAACAAAAATTTACAGTTGAGTCCAAACTTGAGGGGCAAGCCCAACTCACTGCCAAGCCTAGATCAAGTCGACCCAATTGCCCAAAGTGTGACTCAACTCCAGAAGTTCGATCATGTTTAAACTATACGACTCAAATAACATTGTTTTGAGGCAGAGGTTCACGCTGTTTGGATCCTTCAAGTTGATTTCAAACACAGACTCAAGTTTAATTACGACTCGAAATCGAATCCAATTAACTTGAATTTAGCCCATTAACTTTAGGTCGGGTTGAATTGGGCCAACCCTATGCCTTTTTGTCCATATTGACTGAGATGAACTTATTCTATAAAACATAGAAATGCACAAAATGAATCTCTCTTAAAGATTACACCAATTACTACTTAATAATAGAAGACGACTGTTCATAATACATTCCCCTGCATTGAAGAAATAATAAAACCCTCAATCTTATAGTATTACTTATTAAAGGCCTAGAACACTTAGCATACCATGTAAATGAATAAGCTTTCTTCACCATCAAGGTCTAGCTTGAGTCGCCTGTAAAGAAAATCTGCAGCAACATTTTCCATTCACCGAGATCGGTAAACGGTAATAGGCCACAGCACACCGGTAGGAGCAGCAGCATAGTAGAGTCGAATAGAATGCGTCGAAACCAATATGGACATCTTGCGTTCTGTTTCATAGTCCCTTCTGAAACAGAAACTGGACCATACAGTATACTGAACAAAACGGATGTCTTAGCAATTGACAAGAAGTGAATGAGACAGAAAGCTTCCCAGTACATCAGCCACTTGAATCCATTCCCCCCCAACATGTCAACGCACAGTTTGCCAGTATAACCGCAGATAACTGCTAACAGCAATAGTATGAGCGTTACTGGCATAATCCGTTGCGATGTTGCTGTACGCATAGAAAGAAAGTAAACAATTGTAAGAATCATCAAGATGCTGGAAATTATTCGGCTCCAAACTTGAGCTTGACACCATAAAGTATTCCACCATGAGTTAAAAGTTGAAACTCTTCTAGGGATCCACCAAGAATTGGGCTCCTGAAATAGATTATAGAGACAAAAATATCACTCAAATAGATCATGCAGTTCAAGCTAAAACAGAAAAACATAACCACCTTAGAAATACAAATTGACCGAGAAGATCAAGTGGAAATTTAATTCAATAAAATAATTGCCATCTAAAGCACCGGATTTTTTTTCCCGAGAATAGCACCGGTAAATTGTGCTGAAGTTTTGATAAAGAAAATCTTAACTAGGTCCTCCTCCCTCGATACAAGCTGGACGAGGTCCAAAGGTAAAAATAATGTCGGTTTTAACAGTGTTATGCAAGCAATATTCTCAGAGGAAGAACACCGTTAGGTACCGGTGCATAAAGAAAAGCAAATGTAATGCAGCCATCGCACCGAAAAAATTACAGATTACGCACAAATCTTGAAATCACCAAATGAAATAAAAATATAGCTAGAAGAGTTGGACCTTGCCTCGTGAATAGAATTGCATGATACGGTAGCTTCGGTGATCCTTTTGTAGGAATAAACATAGGTAGCATAGGAAAAGGCAAACAACATGATGATTAACCCGGCAGCAAGAAAATCAATGCACTTTTTAAGCAGCTCATCATGCTTTGAGTCTTCTAATTGATTCTTGAACTTTTCTACCTTAAATGATGCCTTCGATATGTCCACTGCTAATTTGGATCTTCCTATATCATTTGAATCATAGTGAAGTGCCAGTTCTTCCTTTTTTAATCTCAAATTTTCCATCGCAATACAATTTTCCCATGCCTTCAGGTCATTAGAACGAGCTTGCTCCATGACATATTTGTCCATAGTGGTCAGCTGGCTAGATAATCCACATATCGAGCTTGAAGCATGAGCTACCATTGCTTGCCTATGCAGGGCAACTTCTCGATTCAAGCTATTTGTACAAATACTCTCTTCTTCCTCTTCAGGTAAGTGCCTTTTGTCCTCATTTGGAATGTTAGACAAACCTGCTCTTGAGCTACAACCTTCGCCATCAGAACTGCTAGCATAGTCGACTCTTTTGTTTGCATTAGGAGCAGAATTTCCAACATTGAGCTGATTTAAGCCACTTTCTCTTTTATTAGCACCCCATTCATTTATCAACCTAAGAGTCCTCAAGGTGCTCCCAAATGATTTCTTAAAATTCCTTGCGAAAAAATCAAAGTCATCAACAAAAACCTGTCACAAAAAGGTACAGCAAGAGAAGATAATATATCACCTTGGCATTTTGATCTAGTTCACGGTACACAAGAACTACACGAGGAGACTTAACTTGTAAAATCAGAGTCAACTGAGGAGTTAGCAATTAAGGTCTTGCTTACATTGGCTAAAGATTCTTTGACAGCAGATGTACAGATCTGCAAGCAAAAATATATTTTAAGTCAATACCACGCATTAAACTCTTCAGAATAAAACCGTAGAAGTAATACTGACAAACTGAATTTTGGTGCTGTGCACTAAAGATGTTCACGGACAAAGCTATTGCATCCAACAAAGGCAAAGAAAGGTGTTCAAGCAGATACAGCGCAAAATGTGCTATTCTCGTAAGCAGACAGGCTACATACGTACCCTTGAAAGATGATCAACTGACATGTTCTCATATGCCCTGTCTTTCCTCTCCAGCACCTACACTGACAAAGCACAAGTGCTTAATATAACTCAATAACAACAAACAGCTATTGTTGGCCAGTAGATCACATGTATAAATTAAGATGCAGAAAAACCAATATATGTTCTTAATATGGAGTGATCATGCCAAACTACAAAGAGAATGGATCAACTGTAGTATACTAGTCTAGTACTCTGCTTTGCAACAGATCAAGAGTTACACACTTTGAAATGACAGGCAAATTTTAGTGAGAAGCATGGCAACTGTCTCTCTTCCATTAAAAACTTTAATGAAAAATATGGAAACCAACTACCAATGTACACACTTGTTTCACCAGTTTAACAACATTAACATGTCAAAGAATAGAACAGATAGTAGATTGACAAATTCAAGTCTTTATCTTTGAAAACTTTCACAGGTAAACATAAACCTTAAAACAAAAGCAATGATAAATAACAGAGCACAAAGCATAAAAGAAAAGGCCAAGAATTTCCCACCCAAACAATGTGAATCAACGAATCTAATACAAACCATACATAAGAACCCTAAACAATATACATCGAATATCCAAAATCAAGCTTAAAGAAACAATCTTTACTTCAGAGCAAACGTCAAGATTCAAATTTTAACAAACCTGAGCAATAACAGCAGCAAAAGACATTCCGAGAGGAAGGGCAACGGCCTCCATATACCCATCTCGGATGGCACTCCCTGTGCGCCGCCGAGTCGGAGTAAAAACCACCCTAAGGTTTCTGAGTTTGAATCCACCACCACCTTTACTTCTACTGGTAGAACTAAAAGCACAAGAAGAAGACGAGGAAGACGCTGTTGATGCTGACGCAGCCGCGGCCGCATCTTTCAAGATTTTCTTTTTCTTCTTCCTAATAATTACCTTCGGCTCCGAAGGCTGTTTGTGGACCGTTGGATTTGAACCGCCGTTGGCCGTGGCGTCGAGGTCGCCGTTAATATTCATAAAGGGAAACAGGGGAGACTCAAAAGTTCTAAAAGACAGAATTAAAAAACAGTAAAGAGGCTTGAGGAAGGGGAGGCGCGTGTTTCATAACATTGCGAATCTGCGCGTGCGAAAAATCATGCCGTTTTTTGAGTTCGGCTGTTTTATCCGTTGAATCTTGAGAGCGGCGACAAAGTACATGTCGTTTTGACTGTTTTTTTGGTAGATACTCTAAATTAAACAATTAGTAAAACAACGAAATAGGATTTTAAATTAAATAAGAAATATATGATAATAAAAGGCAATGATGTAAAAATCGTGACAATATATTGTAATTTTTATAAAAATAATTAATTATAATTAACAAGCATGTGCCACGTTTTTTAATGTTTGTTTTTGGAATTAATGTAGTATTAGCTCTTCTACTTATTCTTCTTATCTCTTCTTGTTTTATTTACTCAATTTCATAAAGTAAAAATATGATGCTACTTTATTATTTATATTGTGGGATATATGTAATTTGCTATAAACTAGTAATTAAAATAATTTGTGATACTTTTTATATTTTGAAATTATTAGATTTTGGGTCAAGTTTTAACTTGAATGCCTAATGTATTAAATTGAAAATAGTTTCATTCATTACTAATTGTAATTTATTTGAATTCAATAGGAAAAGTTGATGTAAATACTTTCAATGAAAGCATAGTTTACAAGTCCTTAAATAACGTTAAAGAATTTTGAATTTTTACGATAATAAGACACAACTTCTTTCACAAATATAATTTAGATTTTTATTGTTATTTTAAGTTTTATGTTAGACTCAAATTTAGTTTGAATTATTAGTTCATTATATAATAAAAGATATCAATTTATTTTTTATTTTAATAAAATATTTTATTTTTATCTGCTCTTATAATTTTTATTCTATATTTTATATATCAGTTTAATACCGATTGAACCTTCAAACCTTAAACTTTTTATTTGACCAGTTCGATGTTTGGTTCAGTTTTTAAAACAATGTTAAAGAGGTGAATTTTTTGTCCGTAAAATGTAATTATTGAGAAGACAAATTAATATTCTAAAAATGAGGCTAAAAGTTATACCACTAACACAAGAAATTTAAAATTTAAAAGGTTATTCAACCAATATCAATTTATTATAAAATTAGTTAAATATTGAATAATATTAAAAAATTTAAAATATGTTTGAAAGAGATAATCCTTGACAATGAAAAATTTTGAAGTTTACTTGAAAAAAAGAATTATTACATGAATTTGTTTTTATTTATTTTAGTTAAATTAATTGAATTATTTAGTTTATAAGGATTTACTAATTTAAGAAAATAGACTGATTAATTAATAAACTTGTTAGCTTGTAGTAACAATATTTATTAAAGTAAGTTAGAAAGTCGAAACTAAACTAAGTAGTTAGTCGATTTAAGACTTTTATAATTCTAATTATTAAGATAAGTAATGAAGAGAGAGGAAAACCTTAAAGTTTGGCCAATGTGATTTGAAAATTTTAAAATTAGGTAAAAAATTATACTATTATAAATTATGTATATTTTTAATCATTTTACTCGAATATTATTTAAAGTATTTCTCTTTGTATAATAAAAACCCGAAAGGTATATGTGACACCCATATATACCCCCTGAGAGGATATGCGAGTGCCACACACACAAAACATACGGAATACAAAACATTTCGAAACATATGAAATATTTCATACATGCATTTCTAGAATCTTAAACAAACATACATTATATCACATGAACATAATACAAATTTGTTTCAAAAACCGAAACAAGCTTGAAACATAGTTATTATAATAACGTACAATAATTCAGAGTCATACACTCGATATACAAGCCAAGATAAACTCAAGATACATTTTTTCAAAACAATACTCAAATTCCATTGACCACTGCGGTTGACTTATTCCAATATTTATAATCTTCAATCTAAATCTACACGGAGCAAATCTACCGTACTAAGCATATAGCTTAGTGAGTAATAACTAATCTATATATAAAATGATAACTCACCATACTGAATCATGTAATAGCATAAGCATGCATTAACAGATTGTTTTAACAATAAATTAAACATAATTCATTTCAAAACAAATTTTATAGTTAACAAAGCTGAACATAAAAAAAGGGATAAACCCTTCAAAATCATAATACAATTTTGTTTATGACAAAATCAAACATATATTAGAATACAAAATCAGATTACTGCTAAATTTATTTATAGAACTGGACTTATACAAAAGAGATGAAGTCTTGACACCGAAGTGTCTAGAAGAGACCGAAGCCTTGACATCGAAATGTCAATAACGGAAGATACCGAATTGTCATTAACAGAAGACATCGAAGTTTCACAGAAGCATCTGCAGACTCTTCTAGGCATATCTATTTACCCACAACTAGGATTCAACAGTTTTAAAACCAAAATAAAGTCATTTCAGACATTTCATGTGCAAAGTAAGTAATCAATCATGTTCACATGCAAGTAGCACTTTCAATGATATAAACATGCATCAAACGCCTTGGATAATTATTGTCCGAAATTCAGAACACAATCAGCATAAACCAAATTCAACAAACAGAACAAAGTAAGGTGTAATCGTCTAAGATTACTCACAAAAGCTCCATTTGCCTCGAGGTCCCAGCAATATCTAGAAGTGGTCGCTTTATGCGTTCCTCTATAACATTTAACACATATACATATCATTATTGTGCATGATTAAGAATTCATTTATCTATACTGAATATGTATTATGCATGTTCATGACAAATCCTCGGGTATATTTCCTTACTAAACCGATGTAAACATTAATTGTACTTCAAAAGTTTCAAAATTCATATATTTAATCACTATTCCAGCTTTTGCTGGAAGCATCTCATTCGGGTCAACTCTGCATAATCAATAAGATTAAGAAAATAATGTATTTCTGTAACACTTTCTTCTAAAAAATTATTCTTTTGTGTTTAAGTCTCCATTGTTACCAAGATTATTCAATTTGGTTCATTATTTTACAAGTTATGCTCAAAATACCACAGACTGTGTACATTTGAAATTTTGGCTAGAGCATGATCATGCATTCAAGTTTTACAACCCATATCTCTCAATTCCAATATCCAAAAATTACAAACGTTATATCAATTTAAAGCTAAGATAATAAACTACAACTTTAGTGAAAACAACTCAGTCTAATTTGGCTTACATCAATACAATTAATTCAAAAACCATATGACATAATTTCTGTCCCTGGTAGTGCTACAGCCTAAGCCAAGACTCAATTTCATGTCAATTTTGAAAGTCTTAGAGACAGAATTAAAATTTAATGTCTTTAAGAAAGTTGTATTCATGTGTCTCAAGTTTAAAATCAAGAATCAATTCATTTGGAAATCTATAGATAAAAATATAATCATAACAACGAAGCATGTTTATTAAAATATCTCTAGTTTATAATATTCGAATACATAGCCTCACTTTGGGTTAATCAATCTTTTTTTAATCAATTCAGATGGCTTTAAATTTTTATGAAAAGAAAGAACAATGTCTTAGGAGTCTATTGGTTCAAGTTTCAAGTCATTTGGAGATCGGATGACAAAGTTATAGCAAAAAGAATCAGAACTATTCAGTATCAGAAAGCTTGATGATGCATTACCACCTTCTACAGTAGAATCACGATTTCTGCACGTTAATCCTCTAGATTTTCTTTGCAGAAATGCTTCTCCATCTTCTTCCTCTTCTCTACTTAATCCCTCATCACAAACTTATACTCTTATATTTACTCATTCATTTTTACACCCATGCAATTTATCTTATACTAAAACAACTCAAAATATAAGATTAGTTACAAATACCAAAACTATAAAATTTTCACTACTATTCATTATCTTCATCATTTGTTTACAACATTTTTTTGCACATTCTCTCTTTCCTCATTTCACGGTTCCTTAACTATTTCTAACTTATATTATTCGCATTTTTACTCCCATTCTCACCCATCTTACTCTCATGTAACTCAAAATTCAAGAATCAAAAATCAAACTTCAAAACCGAATATGGAATCTGTGCTTTCTCTCTCTACAACTACATTTATTTTTATTAAAACCCATTCATCACAACCACTAAACTCATCTGAAACCTTTCTACTTCACTAAGTTTCTCTTTAAGTCACATGCAATCGGTATTACACCTCCTGTACCTTCCCATTGTACAATATTATCAACTCATCTCATTATCACTTTCACCGAAACCATTCAACTTACATAACTCATGCATGTGTTTATTTCCAGCACGCAAAACATCACAAAAAAATTAGTTGTAGAACTCAGAAACTTAGAACTTTACTTACACTGCTTTCAGAAAATCACAGTAGTGAGAAAGAAGACCAAAGTTTGGTGAAGACAAAGCTATGCCGAGGAGAAAACAACGAGAGTTTTTACCTTACACAATTTGTAATATCTTGCTTTAATAACTCATTGACACGTGACTCCCTTGCATATGGGTCATTTGTCATTATCTTATAAGTGTTATATGTCATTATGTTATTTGTCAATTTTTCTTAATCTAAAATACTCCAAAATTTTTAGAAAAATTCCTAAAATTCACAAACATTCGAAAATATTACTAATAGTCTCCAATTAAATTTTTACCATCAAATAAATTTTGTAACACAATTAATCCAAATTTCACACTTTAATCACATTAAAAATCACTTACACTAAAGAATGTCATTAATACATGTAAAATTATTTGCATATGTCAAAATTCATATGCACATATTAATGAATACTTAATCATGCAAAGCATACGATGCACTGGAATTCCTTAATTTTCTAACACCTAACATAGGATGTTACAGTTTAATGAGATAATTTTAACTAATATAGAAATAAAAATTAATAACATCAAGATATCATTATGAAATTGTATATAAACATTGTTTTATTAATTATATTTTAATAAATAATTTGTGTTGATTTTGATTATAGAAATTCATCTTTATTTTTCTATTAAATAAATGCATTATACTTAACATTTTAGGCATAAGAACTATAATTATATTAAGTATTCTTGAAATAATTAACTTTTTATTGATATTATTTACGTGTTTTATAAAAATTTTGAATAAATTATTTTTTACTATCATGTAATTGAATTATATATAGATATTAAGTTTCATTTAAAATACCTTAAACAAGAGAATCGGCTAAAGTTATGTATATAGGTTATTTATTAGTTAAGGAATAAGTGACAAATAATTACATTTTAACACTTAGTTTAATTAATTCATAAAAACCTTCAATCAGTAGAATATTTGATTTATTTTAATAACTTTAATAGTTAAAAATCAGTTAGTTTTAGTAAATTAATAAGTTTTTATATTAAAATAAATAAATAAAATTTTATTTAACAATATTTTTTAATTAAACTTTAAATTATTTGATAGGTAAAGACAATCTCTTTCAATCATATTTTAAATTTTTTAACATTATTTAATTTTTTCCTCAATTTTATGACAATCTAATACCGATTGAATCTTTTAAACATTAGATCTTTTATTTCATCGATAAGCCTTAGCCAATGTGTTCCCGATTTGCATTTTCAAAATCAAGTGTTAATACATTCATGGTGTGATATATTGACAGTTAAATGGTGGACTGCTTCGGGATGCTGACGGGCTTTGGCTTGTTAGATTTGGAGCAAATTTGGGTTTCTGTTCGTCCTGGCAAGCTGAATTATGGGTGGTATTCCATGGACTGACTCTTACTTGGTTTCATGGGTATTCTCGGGTGGAATTGACTGTTGATTTTGCAATGGTCGTGTCAAGTATCACTAGTGAACAGAGTCAGGTGATTAATACATTGATTCCAGCCATCACAGAATTGTTGTCTAAGAATTGGGTCGTGCGGGTGAGTCATGTTTTTCGAGAGGGGAATCGTTGTGCGAATTGGTTGGCCAACTACAGCTATTATCTACCTATAGGAGTTCAGTGGTTTTGTGATGCCGTTGAGGGTCTGTCGTTGTTACTGTTTGCTGATTCGGTTGGGGTTTCTTTGCCCCGTGGTACTACCCTATAGTTCTTTTGCTTTGGACGTACGCCCCATTCTTTGACAAAAAAAAATCATAAAATTTGAAATTATAAATCTAATTTTGATTACTTAATTAAAAATATTGTAAACTAATTGAAATTAAATTATATTGAGAGTAATTCCCATATTTAGAGTTTAAACGCCGAATCCAGTCCCTATGTTTTTAACAGATCAAATCGATTCGTAAAGGCGAAGACATGAAGATATCACAATGCATGCAAACTTGTTTATTCAATTGCCAAAAAAAAAAACTATCCACAGCTTTGCGTAGAAACAGGTACACAGAGTGCAAAGGTACACAGAGAGGAAAAGTATCACATGTCAGAAACAGTACATGCCCTTTGCTCAGTCGACTTTACAGTCTATCCACAGAGTAGTCAACAGTCTACTAGCTGCTACGAACTGTGTATGTACTTACGATCTCAAACATTCTATTCGTCTCGATTTGATCATTTAATGCTTCGGCCTACTTCTCCTTGCTCCGGAGAGTCATCGCTCATCATCACTTTCCGAACCAAACGGTAAAAGGCCTCATCGGTGAGTTTCGACAGGTTCTTGATTTCCATATGATCGGCAGCCTATAATTACCAGTCATATGATAAAAAGGATGGAACATCTCTATATGTAAAGTTAAGAAGGAAAAGAACATTGTTAATAGTATAACTGACCACCATGAGCAATCCTAGTGTGACCTCGTCGACTTTCATGAACTCCTCCTCCCATTTCTTGAGCTCACGTTCCATATCCACGTGCTTCTGGCAGTATTTCATCACCAACTCCATCGTATCGCTCTTGACGAACGGAATCACAATTACGCGGCTGCTGCTTTCGTCTTCGTCGTCGGAGGATTTGGACCGCAAGATCAATCGTTTCACCAGTTCCGATTGCGTCGCCACTTCTTCGCTCGCTGCGAACTCCACTTGATCGCAGGTCTTCAGAACTATCTTCCTCGATGGAGAAGACGCCATTGCCGTTGATTGTTTCAAGATTTTTAGCTAACACTGCAAGAACTGAGAATTAACGCGAAGACGACGGTTACGGGTCTGCGTATTTAAAGAACGGCGGGCAGTTATTGGACTTCCACATGTCAAACACTGACTGGACAATCGAAATCTTAAACATTGGATGGGGAAAAAAAATTGTATATGGGCCTGAGTTATGAATGGCCCAAATATAACACAAGGTTACTCTCATGAAACTCCCCGTTTTGCTCTTTGGTTAGCCCAATCTCTACAATGCTAGGATCGTAAAGTCAACTTCATGGTTCTAACAGGGGAAGATAGTTGTGTCTGACCTTGCTCGGCTATTTAGAAGTCAATGAATTTGATCCAAATTAAAAGAGTTTGACCCGACTTTAAATTCTTCTAGTAGAAAAAGGAGGGAAACTGAAACGGATACAAAATTGAAAGTGAGTAAATATCATTCTATACTCGATCTTGTTAATATATATATCACTATATGGAAAGTCGCATTCGACTTGAAAGTGAGTAAACATTATCCTACACTTGATCTCGTCGATATATATGTCACTATATGGAAAGTCACATTCGATGAAAGTCGTATATATAACTTAGAAGAAGGTTTCTTTCATATCTTTGGAAGTCTACTAAGGTCAAAAAGTCAAAATAAATAATTTTATTAGCCTTATAAAAAAGGAAAAATGATTCTTGAGAACTCGTGCATAGTACATTAATGTATTGCATAAAGAAAAACTGCAAAATTTGATCAAATTTATCATAATTGATATGTTAATATGTTGGTTAAACCTATTATGAAACATGAAAAAAAATCATTCGCTAATAATTTTATTAAAATGACATCATTTAAAAATAATATTAAATTAAAATTAAAATAATCAAATTTAGTTTAAACACAATTCAATTTTAAGTTGTTTAAGTTCGATTAAACTCTAATTTAGGGTTATTCAAGATTAAGTGTCTGCTTGGATGAGTTTATATTAGAAGATCTTTTGTCAGCAGAGATTTTCTGAAAATAGCTTTTATAAGAAGCCAGTTGACTGTTAATTAATAAAGAGTTTTTTTAAAATAGCATTATGCAGTTGACTGTTTGACAACATAAAAATAAAAAGTACTTTTAATTTTAGTTATATTTTATTTTGTAATAAAAATTATTTATGCATATAAATATTATTTAAAGCATATTAAACAATATGCAAAACACAATATATTAATTATTATATAATTTTAAATCGTATGAAATATAAATGAAAATATATTTAACCAAATTTTTTATATAGATTATAATATAAGTAAAACTAATATCAAAATTAAAGTATATAAAAAAACCAAATAATATTATATAACTCCCAAAATAAACATAAAGATTAGTTTGTAGATATCGTGGGAATTATATATAAAATACAAGTATAAAAGAGATTAAAAAATAGGCTCATTAATTGATCTGAAAAATTCACCTAAAAAAGAGTTTTTTTGAGAAGTTCTAAATTTGAACTTCTTAAAAAGTTATATTTTAACTGCCAAAAAAACTATATCTATTATAGAAGTGTTTTTTATTTTACAACCAAACACTCATTTTTTTTCAAAATTACTTTTACGATAGAAAAATGATATAATATTTTTATATTATATATTTTGGTTAGATTCAAATAAATTTTTTTAATTAAATTGAATAAATAATTTTAAACTCTTCAAATATGTTTAAAGTTCAAATGGACTTCAACTTAGATTATGATCTAAATATGAATTTGGAATTGATTTGAGTCAATTGAAATGAAAGTAAAAAAGAGGTGCAATTATCACATCCTAAATCAAATGGATATAAAAGAGTCATGCGTGCCGAGGCTCATCTAATAATGCCTACTTACTTACTTTACTTGCTAATCTAATCAAACTTTGACTGAATCTGAGCTGGCAACGTGGACCCCACTTCCCCTTGCCAACTTTAACTCTCTCAATCGAACAAAAGCTTTGTCCTCCTCCTTCCCCTCCTTTCATTACATGCTTTGACTGATGATGTGGGGCGGGCAGCGGGCAACGGGCAACGGGCAGCTGAACCCACCCAGCCACTGCACCACTGCACGCTACTTCTCTCTCTTTTTTCTGCCTCGGTTAAAAGCAAAAAAGTTTTCAACTTTATACCGAACACAGAGCCAGAAAGTAAAAGAGATCTACAATCCAACCCGCACATTTTGATGTTAGGACGAGTTTCAAGAATCTTCTCTCTTTTTGTTTTTCTAGTCATCCTCTGCTTATGACATTCGTTTGAGAGAGAGAGAGAGAGAGAGAGAGAGGGATTGTAGAGCTTTTGCTGTGGCTGTTTTGAATCAGAGAGGCCTTTTGGTGATCTGGGTTTTTGTCAGTGACGAGAGAGAGAGGGTTTGGGTGATTCTGGCGTCTAAGTGAGATGATAAAGTTAAGGGCTTTTTTATTTTGGTGATTTGGGTTTTTGTCAGTGATAAGATTGATGGAGAGAGACATAAGCTTATTGATCCTGGTGCTTAAGTGAGATAGAGAAGTTGGGGCTTTTTTTTTTGATTTTTTTGGATGATTTGGGATTTTTTCAGTGATAAGTTCGCGAAGAATCATGGAGAGAGTGAGTGGGGTTTGGGTGATTCTGGTGTGGATTATCCTTGTGGCACACTCATCTCAAAGGATCTCCGCCAACATGGAAGGTTCTTACTTGTTCCTTATTTTTCTTATCAACCCGTGGACGTTGTTATCATCTAATTGTCGTTTCTTTTTCGAATTTATGTTTGCGGATTGTCTGTATTATACGAGACTTAGAGGAAGTATGTGAAGTTATTCAACGTTTAGTTCAAATTGCTTATGTATGAAGTTCAATTAGATTGTATTGGAATCTATGCAGTTCTGTTGGGTTTTATTGATATCCGGTCAAGGAATTTATTATGTTCTTGTTATGACAATGACTGCCGTGTATAATAAATTGGACATGATGTATTCTTATGCCAAAGTCATATTTGAGTACTTAATTTTCTGATATATATTAATTGCTTTTCATTTACTTAGCTACTCTGTGTAGTAGCTTAAGTCATTGGTTTGAGAAGGTCTTAAATATGGCTGACTTTATTGTCTTTATGTCCTGTTTAGAACATTGGCAGTTCATTGTCTGCGTGGACCTTGTGTTGGATCAGTGATTAGTCAAAGCTTAGTTTTTGACTTTCAAATATTATGCTGACTTGTTTATCTTATTCTTAGGTTGGAATGTTCTCACTGGGCGTTAAGCTGGTTTGTTGATAGATTGGAATCTTAGTGGGAGTAGACATACTGTAGTTGATCGGTTTAATTTCGGAAAATGATAATTTCTCAGAACATGAAGTATATGAAGGCTACATATGTCCGCATTAGTAATAATCATGTCTAGGGGGTATTTCAAAATTTTCCTGGAAAAAGAAAGGAGTGGTAAAATCATGATTTTTTAAAACTGGAAATACCTAGAGTTGAAGTTGAATAACAGTGACAATAAGGTTTTTACAATCTGCTCTTGTGCTATATTTATGCGTTTATTTCATTTTAGGTAATACTATCCTGTACTTTCTTCCTCCAGCTAGTGGGCATGTCAGTGCACTTATTGGCTATTCTTGATGGTTATATTGTTTGGTGACAAATAATGTTTGCATCTTTAATCAGGTGATGCTTTGCACAACCTCCGGGCAAATTTACAAGATCCTTATAGTGTGCTTCAGAGCTGGGATCCCACCCTTGTTAATCCCTGTACTTGGTTTCATGTTACTTGTGACAATGAAAATAGTGTTATAAGAGTGTAAGAAACTTTGTTTTTTTAACAACCTTTTATAGATATCCAAGCAAGTGTTGCAGTCTTATGAGTCTGCTTTAAGAAGAATTGACTTTTTGACTCTTGCAGTGACCTTGGAAATGCTGCATTATCTGGACAATTGGTTCCACAGATTGGTCAGCTTAAAAATTTGCAGTACTTGTAAGTTGTCCTAAGAGTGGGGATCAAATGATCAGTTGGATGTCATGCCCTTCGCCTTTACTTTTTCTCCTTTGATTTTGTAGTTTGTTTTAGTCTTCATATCAAGTATGCTACTTTCTTGTATTGTTGTCCCGATTCTTGATATTACCACTTTGTCCTTTGTGTGATTTATGCTCTCCACTTTTTCATGGCAGGGAACTCTATGGCAACAACATAACTGGACCAATACCAAATGATCTTGGGAATTTGACAAACTTGGTTAGCTTGGATCTTTACTTGAATAATTTTACTGGTCCTATTCCAGAAACATTGGGAAAGCTGAAGAAACTGCGCTTCCTGTATGAATATGCATCCTTTATCTCCTATTACATAATGTTGATTGCTTTGGAATTTTTTAGTTGCTCTTTTGTTGTTTAACTGATTGTTATTTGGTCTGTTAAGCGTTATGTCAGTATGAAAAGGTGGTTCAGTTGTGAGATTGGTGAATTCAATTTTCTTCCATAACTTTTTCAAATTATTTGATGACATGATAACATGTTCTAATTTCTTATTCATTCCCTGATGTTATTTTTTGGCTCAAATTCAATAAGACTACTCAGTCAAATTGATTGCATATACTGGGATAGTTCCCCCTTTATCCCTCAGATTTTGATGCCTCAATGATAAAATTCCATGAATATAATCCACTGAATGTACATGGTGTTAGGAAGTTACACCCTTTTACTGCCAGTATGATTTTTTAGTCAGGAAGATGTTACAAGCAAGCACTGTTATTCTATCCATCAAGTGAGGAGGAGGATTTTGGTTGTTGATGTAAGACATTATTTACATTAGGTAGTTTGTGTTTATGGTTCTGACAAACTCAGTTGCAACTTTATTATGTTCAAAGAAGTCCATGATAAATTCATCTCATAAGAACTTTATATTGAGGCTAATCAAATTTATTTTTTGAGGTGATTTTACCAAGTTTCATTATCTATTCTTCTCATATTTTATTCTGAATACAATTTGTCCCCATTAGCATGCTCTGGCTCTCTATATTTCATACACACGTATACCCTCCATTTACCCACTCCCTTATATCTGTTGATTTGATCCGGATTTTCTAGTTACATTATGGAAAACTGGAACTTCAACTTGATATTGTTTTACTTTGTGTGTGTATGTAATGATAGGCGACTCAACAACAATAGCCTGTCAGGTTCAATACCTATGTCTCTGACTAATATCACTGCACTGCAAGTCTTGTAAGTGCTTTCTTCAATTTATCTGTTCTTCTTATTACTTTCTTTTTCCTCGTCTGCTGGAGAGTGGTGGTACAGTTGTATGATAATTAACCTTTGTCAGTGTATTTGCAGGGATCTATCAAATAATCGCCTGTCAGGACCTGTACCAGATGTTGGCTCGTTTTCACTGTTCACCCCTATCAGGTGTTCTCTCTTTCTACAAATTTTAGGAGATTGATTTACTGATATGCCCAATTAGCTAAATTCAGATTCTTGCAGCTTTGCAAATAACTTGAATCTATGTGGCCCTGTCACTGGGAGGCCTTGCCCTGGATCTCCACCATTTTCTCCACCGCCTCCGTTTGTCCCTCCAGCTACTCAATCTTATATAGGTAGATTTCTGTATTAATCATGCATAAGTTGCAAAATTAAGTAGTTTTACATCTTATATTCCTGTTGGTTCGTATGATTATCTGGTTTCTTGCAAAATGCATCTTTACCAAGAGCATAGTTGGTTAAAAAATGCTTTAATTTTAAAAAACATGTCCATTTGTCTTGCCTTACTGATATCTGAGTTATGATTCCAATTTCATTTTTTCATATCAAATGGGAACAAACAGCAAAAAAAAGAGAGGTGATATTGTGTTAATTTCTCTACCTTAAAGAGCTAACAAGTTAGCTGGTTTTCAAAGATACTCTTAAATTAGGCATCTGCTTGAGGAATGAATTATTTTACATCAGATTGACATAACTGAATTACATTCTCTTATCAGGAGCGAATAGACCAACTGCAGCAATTGCAGGTGGAGTGGCTGCTGGTGCTGCTTTACTTTTTGCTGCTCCAGCTATTTGGTTTGCATATTGGAAGAGAAGAAGGCCGTTAGAGCACTTCTTTGATGTACCTGGTTTGTACTTCTCATTCAACTTACTCTACTATTTGGATTGGTATTCCTCAACATTTATTCTCTCTTCTCAGCTGAAGAAGATCCAGAAGTCCACTTGGGACAACTTAAAAGGTTCTCTCTGCGAGAGTTACAAGTTGCAACAGATGGTTTTAGCAACAAGAATATACTGGGAAGAGGTGGATTTGGCAAGGTGTACAAGGGGCGCTTGACTGATGGATCCTTGGTAGCAGTAAAAAGGCTAAAAGAAGAGAGGACACCTGGAGGAGAGTTGCAGTTTCAAACTGAGGTAGAAATGATTAGCATGGCTGTACATCGGAATCTCCTACGCCTTCGAGGGTTTTGCATGACACCAACTGAGAGGCTGCTTGTTTATCCTTACATGGCTAATGGAAGTGTTGCATCATGTCTAAGAGGTATCACTTGTTTCCATCTCCTGCTTTGGCCATCCTGACATGTTGAAATACTTCCATGAAATAAACTAGGATTCGGTTTCTTGGATACCACGTCTGCAGGTTATAGGGTACTTGGATGTTCTTTTTCTTCTTCCTCCTCTCTTTCACTCTCTGAGGTATCTGTTTTTGAGTAGATTTCCAAATCAAATAATCCTGAATGAAATCATATTGCTTTTAGTGCTCCTGCTAAAAATAGAAATGGAGAATCAGATTTTAAACTCACAAAGGTTTGGATTACATTTACCATTTGTGGATACCTCTGCATGCTTTGGTATTGCATTTGGGACAATTTCATGTCCAAACCAATTCGACAATCAACCTGGTTCTGTATCAATGTGAGCCATGCATCTTCAAATTAACTTTTAATGCTCCTTCACTTTACGGTATGATGGGTTTATACCCCATGACACTGTAATTTGATTTAAATATATTTATGTTATCAATTTGAGGATTATGATGAACTAATTCTTGTAGAACGTCCACCATCAACACCCCCACTTGATTGGCCAACGAGGAAGAGGATTGCATTGGGGTCTGCCAGGGGACTTTCTTATCTCCATGATCATTGTGATCCAAAGATCATTCATCGTGATGTGAAAGCTGCAAACATATTGCTGGATGAAGAATTTGAGGCTGTTGTGGGTGACTTTGGATTGGCTAAACTTATGGATTACAAAGATACTCATGTCACTACTGCTGTCCGTGGGACGATAGGTCATATAGCTCCTGAGTATCTTTCCACTGGAAAGTCATCCGAGAAGACGGATGTTTTTGGTTATGGAATCATGCTTTTGGAATTAATCACTGGACAAAGAGCATTTGATCTTGCAAGGCTTGCAAATGATGATGATGTTATGCTACTTGATTGGGTAATGCATTTTCCTTCTGTCAACATGCTTCTCAGATATGTTCTTTTACAAAAACTTTTGAAACGAAAATGAAGTTTCTTCTGCAATCTTAAAGTGCCTTAGGATAATATTAACTACTGGAATATTATGGTTGTATCTTTGATTTGGATTTAGCCAGATTTCAGATTTCACATATAAATGCTGAAACCATTTGTGTAGAACTATGAGATTGCCTTAATTCTTGTACTATGGAGAGCCAATGAGGTCTAATTGATTATCTCACATGTATTCCATGTATAAATAAGAATCTCAAGCCTGTTTTTTCTTCGGACAATCACTCCAAGTAATTATCGATCAACTTGATTACTGATTTTGAGCTACCTGGAAGGAGGGGGAAGGGGGAAAGGGAATGTTTTATGCTTCTGATGATGAAAAATGATGATTTTTCATGTAACTAACAGTTCTGCAAATTTTGCAGGTTAAAGCGCTTCTCAAGGAGAAGAAATTGGAAATGCTTGTTGATCCAGATCTTCAGAACAAGTACATAGAAGCTGAAGTTGAGCAGCTAATCCAAGTGGCATTACTCTGCACTCAAAGTTCCCCAGTGGATAGACCTAAGATGTCAGAAGTTGTTAGAATGCTCGAAGGCGACGGACTAGCTGAAAGATGGGAAGAGTGGCAGAAGGTGGAGGTGGTACGCCAGGAGATCGATCTTTGCCCATCTCGGAATTCCGAATGGATCCTTGACTCCACCGAAAATCTACATGCTGTAGAATTGTCTGGTCCTAGATAATCATTGTAGATGATAAAAAAAAATTGTACCACATCTAATATATTGGTCTTGGTTATTGGTCTTTTTCCTCAAAAATTTTCTCATTCTGCAATGAGACCAGTACAGGCACTGTAGGAATTGTATACCATGATTTGTGTACTACTGCTGCATATGATCTTTCTGGGATCAGTTCAGTTCCATGTTCCTTGGAGGAAAAACTGGAAAAAGGTGTACACTACCTACTTTTAACATACAAAAGCTACCGTCTTTTGCAACCTCAACTCACATGTTCAGCAACAAAACCTTGCATGACTCAAGGACACTGAATGATCCTTTTATATGTGCCAAGTGTCATTTTGTTGTATTACATTTGCTTTCTTGTTTAGTTTGTCGCGAGTGTTTCACATTAAATGTTTGATTTTAATAAAATTTAATTTATTTCCCTTTTATACCAATAACTTAGAGGCTTATTAGTTATTCCTTTAATTGTTATGTAAAAGATGTAGCTTTAATATTTAATCCTTGATAATTAAGTCTGATATTTTCAAATTACAAAGTTTATTATTATTGAATACTTGAAAATTATAATTTTTTTACAATAGGATTAATTACAAAAAGAATTCAAACTTTGTTCAATTTTTAATTATAGCTTAAATTTTAAAAATTGACAATAAAAATTTAAATTTTTAATTTTTTTTAATTATAATCTAAATTTTAAAAATTAATTATAAAATATGTTCTCCGGACGCACTCAATTATTTATTTTCTGCTTATTCTTCTGATGTCCCAAGTAAGTCTAGTATCGCAACATATTGTACTAATAAGTTCTTCGTTTTTAGTTTGCTCTCCTAATGTTCTCAGTGTAAGAGTATCGAGACTGCGTAATCTAAAAATCGAAAGATGAGGGTATCGAGAAAATAAACTAAAACCGAAGGAAAAAACTGAAATCAAAGTGTGAGATTATCAAGGCTGCGTAATCTGATTTATGTTATATTTAAACAACGTCATTTAATTATGTGATTAAACGACATTTCTAGAACACGTGACAAGTCACGTTAGCAAATTTAATAGATATATTAATATCGGGCTAGAATTAAGAAAATTGAAAGTTTAAATATTTTAATGTTATTTTTTAAAGTTCAGGCCAAAATTAGAAAAAAAAATTTTAGAACATTTAAGTTTTGGCTATTATTAAAAAATTGAGTAAAGTTTGTAATTTTTTTGAAATTAACCCTTTATGATATGAGCACATTACAATATCTAAAATTATTTTTAATTTAATAAGATGTTTTAAAATTTATTAATTTAAATGTTCATATTTAATTCCTCAATTTCGTAATATAAATTAGAAATATAAACACATAATTAAATAAAAAATTTAAAATATAATCAACTTTTAACTAGAATTGCAAAATAAGCTAATTTTAAGTATATAAGATTGTGTAATGTAACAATTTAGATTATTTAATTCTAACCGGAATTAAAAACTTAAATGTATTAAATTAAATGTAATCATATTAATTTTAAATTTTTAAAAATAAATTAATTTAAATGATTCTAGAAAAGACAAAGATATTTTGTGGCTCGCCAACTCCGGAGACGGTGTCAACCAATGAGCGTCGCCGCAATCTCCACTTCGTACTTCTTTCTGACTGCCACGTGTCCCACTCATCTCCACCCATTTCCCTCCAAATTCTGTTATTAATAATAAATATGACAATTAATTTCTTTTTTAATTTCGATTTCATGCTTCATTGTCTTCGTCTATCTCTGTCTGCTTCCATCACCTTCACTCTCAACTCCCAAGAATTACAGACAAACTCATGAAATTTAGGGTTTAGACTTGATCAAGGTTACGGTTTTAATGGCTTCCACTTCGTCTCCTTCCCTCGGCTTTCTCTTTCTTTCTCAGCCCTCTCGGCGCTTCCTCTCTGTTTCTGCTCACTCACTCTCTAAACTTCCTTCACTTTCTAATTCTTCTAAACGCCGCCGTTTCCTCTTTGTTCGAGCTGTTAGAGCAGAAGAAGGTGTAGCGAGTAGAGAGAGAGAGGCTGATTTGTTGAAGGAAGTCAACGGAAATGGTGCTCCGGCATCCACCAGTGGTAATGGCAGTGCGGGTGATTATTATGGATTTGGAAATGGATCGCCGATTGAGGAATACGAGAATGGCGGCGTTGATGATAGTGTTAGTGACGGGAGCTTGGTGAAGTATGTCGACGGTGGGAACGGTGCTGCGGCGGCGGAAGAGGGGAGGAAGAAGAGGATAGAAGAGATTGGGAAAGAAGAGGCTTGGTTTAAGCGTGCTAGCCAAGAACAGATTGAGGTGCGCGCTTGCATGTTTTTTGTTCTTCTTTGAATAAGTTTCTTAGTTTACATTTCAATTTTACACAATCCCATGCTATCGCATTCTTTTTAGCTGCTCGTGATCGAATTTTAGCTTTATATTACGTCTGGTACTGGATAATTAAAATAAGTTTAGCCCGTGGAAGTTGGTTGGTTGTTTAAGAAAGGTGTCTACTCCTATATGGCTTTGCTAGGGTTGCATGAAAACTGTTGTTAAGGCTTACTTTAATCAAATGCATTTTCAGATATAGTTTCTAATATGTCATTTTCCCTTGGTTTCTATGTACTTCTGTTACATTTGTGATCTTTACATCTAAATGTCTATGGGGCTTTCAGGCTTCCGTTGCGCCAGGGGGCCGATGGAGTAGATTCAAAACCTACTCTACTATACAAAGGACCTTGGAAATATGGGGATTTGTATTTAGCTTTATCTTCAAGGCTTGGTGGGATAACCAGAAATTCACTTATAGAGGTTAGTCATTTGGTAGTGTTGATTTGTCGATGAGATTGAAAACATATGTTTGGTTGGCCTATCTTAGAAAAGTTAATTTATCCATGAGCAACTTTCATTTTTGGGTTTCCTTGGAAGATTGCCCCCATTGTTCAGTAATCAAACATTTTGTTTTCCTCGATCTTTCTTAATATGCAGGAGGAATGACTGAGGAAAAGAAAGCTTTAAGGCGTAAAGCTCTTGCCAAGTGGTTAAAGGAAAGTATATTGAGATTAGGCCCTACATTCATCAAAATTGGCCAACAATTTTCAACTAGAGTTGATATTCTTGCTCAAGAATATGTTGATCAGTTGTCTGAACTTCAGGTTCTTAATCTTTATGTTCATCTAAATGCTTCTTTGGTTCATCTCACCTTTTTTTTTATTTTCCATAATTCCTTAAACTATTTTCTATTATCAATCATTTTGGGTGTTTAGGTAACAAAAATTATTCGATGTTATTTCTCAATTCTAACATTTTCTTTATTTCGTTGTTTACTTTAGGATCAAGTTCCTCCTTTTCCATCTGAGACTGCTGTAGCCGTAGTTGAGGAAGAACTTGGAGCTCCCGTGGATGACATTTTTGATAGGTTTGATTATGAACCAGTAGCTGCAGCTAGTCTTGGTAATCGTTTTCCCCCTTTGGATATTTTCTGATGGCTAGATTTTGCAATTCGTAGATGATGTTGATTGACCATTTCTTGATGGGGAAGGTGAAAGTTTTGAGGTCTTTTTGACTTACATATTACGATTAATTATGGTTTCAGGTCAAGTGCATCGTGCAAGATTGAAGGGACAGGAAGTTGTGGTTAAAGTACAGAGGCCTGGTCTCAAGGACCTTTTTGATATTGATCTTAAGAACTTGAGGGTAGGCTTCCTTAGTACATTTTTCTTTGCTTATTCATGTGTACTGAAGCTTTAGGATTATTGGGCTAATAAATCTCAAGATACAATCAAAATCCCATTTCGCTCCATATGACACATAGGAAACAGAAAATAGGAGAATGAAAATGTTAATCAGGGAAAGTTGTTTTCTATCACGCTTTTTACATATCCACATAAGGGTTAGGTTGGAGAGACCAAGAACCAAAGTGAGAGACGACTGCCATTCAGGTGTCATGGCAACCTTATGTCGGCTAGAGGATTTAAGATCTTTGACAAATATTGACATATCAACAATTGTTTCCAGGTGATATCTGAATATCTCCAAAAGGTTGACCCAAAATCAGATGGTGCAAAAAGGGACTGGGTGGCAATATATGATGAGTGTGCTTCTGTCCTTTATCAGGTAATGAATTACCCCTTATTGTTTGCCCAGAAAATTCTAGCTGTGCAATATGTTTTCTTCCCTTTCCTTTTGTCAAGTCGTGTTGGTTGCAAGTTTCTTCTTTCCTTTCTGTGTCATGATTTTTGTACAAGCATGGTGTATCTGTATGCGAAGAGGTTCGTCATTGCAAATTGTTTTAGTTTATAGTGATGGACATGATTTTTCCGAGACCTTCTCTTAGGTTTGGCATTCTGGAGCTTTAGAAGATAAAGGAATTCCATAGTATTTGTTGGAAAATGTAAAGGATTATTGTCACTTTCACTTATTTTCAATTCAGTGGAAACACTAAGAATAAGAATCTTTAATATTTTTATTGATCAATGTATCTTAAATATGTTGAACAAAATATGAGCATTGAGCCCACTCTACGCAGTTTCCAGATGCTTGCTATGGCCATTGCTAATAGTATTTAAAATTTCCAGGAAATTGATTACACCAAAGAAGCTGCAAATGCTGAACTGTTTGCCGCTAATTTCAAAGATATGGATTATGTGAAAGTCCCCACAATAATGTGGGAATACACTACACCCCAGGTGCTTACTAGCACTCTCAACTTTCAAGTTTCTGGACAAGTGTCTTTATGCTTTTTATTCATGATTTATCTTCACACAGGTTCTGACAATGGAATACGTTCCAGGGATCAAAATAAACAAGATAGAAGCACTAGATCAATTGGGTGTTGACCGCAAAAGGTTAATATAATGTTGTGCTGTAGTTTGCTCAAATAATATCAAAGTAAAATAGTAAATTCTATGACGTAATGCTTCTCAAAATGTCTTTGTGGTTTGCTTTATTATCTTCTGCAGGCTGGGTCGATATGCTGTTGAATCTTACTTGGAACAAATTTTGTCTCACGGTTTCTTCCATGCTGATCCTGTGAGTCAATTGCCTCCTTAGATTAATGGGATAAGTTCACACTTTTTTCAATGGAATAAAGTTTCAAAATATTTCCACGGTAATAGAAGAAAATTCAGACAAATTGAAAATTGTTTGTTGGGTGCCTTTGTAGTAGGATCATAAATCATGTGCTTGGATATGGCTGCATTTTTATGCCAGCTTACCAAAGCGTGGAACTGTCTGGGCATGTTAAAACTTGTGATGACTCATTTCTTATTAATTTGAGTAGGCTGCAGTTCGTCTGTAATTATTTTTTAGGGTAATTTAGTGGTCTTAGAGCCATACTTTTCAAGCTACATTCCATTGTTTGTCCAAAATCCAGATGACCAACATCCTCATTTTGGAAATGTTGTTGATCGTCGGAATATTTAAAGTGCCTCAAGAGTCGTTTTAATAAATCATCAAGGGCTTAGAGATTGAATCTTGATTTAGTTGTGTGGATGATAATCAAATAGCAAATCTGTGAAGGTATCTCCAAGTTTGTGGCATTCACCAATCTCAGAGAATGAGAATAGACAAGAAAACATTTTTGTTTCTAAAAATAGACATAATGCAATGTGACTAGCCCAGAATATATATAATGGTTAGTTAGAGCGGACCAATTTGGAGTAAGCCTTGATTATGGAGAACTCGCTGTACTTTCTTATTTTTCCACTTGGTTCTATTTCAACTAATGGGCAGCAGAGAAGGTCTCCGATCCAGGGCTGTCTTCAGAACATTCCTTAAAACTTCTCTTTGACCACACTCTTTTTGAAAAGAAAGATTTGTTCCTTGTTTTTGGATGATTGCTTATTGTAAACTACATGTTTATTTTTTCAGCATCCTGGAAATATTGCTGTTGATGATGTCAATGGTGGGAGGTTGATCTTTTATGACTTTGGAATGATGGGAAGGTATTTACTATTCCACTAAGCCTCCTATTTAAGTTCATTCCGTAATATTTATGATGTTTTCTTTTGTCAAATTCTTTGTTCTGTTACAGCATCAGTTCAAACATTAGAGAAGGATTGCTAGAAGCATTTTATGGAGTTTATGAGAAAGACCCAGATAAGGTGAGTTTCTAACGATTCTTGGCCTAGGTATGAAGATCGTCACCATTATAGTAATTTGGAGTATAGTGTTATTGGCATATTTTGTTACGTGTCCATTAATATTTTTATGCTAGCACAGGTCCTTCGGGCAATGATCCAAATGGGTGTCCTTGTGCCTACTGGAGATATGACAGCTGTCAGACGTACTGCACAATTCTTCCTAAATAGGTGCTTCTAATAATTAGTATATCTTTTAAAACTTCCTTTTTGCTTCACTGTCATGATTATCACTTTGTTATCTTCATTTTTAATTCAACATATAAGAGTATCAACTTTACTGGCGATTCAAGAAGTCACAATATGAGTCTAACTGCTTGCTAAAAGTCAAAATTGCCACAGGAGATGTCACTGTTGTATGTCACAGGAAGCCCTAATAGGAATAATCTAAAGTCTGCTGTTTAGGCATATATTTTTAGCATCAGATGTCTGTTCTTATCAAATAAGAGTTCAATTTTTGGCTTGAATTTTGTGAGATGTGGATAGAGATGCCTGAAGATTTGAATTTCATTCTATAGTCATGCATTTAATATAGAAATGGAGGAAATTGGTCCAAGAAGTTGTCTTCACCATGAATTAGAAGGATCAGCATTTCTTAAATATTGTGCATCTTTTTTAAGTTGCTCACAAACAATTCACCTTAGAGTGCTTCAGCAGATGAAGATGGACAGATTAAAATGTTTCTATTTGTCCACATTGTTGCAATTATGAAATTCTAATTTCAGACTTTGGCAGCTTCGAAGAGAGACTTGCTGCACAAAGGAGAGAGAGAGAGATGGCCTCTCAAGAACTTGGATTTAAAAAACCGTTGACCAAGGAGGAAAAGATAGAGAAAAAGAAGCAACGGTTAGCTGCAATTGGTAATTAATGATTCAGTTCTTTTCATGGATATTGTTTCTCTTCAACTGATTCAATGGGCTTCTTGTGACCTGAGGGTCTCTTTTCTCACACCTATTATGTTCTACATTAGAATTCTTAGCACAGCTGGAAAGAACTTGTGCTCAATTTGCATCACTGAACATGTATATGTATGAAAAGAGCATTTCATCAGGAAGATAGTGAGGATAAGACCGTAGCCAAGCAGATGATACTGAGTCTTTTTACAGACTTCACGCTCTATTTTCTTTACTTTCATTGAACTTTGTGCATCCATCTTCAAGTGCTTTGTGTTTGAATGTGAAGGTGAGGATGAGGAATTCCTCATAGATTTTTTTTTCTTCACAGGAGAGGATTTATTAGCTATAGCTGCTGACCAACCTTTCCGATTTCCTGCCACTTTCACATTTGTCGTTAGAGCATTTTCAGGTGCTGTTAAAATACCAGTTAATTTGATTGATACGATTTTGTCTGTAACATTAACATCAGATAAGTGAGCATTACGGTTTGGCATCTGCAGTACTGGATGGAATAGGAAAAGGCCTCAACCCTCGCTTTGATATTACAGAGATTGCCAAACCGTAAGCGTCTCTGCATTGCTCTGAATTCCAATTGAGTTATCTCGTCTGAACTTCATATTTGAGTGGCTACTTATACATGTCTGACTTTAGCAACATCCTTTGCCTTGTAGTTATGCATTTGAGTTGTTAAAATTTCGTGAGGCTGGAGTTGAAGTTCTAATGAAGGTATAACTACAGTTTCTTTGTTTAGTTCATGAAGAATCTTGAAGCTACTAGGACCATCTTGATTCTTTTATAGCATTGCGCATGAACATATTTTGTTACCTCTGACTTGTATGTAAATGTTTCAGGACCTCCGAAAGAGATGGGACAGGCAGTCTCGTGCATTCTACAATCTATTTAGACAAGCTGATAGAGTTGAAAAGCTGGCAGAAGTTATCCAACGATTGGTGATGTTCAAGATTCCCTGTTTCTAAGTTCTACAGTTTCAGTGATTTTTAAACAATTACAAGTTCCACCTATGTTATTTAGCTTTTATTCCTATTCTACAGGAGCAAGGTGATCTGAAACTTCGAGTTCGAACTCTGGAGTCTGAGAGGGCATTCCAACGTGTTGCAGCAGTTCAAAAGACAGTAGGAAGTGTGAGTTTGACTTGTCTGTTTTGCAAAATCATCAAATTTGAAGTTTCTCAGTGATGTCTAGCAAATCAACTTCTCTGTTTCTTTTTTTATTCAGAATTACGTGCCTTGACTTAAAAAAATTTGCATTTTCAGACATTTGATTTCCCTGCTTCCTTTTTTGTCTGCACAATGTTTGTTGTCCATACCTTCTTGCATCTAACAAGCACACAACTACAACTGTATATATAGTTGAAGATAAGTTGGCCTCAGTGTTCTTATCTTGTTACAACTGCATATGTATTTGAAATTTTAAAATTTCGATGTGCTAGACAGATTAGACAAGTAATTGGCATGTTTCTGATAAAGCTTCATACATGACTACACGGCTTGTGACTGTAAACAGGCAGTAGCTGCTGGCAGTCTAATAAACCTTGCAACAGTTTTGTATCTCAATTCTATTCGAGTAAGTTATCCACTATAATCAGTTCTTGTCATAGGTTATGAGGACCAACTATTTTGTCATTTAGAATGGACACCAACTTCGAACATTTTTCCAGGTGCCAGCCGTGGTAGCCTACATCTTTTGTGCATTCTTCGGCTTTCAAGTTCTCTTGGGGATTATAAAGGTCAAAAAGTTTGATCAACGGGAAAGATTAATAACAGGCACTGCTTAATCAATTGGTATGTGGGTTTTATCCGGTTTGTTCTTGTCCTTACAAAAACTTTTTATCTATGAAATGATATTAAAATGAACTAAGTTACCGAAAGCTACTTTAAATAACGAAAATGCACCAGTACAATTTTGACTGTCCATTGCAGCCAAGCAAGTATTACTTATCTCGCCAATTTCTGTTTGCCTCAGCTCTTGTGACAAATGAATTGTCAGCATCAGCATCATAGGTATTTCATTATGTACTGCACTAATGCATGAAGCTATGAAAAATGTGTAGTCCATTTCATGTTTAGAAAATCTTATTGTCCTCCTTTCGAATGCGAAAATTGCAGATCATGTCAATCAGATGATGGAAAATGTGGTTGCAACAATGTGAAGCATTTGTGCAAGTTCTAACCATCAGTTTGCAAATTTTTCATAAAACCTTCATCCATAAGCTCAGTGGATTTACCATTTCCAATGCGGATATTCACTATGAAGGCATATCGGAGGCTTTTAAGACTCCGATTGCTCTTTCCGAGTTTTTCGCAAACCTGTACTGTGCAGAATCAGACTACTCATTTGCTAAATGAAGCCATTTCTCTGCAGTTTTCAGTGTCATTGGTTCATAGTTACCGATGGTTTTGGAGGGATATATTCTGTATTAAGCAGGTCTGCAACTACAGGTATTAGGTTAACTATTTTGGTATATTCTAGCTTCCCATCATATTTCTTCTGCCTGGGGGCGAGTCCATAGTCTCTGTATAACTTTGTTGCAGGTTATAGTCGAATCTGTTACGTGAAATCTTGTCATTGAGCTTTCGGTTCTTCGTGTTGAACTTGTAAGTAAACCCAACTATACGTATCAAAGTGTACATGAAAGCCATAGAATTGAAGATTTGCTATATGATTATGTGAACTTGAGTTTGGAAGTCCCATTTACATGTTCCTCTTAAAGTCTTAATTAATCTATTTAAGCTATGATAATTAGATCACATAATATCTTAAATAAACTCCTTACACAGCTTAATTTTTCGTACCGTAATAATCTTTCACACATGGTTTAACCTTACAACTTTTTCGTTATTTTTTTTTCGTTATTTTTTTTGAGTATATGTTGACTAAATTATCAAATGCATGTGATAATTTTGCTCTAATTATGTATGTTGAAAATTTCATCTAACAAACTAATAATTTAGAATCAAGTGACGGATTTAAATTCACTAACAAAATAAAAGTGATTTTTTTCGTTTTTGTTTTTTTCCATATTCTTACTTATTATCCACTAAATATTTATTATTTGATTATTTAATATATTAATATTTAATGACAATTATGAATAATTTAATTTAATATTATATATTTAATTAATTAAAATTACCTATTAAAAAATTATGAATAATTTAATTTATTTAATAATTTTATTTAATTTTGTAATTAAATTAAATAATTCTAATTTAATACTTATTAATAAATATGATTAAATTTAAAATATCTTCAAAACATAAATATTAAGTTATAAATAAAAATTAAGTTATAAATTATTTATTTTAATAGAAGTAATTTTATTAATAATTTGTTAATAAATATTACATAAGAAATGAAAATAACTATATTTTATTAAAAATAAATTATTTGATATTAATATCCAAGCAAACAATTGTTTTTATTTAAAAGAAAAACAAAAACTAAAAACTAAAAAATAAAAATCACAAAAAATATAATTAAACGGTCTTTAATTTTTAGGGTTAAAAAGACTCAATCTCATTTAAAACTTTCAACATATTTTCATTTGACAAAATATTAATGATTAAAAAATTAAATCGATTCGATTGATTCAATCATAAAAATCATTACTTAGTAAATTTTTCAGTTTAATTTTTTATTTTATGGTTTGATTTATTGTAATAATTTTTGTTATTAAAAATTGATCAAATAAATTAAAGGTGAAATACCTAATATTTACGCTCGAAAACATTGTCAAGAAAGAGCCATTCAAACCTTTCACGCACACACACTGTACCTTCACTAAAAAAAGCCACAAAGAATTGCAATCCTTTTGAATAGAACATCAAGGTGATCGTTCCTTTACAATGAACATTTTTTGGGAAGAAAAAAAAATGACGATTAATTAGCCAAAATCATACGAAAGGCTACAAACCAATTAATAAAAAAAAAATGGTGAAAAAAATGGACAATTGGGTCGAGGAATGAAAAAAAAATTAATTCCTAGACACATTTACAAAAATTTCAAACAGATACTGAACACAACTCCTCCAAGACTTGTCTGATGTTAGGCCTTTGATTTACTGGGAGAATACACCTAAGTGATATAGCCAGTAAATCATCCATTGCTTTTAAGGGTTCTTCCCCACCTGCAATATCTCTATCAATGCAGTCCATCCTCCGGCCTTCTTCATCGCATAATCGGACCCAATCGGTTAGATCGACCGCTCCTGATTGACCTGATATGATATCACCAGCGCTTCTTCTAGTTAACAATTCCATCAGTATCACCCCAAATGCATATACATCAGCTTTGAGTGAAAGGGCAGGTTTGGAGGCATTAGCGAGTTCTGGTGCACGATAACCGAGTGCCCCCATGTTTAGTATCTGCTCTGCAATACCAGCCGGTGTCATCAAGCGATACAGACCATAGTCGGTGATGCGAACGTCGTATTGAGGGCCTTCCAGGAGTATGTTTGTCGGTTTTAAGTTTCCATGTATGAGGCCCCTATCGTGAAGGTACAGTAAACATCGAGCAACATCTACAGCAACTTTTAATCTTTGACTGAAAGACAATAAAGAATACCTACGCGGCGTGGTCTCTGCATAATTTCATGTTATCAATCAAATCGTAAATGAAGGAAATTCCTGCACATCATGTGCAAATGCTGATAGTAGAAAATGAAATTTGAAATTTAAGTATATATATAACATAAAACAAATGCTCGTAACATAAACTTTATCAAAACTTGTTCAGCATAGACACGTAGTCAGCAATCATACCAGTAAAAATAATATGATAAGCATGCAGGATAGATACCAGTAAAAATAACATGATAAGCATGCAGGATAGAGCATATGCAATCTACAAAAAGCATAAAATGATTACGGACCAGAATTACAACATTTATGTTCACCATCAGTTTGAAATTTAAGCCATAATAATAGCTAATAAATTGCGACTTTAACAGGAAATACGAGTTCGATAGGAAATAATAATCATAATCTCACCATATAGATGTAGAGCCAAGCTATCTCCCTGAATATAGTCTGCCAGAAGAAGTCGTTCTTGCTCTCTAGGGCCCCAATAGTATGCTCTCAAGGGAACTAGATTTGTATGTCTAATGGAGCTGATTTTTTTGACTTCCTTAGCAAACTCTTTTTTATGTTTGACTAGTCCCACCCGCAACCACTTGACGGTCAACATGTGTCCACTATCCAAAGTGGCTTTGTAGAGAGTTCCATGACTACTCCTACCAAGAACTTCTGCCGGAGCTCTAGATAACTCCTCTGCGGTGAAAGTTATGGAGGCATCCAGAAAGAACAATTCCCCGGCCAACCGATCTGGTGAATAAACATCCAACATTACAGATGACTCACTAGCCTCGATAAAACGAGGTGAGGAAGAAAATGGGGGGGAGCCAGGGGAAGACTTCCTTCCAGATGTAGTGGGTTGATTATCTAGCAAGTTGGGGTTTGAAGATGTAGAACTGGCTGCAACTGCAATTTCAGTAGCGAATTCTGTCGGCCCAGATAATGACCTTGAATTTGAAGTAAGCAAATGATCATTTGAAAAACTCAGTGAATCTTGTGGGCGGTGAACATTCGAATGAAACTGAAAAAGAGAAGGTCGTGAAGATCTCCCTATCTTTGCATCGTCTCTTGTAGTCTGGCCACTAAATTCAATTCTTCCATGAAATTCCTTTCGCTTTATTTGTTTTAATGCCAGTAAGGCGAAAGCAATCATCATAGTAGTTCCTACTAATGCAACAATGATGGCAATCACAATATTCTTCTTTGAACCATGCCCCTTACCTGGACCAGGAATTTGATCGGGAATAGAGCTTCCCCCATTTGGGAAAATTAGTGAGGGATTTCCTGGACGAAATGATGACTCACCAAATTTGCTCCTCAAATTTTCTGGAATGGTCCCAGAGAAGTCATTATAGGACACATTAAATCCAATAAGACCTGATGGGAGTTTTTCAGGGATTTTACCCTGGAAATTGTTACCAGACAAATCCAGGTATTGCAAGGACATGAGTTTGCTCAATTCAATTGGTAGTTGCCCCAACAAATTGTTGTTAGATACATTGAGCAATTTGAGACTTCCCAGGTTTCCTATATCGGCAGGTAAGACACCTGTTAAGGAATTGTACGAGAGATCAATAGACTCCATCAATGGAACAGGAGGTAACAATAACAGTTCACTTGCATGTGAACCATGAAGAGGAATCGGCCCTGAAAACTGATTTCTCGACAGGTTCAAATTTACCAAGGATGTTAAAGCAATGAAATCACTAGGAATAGACCCACTCAATTTATTGAAGCTGAGATCCACTTCAGAAAATGCCAAACCAGCCCCAAAACTTGGAGACAAGCTACCTTCTAGGGAATTGTTGTGAAGATTTAGCGTAGCCATTTTCCCAAACTTGGACAAATCTGGTAAACTTCCCAACAACTTGTT
>JANVCQ010000230.1:36063098-36079990 GCA_025531925.1 Erythroxylum plowmanianum
CCCCAGTAATGCCTGTATCACCCAAATCCAAACTGTGCAAGTTTCTAAACAATCCCATCACATCTGTCTTGAAAATTCCGCCATTGAAACTGTTACCGTTCATGTTGACAAACTGCACAGTGTTAGCCAAACCCGAAACATTCTCTACACTAAGATCACCGAGCGAACCAGAGAACTGATTGTTACTCAAATCCAGATGCTCCAAGTTAATTAACTCACTCAATATAGGTCCAATATCACCAGAAAAGCCATTAGAATGCAAATCCAAAACCTTCAGCTGCTGCAAATTCCTAAAACTAACCGCTAACCCCACCGGGAACCCGCCTTGGAAGGCATTCATCGACAAATTCACATACTTCAAGTTCCACAGCTCAGCGATCCGACCCGGGATCGGCCCGGTAAAATTGTTGTCCGACAGATCCATGTGCTGGAGTGAGCTAATGGAACCCAATGTAGGTACTAACCGACCCGTGAAACGGTTCCCAGAAACAGAAAGATTCTGAAGCGACTTGAGATTTGACAAAGTTTGGAACTTTAGGTCTCCGGTGAGGTCAAGGCGGTCGAGGGCGATTCCCACGACGGACTTAGTAACCGGGTCGCAAGTGATACCGGGCCAAGACTCGGGGCACAAAGTCGGGTCGGAAAGAGAAGAGTAAACCCATGTGGGAACAATCTTGTTAAGCGGGTCGTTTTGTATACCCTTCTTGAACTCCAACAAAGCCCTGACCTCCGCATCAGAAGAAGGCGAAGCAGATAGAGAGTGCAGAAGAGAGAAGAAACTGAGAAACAGAGTGAACCAGTTAAGACTCATTGAAGAAACTCAAATCAGAAAAGACTATTGTCGATGACGAAGAAAAAGAAGATTCATTTGATACACAAAACCAAACGCAAACAGGGACAGAACTCGAAACCCTAGAAATGTAATCAAATCAGAGAAAGAGAGCAGAACACAAGACAAGACAGTGTTGTATGTGCGTGCGTGCTCTTGTTCGTGCTCTTGTGTAACTCTTATGTTTCTTTCTCTCTCTCTTAATGTAAGTAAGGACCAACAGAGATGGATGGGCGTTAAGAGAAGGCTAGAGCCGTTAAAGTGGCGGTTCGCGGCGGCGGAGAAGGCGGAGGAGAGAGCATAAAGGGAAGGACCGGTCGAGCTGTCTTAAAAATTTTTCTACTGCTGCTCACTATGGTAGTACTACAACCACTGCAACAAATATTGAGGTGGGGCCCACCCACATGCTCTTCTTTTTTTTTTTACTATGTTTAATTTATGATTTTTTATTCCAATCAGGGAAAAAAAAACAAGTGCCGACTCGTACGAGTACAATGGAGTACAGTTGTTATATTGTTCTTGTTTGTAACAATTTCGGATTAAACTTTGTATTTTATTATCTATTTCTTAATATAATTAGAATAAATACAGCAAAATTTTGATTAAAAAATTCAACTGATTCGATCGGTTTAGTTGTAAAAATCTTGAATCGTTCAATTTTTTTTTTGTTTTAAATTTTCTAGTTCTTAATAATTTATCGTTTAAAACCGATCAACTTATTAATTAATCGATCAATTTTTATAAATTAATAAGTTCTTATAAATTAAAATAAATCAATTAATTTTTATTTAATTATATCTTTTTAATTAAATTTTAAATTCTTCGATAGATATTTCAGATTCTTTAATCTATTCAATAACTTTATGACTGACTAATACCAGTTTAATATTTTAAATCTTAATTTTTCAATCCAACTTTTAAAACATTCCAAAATTTGACTCATTGTTGTTTTTGCATGATTTATTTAACCCAAAGATGTTAGATTAAGATATTGTTAAAATGGGTTGAAGTATAGAAAATGTATAGAAGAAATGCAATTTTTTAACTCATTCTTAAATTTTTAAAAAATTATATTTTATTAAATAAATATATGTCATTTTATTAATTATTAAAAAATTAATGCACGAAATTGATATTAAATTTATTTTCTTAAAATGGGTTTAAAGAAAAGATATTTTATATCTTGTACACTTACAATTATATAATTTATATTTTAAGGATATTATTTAGTACTCAATTAAGATAAATTTAATGATTACTATATCTATGTTAAGTGTTATTTTCTTTCTTATTATAGTTAAAATCTATTGAGTTGTAGTTTTATTATATATATGTGTGTGTGTGTGCATATATACATACATACATATATTTTCAAAAATTAATGTGTCTATATATAAAATTAATTTTATACATTAATTAAAAAAAAGTAATGTGTCTATATATGTGTGTGTGTGTGGAGGAAAGATGGCATGACTTTGAATAGCATTTAATGGCCAACTAATAAGTTACAGATGCAAAATTGATGGGTTGTACAATACAAAGGTTGATTGGTCAACAAATTGTTAATTCATAAGATTGTGTGTGTGAGAGTATGAATAAGATACATCATAGTCACTAATAATTATTTGGTGGGGAAGGCATGCTATTAATAAAATTACCTAAATTATTCTATTTTCTACTTTCCATATTAAATGGTGGAGAGAGTGTGACATTAAGGTATAATTAATGTCAACATTCTCATTCCATTACCTATTAAATAAATTGTAATTATTAAGCTTATTATTTGGTTTTAAATTATTGTTTCACTAAATAATTTGTTTGGAAGGTATAGTATATGATGCATACTAAAAAATAATGAAAAATATTTAAGGAACAAAATCTAATTTCCTTCCCTTTTTTTAAATTAGAAAAATATTGGATGCTGTTAAAAACAACAAACAAAATAACAATATCTTGGTTGATACACAGGTTATGAGGAGATCCAGTAAAATACAGTTTTACACAATGAAAAAATTGTTTCTATCAAAATATTTTAAAATAACTCAATTTTAAATATGATAATTTATGGCTACAAGTAAAACTGACTCAAACTTAATTATCGTATAAAAGAAATTATTAGGGAACAATAATATTTCGAGCATAAAGATTAAAATTTGTAAGTTTAATTATAATAAAACATCAAAAAATATGTGTTTTTTAAAGTTGGAAATGTAAGCATAACCTAATTGTTGAATTGTTTAAAAAAAGATTTAAAAAAACTTGGAAAAGTTACATTATTCTCATTAATCTTATGCTTAATTCTATTGTATGTAATATATCTACTTACAAGCACAATTTATGCTATCTGTATATATACTATCTTTTAATTTATAGAACTATATAATCATCATCATTACCATCACATCAAGTCTGAAATCTATCAATAAAGTGAGATATGAAAAAGTTTAATAATATGTAACCTTACCCCTACAAAATAGAGAAGCTGTTTCCGATAGATTTACATGTTGATGTGATAATAATAAAAAATGATACAGGTTAAAGGGTAAATAAGTAAAATTGATATGTTAAATTATTATATATATAAAATTACAATAAATACATAAATAAATTTTTTTATCATCATGTTATATTTTGTTTTCATGTTTATCCTTTGGTTATATTTTATATAATAATTATAATAAATTTATAATTGAAAATGTTTAGGATAATTTAAAGAAAAAATATATTTTCACAAAAAGAGAGGGATTATAATTATATTCACATGTAGTCAAGTCAACAAGTAACATACTAACGACCGAACGTGTAACTGAAACCTATGGTATATATACAGTACACGCTCAGTAAAAAAGGTACGGCAGTGATAAAGACTTATGAGCACTGAAGGAAAAGCAGTAAAAGTTTACACTTACACGTGCGAGACGGTACCGTGGAGTAACTTTGATAAGTAAAAAGCTATTAAGGTTAGTTTTTAGGAAATTTTATTAATTTATAGAAACATTTAATTATTGGAAATGTTTTAAAAATCGGATAAAAAATTAAACTAATATAACAAAAAATTTAAATTTTAAAAGGTTCAATTGATATAAAACTATCATAAGATCGGTTAAAGATTGAATAAAATTGAAAATTTTAAAGTACGTTTAAAAAATTATTCTTATTCATTAAAAAATTTGAAATTTAATTAAAAAAAAAATTGTTAAATAAAAATTAATTTATTTATTTTAGTTTATAAGAATTTATTAATATGTGACTGATTAATCAATAAATTAATTATTTTTAACAACAAGGTTTATTAAAGTAAATTAAACTCAAAATTTTAAAATCGAACCAAAAAGTTAATCTGTCTAAAATTTTTATTATTGAATCAACTAACCGATTGAATTTTTTATTCACTGCTAATTAGAACATACACGTCAATCCTATTTTTTACTACTTTGTTTTGTTAATATATAATTTCAATGGCACCCTTGATATTTGCATCAAGCTAATAACATTTAAGTCTTACAATATTCTGAAAAGCTTTCTTATAATAAATTGTTACTTGATGATCATAATTGATAATGAAAAAAATATAGAAACTATCAACTGGTTAAATAATATTAACTTGTAACAAATTGTTATTCAATGATGATAATTGATAGTTCGAAAGTAAGGAAATAATCAATTGATAGAATAATATGAGTTAAAACTAATGTGAAATATGAATTAGACTAATCGTGTCGTAGTTCATTCATAAAAAAAGCTGTAATTTGGTCTAATAGCTTGGATAATATAAGAGGATGAGCCTTGGAGTAGCTGATAAAGTTGTTCCTTTGTGACCATAAGATCACACGTTCAAGTCACGGAAATAATCTCTTTGTAAAAATATAAAAAAATTACGTACATCATAACTCTTCTCAGACTCTCGCAAAGTAAAGAATCTTGTGCATTGGATATGTTGACTTTTTTTGCTTAGATAATATAAATAAAATTTCCTACAACAAAAATAATTGTTAGACTTTCTTAACAAAAGATTGTTTAATTATTTGGGAATAGGTTAACAAGATTGATTATTATTTTTTAATTAGGATAAATTTCAGTTGATTTTTTTGAATTAATTTGACTTGCTTCGAAAATATATATGGTTTCTTAAATTAATTTAATGAGTTCTATTATTTGTCTCTTTATTTTTTGGTTTAAAAAAGAATCATAAAAGTACATTTTGAACTTTAACATTTATAATAGAACACAATTTAAACCTTAACATTTTGAAGCGTTCAAATTAAATTTTAACGTGTTTAAAACGTTCAGAATAGATCTTAAATGAATGAAAAATTTGACGAGATTACCTCTTCGTCATTTAAATGTTGTATCAATGTTAATATGATATTATTTTATATTTTAAACATAAAATAGTTCTCACTATTATATAATTAGTTTTTAAATAAAAAAGTGAATCCGACTTATACATGACAACGAGGCTCATTGCTATATATTTTGTACAGTAAGTTTCACTTGTTATGTAATTGTGAAGTTTATTTTTTATTTAAAAAATAAAAAATAAAATTATATCAACATTACGTGATATTTAAAGTTAGAAATTAATTCTGTTAAATTTTTAGTTTGTTTTAAATATTTTAAAAACGTATTAAAATATTAGTCTATTTTGTATTCTATTATACTCTTAAAAGGAATCCCAATGGTGGGAAAGAACAATGCTATTCCTTTAGAAGTTTGTGACAACTTTTTGATTAAAAAGGTTTGTTTCTTTTACATAAGTCCAACAAGAACGGCAGAGAAAATCCAGAAGAGGGAATAATCACACATTAGGTGTTTGATGCCACAACGAATCATCATTATAATATATAGAAAACGAAACACAAAAGTCATGGAGGAGATAGATTCGTGCTATGCTGTGCGGTTCCTTTTGTCTTGCTACTTGTGTTTATCCATAATAATTGAGGAAGTAGAAGAAGAAGAAGAAGAAGAAGAAGAAATCGATCATGCCCAACACATACGGCCAGTGTCCCCCACGGATTAACTCAAAAACAATATATATATATATATAATTAGTAGTAAAAGTCCAATTGGGTTGATATTATTGAAGGTTGTTTACTTTTCTATTGTATAGGTCCAAGTGTCTTTAACAAATTGAAAAGTTTGCACCAAAAAGTCCCATTAAGTGCAAGCTAGCTAGCTTCCATTTAGGCACATTCTATTCCCATAGTCAACTAAACAAAGATGCTTATCTTTAAAAAAAGAACGCTGCTTAAGTAGTAATAATGTATTTATAGCTTATGACAAGAAAAAAAGAGATACTTATGAATCTTGTGATGGACATTATTGAAATAGTTTAAGTGTAAATGAAAGCTGCCTCTAAAGGGTGGTCGAGTTGGTAGAGTAGAGAGATATAGGGTTAAGTTTTGTGTGTGAAGTACCCAATCAACGTGATTTACAAACTATTACATCAATCCGAAAATTTATTCAGTGTATATCTAAATGATAGCGACGGTAGATTTTTTTGTTTCGAATAAAGTAAATGAAAGCCTATTATTACTAATTTTCTTAATAATAGACTATATGTTATATTTAACAGTGATATAATTTGATAATTATAAAATTAGTTGATAAATTTCAGTATATAAGATACCAATTGAAGATTAAATACGTTGAGAAGTTTGGAAAACTAAACTTTGTAACTTTTCAAATAAAAAAAGGATGAAAATCGCTGAGCTTGATGTACCATGCCACATGTGTTACAACAAGTTCATGATTTGAAAATCTTCCGCAATATACATGAAAGCAATCTTTCTAGTAGGCATTGTATTTGGGTGTGGGCCGAGCCCAAGGTCAATAGGACTAGATGGGACAGAAAATGACATCACTTTTTTATAATTATTAAGCTTCAAACTACAGCCCAAGCTCGGCCCGAACAATTATAAAGAAGTTTTTTATTTTTAATTTAAAAAATCAGGCTAAATTAGATTAGGTTAAGCCAGGCTTGAGCTCAAACCCAGCTACCTTGGGCTAGGCCTAGCCTCAGGTTGTGCTCGGGTCTCAACAGAGAGGCAGAGTCTTCCATTGTTGAAAATTTAATTTTTAGAAAATTTAATTAATTATCTCAAAATTACATTCTTTTACAAAGTTCCAATTCTTTTAAAAACTGTTTAAAATGTAATTTTTACTTTAAAAAATTTAACTAGTAACTCAAAAGTGCACAATTAATTAATTCAGCACTCTTTGTTGATTCGTTCACACATTGTTTAATAAAATTACTTATTGTAAAATAACAAAGTTTATAATGTATTTAAATGTAGATAATTCAACAAATATAAAAGGAAGCTTATAAAATAATCCCTAACTAAATGTAGTGAATTATAGGCACAGGGTGAGTGTTTTCGTTTCTGTGCACTATCTTATGCCTCTCTCTATCCATCCATAAAATAATCCTTAAATGCATGTGAATTATGGGCAAGTGGTGGCTATTTCCGTTTTTGTGTGTCATCTTGTGATCCTTTTCATCTATTCATTCACTCTGTGCTTCTTTTCATCCATCCATTCAAATAGACACATGTGAATTGATCCCGTGAATTACATGCATGCAACTTTCTTATGCAAATGCAAGACGTGTTTAGCAAAAGAAAAAGTTTTTAAGCATATGTAATCTTGACATTAACAACTTAATCACTGATTAAACATGTAATACAAGCTACAGTATGGAAATCTAACAACAGCAGTCACACACATTTAACACAAGGATTATCAATCAAATGTGGAGGCGATAAGTAGGAATTGCGAGTAGGGGCTTGGTACTCTGAATCACAACACCAAACTCCTCAGTCATGTCCAATTCAGCTGGCAGCATACCATCTGGTAACTCCCAATCAAAGCAATGGAGTAACTGTGCAAGCACCAAACTCACTATGGTGAGCCCCAATTGCATTCCAGGACACACTCTTCGACCAGCACCAAATGGTATAAGCTGGAAGTCATGTCCAAGAACATCTATGTCAGTACCGGCAAACCTTTCAGGGAGGAACTTGTCTGGTTCAGACCAAACGCTAGGGTCTCGTCCAATGGTCCAGACGTTTATCACAATTCGAGAGTTTTTGGGGATGAAGAAGCCATTGACCATGCAGTCCTCCATTGAATAGTGGGGAAGTAGCAGTGGTCCGACCGGGTGAAGCCTCAAAGTTTCCTTTATAATCATGTTCAAGTAGTGTAGGTTCTTTAGGTCTGATTCTTCCACCATTCTGTCCATGCCTACCTTCTCTTCCAACTCTTTCAGAACTTTCTTCATTACATGTTGGTGCTTAATGATTTCTAATAGTGCCCATTCCACTGCTGTTGGTGAAGTGTCCATTGAAGCTACAAGCATGTCCTGCACTTGAGAATCTTTTATCAGAAGAAGTAATTCTGACTGGGTGGTAAACAGGTCAGCCTATATTCACCCGAATGCAACAAATAAAGTTTGATTTAATCAGAATTTAAGTATGAATCGACTTAAAATTAATAAACAAAGTATAATTTGACCAACTTCCAAATTGAATTCAGATTTAAATAAAAAGACTTTCAAACTTTAGGTTGGGAATTTAGACCTTGTCTAATTCGAGTCCCCCGAATCTGACAAGCTTGATATGTTAAGAAAATGTCATGTCGGGTCAGGCCAGGCTCACCCTGCTAGTTATAGATATACCATCTAACATAAACGGGGAATGTAATACTTATAGCTCCATAAGGAAGCAATCTTACCAAGATAACGGCTTTGATGCTATCTCGATCTACGCGGTACTCAGTTTCTTCAGATCCCACAAGACCTAACATGACATCAATGAAGTCCTTGGTTCGATTTTCATCTGTATTCTTGATATGTTCTTCTATGATCTTCTCAAAGAACTCATCAAACACTTTGGCAACAGCCTTCATGCGTTTTCTAAAACCCTGAAGATCAAGCCATGCAATCTGTGGAATATAATCTCCCAAGTTAGGAGTTGCTGTGAGCTTTGTAACCTCATGAACAATAGCAGTGAACCCTCTCTCATCAAACTCATTGTCTGAATATTTCTTCCCAAAAACCATCAAGCAACTCATATCAGCACTAAGAGAGTGGAGTTTTGTTCTAAGATTCAAGGCCAAACGACTGCGACAAGAGGCCTCTTTGATAGACTGAACCATAAGGTCAAGCACTTGCTTTCTCGAGGACTTTGAGGAATTTACTTTAAGGCTGCTAAGCAACTCGAGAGTGCAAAGCTTGCGCATGTTTCGCCAATAAGAGCCATAAGGACCGAAAGTCAAGTTCTTCTGGTTGTAAGACATATACTTTGAAGCCTCAAGAGGTGGTCTGCTTGCAAAGACATGATCATGAGTCTTCAGAACCAGCTCAGCTGCTCCAGGTGAAGATATGACAATTGTTGGAGCCAGACCTAAACGCATATGCATGATGGGGCCGTACTTTTGAGCCAATTCATGCAAACTTCGGTGAGGGTTCTTGCCTAACAAATGGAAGCTACCAATTATCGGCAACCCTCTTGGACCAGGAGGCAATTTTGTGTGCGTGTTCTTGTCAATACTCAGCGTTGCTTTCAGGAAGACGAAAACTGCAATCAAGGCAAGAATCGCCGATAAAAACCAAGCCATGCTGAGATATTTGGTGCCTTAATTTGTTCTTGAATTAAGTGGATACTAATGGTAGCGAAGTCCTGCTTATATAAAGAGTTGAAAAGTACGGGAACTACAAAACATGGCACTCGATGTCATTTTCGTGTAAGGGAGGTAAGGATTGTTCATAAAAACATGGTTTTGTGGATCGAAAATGATCGAAGCATGTTCTTTTATGAATTTATATTTATTATTTATGAATTTTATTAAAAATCATCAAAATAATTATTAAGTATCCGCAATAATTTATAAATTAATTATTCTGAATAAATTATTTTATTCTTCATCAATTTTTTTGAAATTTAAATATATTGAAATATGTATTATTATTTAACAAATTTTTTTAACAAATAGCTTAAGAGAGATATCTTTTCTTAAAATATTATATTCATTTTCAATGAAGAATCAAAATTTTTTAATCTAAATAAAGGAAATTTTGGCAGTTCATATATTCGGTTGTTCTTATTGAATAGTTATAAAAAAGAAATAAATAACTATTATTTAATTAGTCAACTTAAACAAAACACCTTTCCTTTAAGTTACGCTATATTAATTCCATAAATTATAAAAATGACATAAGAATTTATTTTACTGGGCTCTGATTTAATATTACAAAAGAGGTCTATTAAGAAATAAAATTTTCAACTTTTTGTATTAATAAATTACAAACTCATGTTCTTTTTTAATTGTTGTTTATGAAAGAACTTAAAATATCTAAGATTATGAACCTAAATTGTTCAATCTTTACGCCATTGAATTTTTAATTTGAAATGTCCAGCCATGAAGATTTTTGTAGATTTAACTCTTAATATAATATTTCATTGGTTGCGATCTTATACTTTTAACTGCATGATTAATGTAATCAATAGCCATCCACAACTACTAAATTATTTATATATTCAATAAAAACAAATTGTTTATTTCGATCATAAAGTTTTAAATGTCCTCAATGTTAACGTTGTTATGGTTTGTGAAAAACATGTGCATATCTTCTACTATCTTACCAGCATTATTATGATTTGTATTTATCATTATTTTGTATTTCATTTTATTTTCTGTATCTCATTTGATTTTATTTTCTGTATCTTATCTGTTATTATCTCAATAATTCAGATATCGGAAGACTTGTATAAATACGGTGTAAAACCATTCATCAATGTACAAAAAAAAAAAACAATACATTTACATATCAATTCTATTTTTCTTTGTTATTATGGTATTAGAGCTTCTACAATAATCATCTCCTTAACCACACGCAATTTGCATTCACAAACTACAGCGAGTACTTTCATCAAACATCTATCCTGCCTATCAACTTACTACAACCCAAAACACACAACATCATTGTCTTTGATATACACCTAACCCAAAATTTGCAAAACTCAACATACATCTCAAATGACAGACCTCAATTCTCCTACTTTACCATTCCATCTAATTACAAATTTACTCACTACACAATTGAATTCAACAAATTACCTCGTTTGGCGAAATCAAACCACTTCCGATCTTGTTGGATACATTGATGGTTCCTTAACACCATCGGATGATGACTCTCCAAACTTCCCCAAATGGCAAAGTTCGACAAACTGATATACTGCTTCCTTACTGCTTCTCTGACTAGCTCTATTGTGAGGCTTGCAATCATTTGTACCACATCGCGAGATCTCTGGGTTGGCCTGGAAAGCCACTATATGTAGCAATCAAACTCACAGCGATCTCTACTTCGGCGCCAACTCCACATACTGAAGAAATGATCGAATTCAATCACTAACTTCCTTGCCTCCGTCTCTGCCACCGCTGACGAGCTTGTTGCCATCGGTGACAAAATTTCTGATGAAGATCTAGAGTTTCTCACCCTAAATGGACTACTGTTGGAATATGAGTCCTTTATCACAACCATAGAACACCGAGAATCTCCAATCTCCTTCGGCGAGCTCAAAGCGAAAGTCCTCATTCACGAACAGAGGTTACTCTCATTTCACTCTTCCCCTCCCTCTGACTCAGTGTTTGTTGTCTCCTACACAGGTCAAAGGTCTTCTTTCTCCAATGGATGAGGCGGCACTAGAGGGCTCCTCTTCATCCAGGCCGCATGAACCTTCCAATTTCACCGCAGATGGGCTCAACCCGTTGTTTTCCACCTTAAATGGGACAACTACTTACTCCTCTCCCCACTTCCAAGCCCATCAATCTCAAAACCCAGCCCAGTAACCTCAAAATCATCTTTTTCTTCAATACCCAACCCAATCTCATTATTTCCAATGGTCCACTACCCACAACAAATCAACTCGGTGCCAAATTTGCTGAAAATGGGGCCACATTGTCGCTCATTGTCGATTTTGATATTATGCATTTCGAAATTGTCCCACAAATTCCTCAATTGATCCAAACAACCTTTCCCTTGCTTTTACTGTCTTAAACATCCACAATCCTTCAGAACCTCCTACACTTACTTCCAATCCTATTACCAAATGGCTTCTGGATACTGGAGCAAACAATCACATGACACTCGATCCTCACCTTATTGAATCTGAAACTCCTTACAATGGTCCAAATCAAGTGATTGTTGGTAATGGACAAACTCTTCCTATATCTTCCACTGGTAATGTCACCTTACCTACTACAACTCGTCTTCTTTACCTCAATAATATTTTAATTGTTCATAATCTTATTGCCAATTTACTTTTTGTAGCTAAATTTGTTAAAGATAACTCTTGTCTTATTGAGTTTTGGTTACATTGTGAAGGATCTCAATACCAAGATACCTATATTCGCGGGATCCATCCATAATAATCTTTATCTTATGAAGATCTCACTCTGTTTCAGAAATCCTGTTGCCCTTCATGACGTTTAGGTCATCCTTATTTAGCTGTACTCTCTAGATTATCTCTTCCCTTTAAATTGCCATCACATGTATTGAATAATTGCACTTCATGTTTGTTAGGCAAAAGTACATGTCTTCCCTTTACTTTATCATCTTGTGTTTCTACTATACCATTACAAATTATTCACTGTGATATTTGGGATCCATCCCCATCTCCTTCTTTTTCTAGCTATCGTTATTTTATTATTTTCATTGATGACTTTAGTCACTATACCTGAATTTTTCCTTTAACCTACAAAAATCAAGCACTTTATCAATTTTAACTCTTCAAAACTAATTTTGAAAACCTCTTTTCTACCACAACTAAAACTTTCCAATGCGATGGAGCTCCTGAACTCATCAAAGGTCCTTTCGCCGCTTACCTTGCCTCCTATGGCATATCTTATCGCATTTCGTGCCCTCATACTCCACAATAAAATGGACTTGCTAAGCGTAAAATTCACCATATTACTGAAATTGGGCTTACTCTTCTCCTTCATGTCTCTCTACCTAAACCTTTTTGGTTCGAAGCCTTCTCCACAGCCACTTACCTTATTAATCTATTCCCTACACCTGTCCTCAATCACAAGTCACCTCATGAAACCCTGTTTTTGGATCCACCTAATCTTTCACACCTTCGTGTTTTGAGGTGCGCTTGTTTTCCTTTTCTTGGGGCAACTCGTGCAGACAAACTAACTCCAAAGTCCACCAAATGTGTCTTTATAGGGTACTTACTACAATACAAAGGTTATCATTATTTTGACCCTGTCACTCCAAACTTTACATCTCACGACATGTCTGATTTCTTGAAACTGTTTTTCCTTATGTAAATTCCACCACCAATATCTCTCCCATATCCTCTCCCTCTACCATCTTGCTCCCACTACCAGCTCCAACCTCTTCCTCTTCACCAAACACCACATCAACCCCATCGCCTCCTTCCTCTTCACCTCAGCACCATATGATCACTCGCACACGTGATAACACCCACATTCCCCAGATCCTTTATGATTATGTCACCTATTCTACCAGCACACAAACCTCATATATCCCTGATCCTACCTCTTTCACTCAAGCAAACAAATTTTCACATTGGCGTCAAGCCATGCTTGATGATTTCACAGCTCTACATTGCAATTACACCTGGACTCTTATCCCAATGCTAATATTGTTGGATGTAAATGGGTTTTTCGGATCAAGAGAAATTTTGATGGGTCCTTAGATCGCTATAAAGCTCGTTTAGTTGCCAAAGTCTATCATTAGGCTCCTGGCATTGACTACGCTTATACCTATAGTCCTCTAGTCAAACCCACCACTATTCGTCTCATCCTTACGATTGCCCTGTCTAAAAATTGGTCTATTCATCAGCTTGATGTCCACAATACCTTTCTTAATGGAAATCTCAATGAACCAATTTTTATGGCTCAACCGCCTGGCTTCATTGACCCTCATAAACCATCTTATGTCTACCATCTTCATAAAGCTATCTATGGCCTCAAACAGGCTCCACGGGCCTGGTTTCATTGCCTGAGTCAAAAGCTACTTGATGTCAAATTCACCCCTCCAAATTTGACACGTCCCTATTTGTTCATTCCACTACTTCCCATACCACGTATCTCCTTGTCTATGTTGATGATATCCTAATTACCGGCTCTTCGCCCTCTTTCATTACCAATCTCATTCAAGAACTTAACACTACATTTTCTATCAAAGATCTTGGTCTTCTTTATTACTTTCTTGAGATAGAAGCAACAACCACACCCAATGGACTCCTCCTTACCCAAACTAAGAACATTAAAGATCTTCTTCTCTGCACAGGCCTTGCGCAATCCAAACCTGCCATCACACCAATCACCCTAACTTTTCCTCTCTCCAAACATCATGGTACCCCTCTCCCTGATCCTTCTGAATATCAAAGCACTGTTGGTGCTCTCCAATATCTTTGTCTTACTTATCCTGATATTCAATTTGCAGTAAATAAAGTCTCTTAACTTCTTTATTGTCCTACCGACATTCACTAGACCGTTGTTAAAAGGATCCTTTATTACCTTGCCCCACATCAACTTCTGGTATCCATTTAACCCGACAAACCTCTCTCTCTATTCAAGCCTACTGTGATGTAGATTGGGCTGGGTATCCTGATGACCGTCAATCCACATCTTGTTGCTGTATTTTTCTGGGACCAAACCTTATCGCTTGGAGGGCAAAGAAACAACCCACTATTGCTAGATCTAGCACTGAAGCTGAATATTGCAGTATAATTATTGCTACTACTGAAATTTGTTGGATTACGTCCCTTCTTGGTGAAATTGGCTTTTCTCCCATCACACCCACTCTTTGGTGTGATAATCTTGGTGCCACATTTCTTGCTACCAATCACATCACTCAAACTCGTACAAAACATATTGAGATTGATATTCACTTTTTCAGAGATTTGATTACCAACAAGCCGCTTACTATTTAGCATCTATCTTCATCATCATCATCATCATCATCACACCTAGTCCGAAGTCCCGCAATAAAGCGGAGTCTGGGGAGGTCTGATAGTCCGCAGCCTTATCCCTACATAGTAAAGATGCTGTTTTCGGTAGACCCATATGCAGATGTGACAATAACAGAGTAATGCAGGTTAAAGAGTAAATAAGTAAAACTAGCACGCTAAATAATTATATAAATAAAATTACAATAAATACATAAATAAATAAAAATAATAAAATATAACTTGAAATTTAAAAATAAAATATATTTTAAAACTAAAAATATAACGAAATATATCATCTATTTATCTTTAAAAAAGCACCAATACCTAGATGATAAGAGAGCAATAAAGCATCAAAGAACTTGACTTTGAATCATACCAAAAAATTAGAAAAAACATGTAGAAACACAAAACATTTGAAACCATAAGATCATTAAGCATAAAAATTCAATGTTGACCTAAACTCAACAATATCATATGCAAAGTGATCAATATAATCAAACCCAAAAAGCATTAAACACTAAATCAAATAAAGAAGCTAATATAAAAAAAATACAATGGCAAGAATCGCTGATAAAAACCAAGCCATGCTGAGTTATTTTGTGCCTTAATATGTTCTTGGATTGAGTTGATACGAATGGTAGCGAAGTCCAACTTATATAAACATTTGAAAAGTACGGGAACTACAAAACATAGCAGTCAATCGATGTCATTGTCGTGAATGGGAGGTAAGGCTTGTTCATAAAAACGTGGTTTTGTGGATCGAAAATGATCGAAACATGCTCTTTTATGAATTTATATTTATTATTTTTGAATTTTTATTAAAAATCATCAAAATAATTATTAAGTATCCGTAATAATTTATAAATTAATTCTTCTGAATACATTATTTTATTCTTCATCAATTATTTACAGCAATCTTTCAGTGTATTTTAAAACAAGTAATTTAAAAGATATCTTTTCCTAAAACATCTATATTCATTTTCAATGAAGAGTATAAAACTTCTTTATTTAAATAAAGGAAAATTTGACTGTTTATATTTGGTTGTTTTTTATTGAATAGTTTATCAAAAAGAAGCAAACAACTATATATTAATTTAATTACTCAACTTAAAGTAAAATTTTTTCCTTTAAGTTTTATATGCTATATTCCATAAATTATTAAAATGACATAAGAGTTTATTTTATTGGACTCTAATTTAATATTACAGATTATTAAAAGGGAAAATTTTGGACTTTTTTTTAATAGATTGCTAACTCATGTTCTTTTTTAATTGTTGTTTATGAAAGAACTTAAAATATCTTAGATTAAGAACCTAAATTGTTCAATCTTTACGCCATTGTGTTTTAAATTTGAAATATCAAGCCATGAAGATCTTTGCATATTTAACTCTTAATATGATATTTCATTGATTGCTATCTTATACTTTAAGTGCATGATTAAAGTAATCCATTTCCAACTACTAAATTCTTCATATATCCAATGAAAATAAATTTTTTATTTTGATCATCAAGTTTAGAATGTCTTCGATGTTACTGTTTGTGATGGATTGACACAATAATCTCAACAGATTCCATCAACTTTAAATCCCCTTTTGTCTTGTTAATATCGTCGAGCAAAATATCTTTTATGCGCTTGATATGCTTACATGTATAAAGCATTAGAAGTTGAGTTTGAAAAGTAGAGATCGATATCTTAATTTTGTAAGAGATAAATCATTTGGTGGTATAATGTGGCCATAATTGCCGTAAAATCTTGCGCAGTGCTAGTAATTTAAACTTGGACTTGTAACCTTTAAGACAAATTAGGTATTTAGGGTGAGAATAACACTTTCACTATTTAGGGTGGTTAATAAGGTATCAATTAAAGTATTTTAGTACATTATGTAAGCAGTGTCAAGGAGAGATATTCGAGTAGTAGCTGGAATCTCTTTTTGTCTATGAAGAGTGAAAAGCAGTAAGATTGCACCAGCATAGAGATGAATATGATTATGATATCTGTAGAGTGATATTAGTTCTTATGCAAATAACACCAAATACTCTCTCAATTGCGATGTAAATAGAATAATATCTTTCAAACTCTT
>JANVCQ010000230.1:36119731-36130663 GCA_025531925.1 Erythroxylum plowmanianum
CAAAGATATATAAATGGTATTATATCTGTGATAGAGGAAAAAAATAAATAGCAAAATTTAATATCTAATATTAAAAATAAAAAACAAAAAAAATACATTAAAAAATCAAAAACTTTACCTTTAAATTATACTCAGAACTCAAAAGACAGAATCGTAAAATTTTTTCTGCTAATTTTTGAGATAGAGTATTTTAAATACATATATTGATAACAATAAAGAAATTAGAAGGAAAAAGTATATTTAAATATTTTAAGACTATTTATAAATATGAGGACCACAATATTAACTTATAAATTTTAAATTCTAACGTATCATTTAAAGATAACGTTAACATCATTAAATGATGTTAATGTTATAAGAGGTTGTTGGACTTGGAGTGTAGCACAGAGCAGAGGAGAGTCGTTTATTTATAACGTTAACATGAAGAGCCAATTAAATGAACTTTGTAGTGTAGAGAGGAGGTGGAGTGGGGCGGGGCCCCCTCTCATAATGGGCCCTGGGCAGGTGCTGGCCCCTGCCCAGGGCCGACACTGCTTCCACACCATCTTAGCTTCCAAAAACATTACATAATTTAAGATAGTGAAATCTGATACCATGTCAACTTCCTTATTACAAAAAATATACGCAATCCAAATCAACTTCCTTATCATAAGAGGTATACCAAATCTGTCAAAATACAAATAATGCAAAAAAACTTAACAAAATATCTTAACAATCTCTCTCTTTTTGGCATTATTTGTTACATTAAAACTCCCCCTAAATAACAATAATGTAACCTCCCCCTTGGGACAAATCAATGCTAAAAGAAACTAAAAATCATTTGAAGAAGTGTAACAAAGAACTTGTTATTTCTGTGTAAAAAATACCTTCAATGTAATCAATCTCAACAAATAAAGAGGCATAATTATCAACATATCATTACTCACTTCAAATCAATCCTCATAAGATTGATCTCCAATTAAATTCACAAACCTAAAAAATGCATTCAACAAATCAGGATCAAACTTAATCAATCTACCCCTTAAATAAACCACATGAAAGTATAAACCATTATCATTTAACAATCTCTCCTTTTTTTTTTACTTAATTTAATAAGCTTCAAAGTTGTAACGCACATAGTTCTCGTACCCTACAAAGATATTCAAACTTGATGGAGTCAAGAGGTTTCGTAAAAATATCAATCAGTTGGTTCTCGATTGCTATATAGGAAAGAACTATAACTTGAGTCCCCACTAGCTCTCAAATAAAACGATAGTTCAAATCAATATGTTTGGCTCTTGAATATTGAATTGAGTTTTTAGAGATGTCTACTGTGTTGTTATTATCACAAATGACAGTTAAAACTTCTTGAATAACTCCATAATCTTTCAACATGTAGTCATTATCCACTGATCTTCTTCAGTTCACTATACAATCTCCTTGTTGGTTTAATACCTTTCATTCATCACTTGTGAACTTAACTAACAACCCATCATCAAAAAGTTGACTAATACTCACCAAGTTAGATTTTAAACCATCTGCATGAAGCACATTTTTCAAGTGAGGCAATCCATCCACGCAAAGAGTGCCTTTACTAATTACCATTGCTTTCTTCCCATCACCAAATGTGATGTGACCATTCATACAACTTTGATAATTTATCAAATAGATTCTTCCAACTGTTATACGCCTTGGACACCTACTATCAAAGTACCATCCATTGTGAGAAATGACGCACATGGATTTAAGAGCCACAAGTACTTGTAGTTGATTCTTTATAACCCAAACTTGCTTTGGTAGCATTTGTTGTTACTGAAAACTCTTCAAAGAATGTTTTTTTTTCTTTTCTGTTTTGAGCATTCCAAAACAACATTTATAGCAACTTGTAGTAATTTGGCCTTATGTGACTGTTTACACCACAAAAGTGACAATTAGACACAAACTTCCAACTTCTTTTTGAAATTTCTCCTTGCTTAATGAATCTTGCTCCTTTGACAAATCTAACTTCACCATTTTGCTCATTATTCATCAAGGAACATTCACCTTCATAACCAACATCTTGAAAATCTCTTTTGTTTTTGCCAATTTCCAGTAATTTGTCTAACTTCTTAGTATTACCATTTAACATTCTTATTTCTTTCTCTGTATTGATTAGCTTTAGTTTTGTTTCATCAAGTTCATGATCTATTATTGAATAACATCTTTCATGGTAGATGCTCCCTCTTTAACTTCTCATTTTGTTTACATGTCTTCACCCATTTGTTATACATCAATTCATATGCCTTGCATATATCTTCCTAATTGAATTCTCAGTCATTGCCATCACTTTGCTATATGAATTAGAGTTTAATATATGCTGAAACATCTGTATTTTCATCGTCAGTTTCTTCACTGGTTGCTACTAAGCAAGCAATTGGACTTTCGTTATATAAAGTAACTAATGTAGCCTGATGACTCACAATTTCTTTTTCGTTGTTGTACTCACTATCATATTCGTTTTCACTCCAAATGTTAGTGTAAAACTTCTCTTTTCTCCTTTTAAGAGTGTTAGCACATTCTGCTTGCATATGTCCAAAACCTTACACTCATAACATTATATCTTCTTTGCCTTCTTTTAACTTTTTTGAGTTTTTGCTTACTGTTTGAAGTTATAGTTGGATGAACTCCCACATTTTTCTTGAAGTCATATCTATCTTTCTTTACTTTCTTTAGCCACTTATTGAAATTTCTTGTTAGCACCACCATATCTTCATTTTCAACGGAATCATCTCCTGAATCATGCATAGGTTTAGCAACTTTGAATTGAAGTAACAATCTTTTACTCTTCTCACGCTTGTCTCTCAACAAACTCATCTCAAAGTTTCTAAGAATTCCAATTACTTTATTCAAAGATAACTCATTAATATCATGAGCTTCTTCAATAGCTACAATATTTGGTATGAATATAGGAGGCAATGATCTCAAGGTTTTCTTGACAAGTTTCATATTTGAATACTTCTTCCCAAGTTGATATGCTTAATTGGTAATATTACGCATTCTCTCATGGAAGTCTTTAATAGTTTCAGTTTACTCCATCTTAAACTCTTCAAATATAGTAGCCAAAATCTAAAGTTTTGATGCATTAACCAATTTTAATCCCTCATATATGGTTTATAATGTATCCTATGCTTCTTTTGCTAATTCACACGCTGATATCATACTGAAGCGTCCTTCATCTATAACACTAAAAATTGCATCCATTGTGCTTGAATAAACATTGTCATTCTTGATTTCTAAGCAGGATAGTTAGAACTATCCAGTAGCTGTAGCCTTGTAATCGACACTCCTTCTTTAATGTCCATAAGTGCGGAATACTGATCTACACCAACTTGACACATCAAGTTTTGATTAGGTGAACCAAACTCTAATATCAATTGAAAAAAACCCAAGGTTGTAGTTCTGCAAAATTTCTGTTATGTTGCGGTTGCTTCAAACTGAAACTGACAGTTGTTTATTAGAAAGTAACTGGATTAGCATCCACGAATTGTCTAGAATTTAATCATAAGTAGAAAAACTTAATATGTAGCAAATAGATTAACATACAAAATTTGTTAATACAGTTTAGCACATATAACCTACGTTTGCGGAGCACTCATCCAGATTAATCAACATTCACCGAAGTACAATAATCTTACACAAGGTTATTACGAAGCCGACACCACTCACTCCTTGACGCTATCCACTCGTACTTACACCCTGAAAGTTATCTCACACCTAATAGCATGGCCATCTCATGCTAACCTCAACAGAGAATTTTTAAGCTACTAATGATAACAAAGATAAATGATATTTCAAGTGATTAAATCAAGAATTACAAGGAACAACAGAACACTTGAGTCATAGAACACTCTCCTATGTGTGCAACATCATTAAACCATAATCTTGGAGATTCTTCAAACAAAAGTGTACTTCCAAACTTGTAAATTTTCTTTGCAAAACCTCCTAAAATGCATCAACACCAAATAAACTATAAAACATTGTGATTAATCTCTCAAGCACTCCAAAAATATGGCAGCCAAAAATTAATGGATATGTGTCACACTATGGACTGCCTTTAAATAAAAATATGTTGTGAACCTTTTTAATTGATCACCAAAGAAACCCACACACAACAGCCAAAAATTAATCAACCATCTACTGTGAAAATTTTTAATTTTTGACTCAAAACACACACATAACAACCATAAAGAATCAATGGAGATAGATCATATAATCTGCTTCATAAGTGCACAAAAATGCAATTTCCAAAATTGATTGATGTATTGCATGTTTATCTTCAACAAATCCTACCTTCCTTAGGATTCTATCTCATTTAGGATTTCTTCCTTCCATACTATCTTAACTTCTAAAAATACTACATATTCCAAGATAGTAGAATCCTACACCAAGTCAACTTTCTTATCATAAAAGATATACATAATTCAAATCAATTTCCTTATCACAAAAGATAATACCAAATATATCAAAATACAAATAATGCCAAAAATAAAATATCTTAACAATTATTTTTGTCAAAATTGTCTCTTTCTCTTCCTCTTACATTTCCTTCACTATATTAAGAATTTTGAGGTTGATTATCACTATAATAGTTTTGTTCAACTATTTTTTCCTTTTATCTTCATGCACATCTATGACTTCGTTGTTCATCCCATAACCATGCCAAAATATCTTTTATTTCACTTCACTATATTATTATTATTATTATTGTTATTGTTGTTGATGATGATGTTGTTGATAATGTTGTTGTTGCTGTTACCACTACTTATTTCATATTCTATTTGATATTTAATTATTTATTTCCTATTTTTCTTTTCTTTTTTGATCTTGTGGATCATTTAGAAAGAGTCTCTCTACTAGTTAGGGTTAATGCGTACTACTTGACCTTTCCTGACCTCGCATATTTAGTGAGATTTTACATAACAGTTGTTATTATTATTGTTGTTGTTATATATAATAATTTTTAGACATTAAAAACAACTTTGCTAATAGGGTTATTATGGTACATCCTTCTTATAGAAATTTTATCTTTATCTGTTAAATAAAAGAAAATATTACATGACTATTTATGTAATCAACTAAAAATTTTAGATTCACAAATTTGAAGTCATTTATTATCATAATACAATGATAAAAATATTTTAATGACAAAAAGTTAATCAATATGACTTTATTTACACATAACACTTTCTAAGTACTCTAAATAGTTCAAAATTGGATTCATGGTAGTCTAAACACATTCAAGTTTAAATCTACTCTTAAATTACTTTAACTAATTAAGATTGGAATATTTAAGGACTCCTTCAAAATAGCCGCATTATTTCAAAAGTCGAATTTATTTATAGCAGTATAATGTTGACATTAACACATTAATCACGGATTAACATGTAATATAAGCTACACATTGGAAATCAACTAATAGCATCCACACACACACATTAACACAACATAACTTTGGTTATTGATCAAATGTGAAGGCGATAAGTAGGAATCGCATGTAGAGGCTTGGTCCTCTGAATCACAAGACCGAACTCCTCACCCATGTCCAATTCATCCGGTAAAACACCATCTGGTAACTCCCAATCGAAGCAATGAAGCAACTGTGCAAGCACCAAACTTGTAATGGTGAGCCCCAGTTGCATTCCAGGACACACTCTTCGACCTGAACCAAATGGTATAAGCTGGAAGTCGTGTCCAAGAACATCTATGTCACTACCCGCAAACCTTTCAGGGAGGAACTTGTCTGGTTCAGACCAAACACTAGGGTCTCGTCCAATGGCCCAGACGTTTATCATAATTATATTCGTGAGTTTTTGGGGATAAAGTAGCCATGGACAGTGCAGTCTTCCATTGAATAGTGAGGAACTAGCAGTGGTACAACTGGGTGAAGCCTGAAAGTTTCCCTTATAATAATGTTCAGGTATTTTAGGTTCTTTATGTCTGATTCTTCCACCATTCTATTCATGCCTACCTTCTCTTCCAACTCTTTCTGGACTTTTTCCATTACATTTCGGTGCTTAAGGATTTCTGAAAGTGCCCATTCCACTATTGTTGGTGAAGTGTCCATTGAAGCTGCAAGCATGTCCTGCACCAGGAAATCTTGATTAGAAGGAGTAATTCTCTCAGGAAATAGACATACCATTTAACATAAATGGAGAATATAATACTTATAGCTCCATAAGGATGCAAGCTTACCAGGATAATGGCTTTGATGCTATCTCTATCTACGCGGTACTCATTATCTTCTGATCCTATAAGACCTAGCATGACATCAACGAAGTCCTTGGTTCGATTTTCATCTGTGTTCTTGACATGTTCTTCAATGATCTTCTCAAAGAACTCATCAAAGACTTTGGCAACAGCCTTCATTGGCTTTCTCAGACCCTGAAGATCAAGCCATGCAATCTGTGGAATATAATCTCCCATGTTAGGAATTGCTGTCAGCGTTGCATCTTCATGAACTATAGCTTTGAACCCCCTCTCATCAAACTCATTCTCTGAATATTTCTTCCCAAAAACCATCAAGCAACTCATGTCAGCACTAAGAGAGGCGAGTTTGGTTCTAAGATTCACGGTGAAACGCCTGCCTCCGGAGGCCTCTTTGATGGACTGAACCAAGAGGTCAAGCGCTTGTTTTCTGGTGGGCTTGAAGGAATTTATCTTAGAGCTGCTAAGAAACTCGACAGTGCAAATTTTGGGCATTTTTCTCCAATAAGAACCATAAGAAGCGAAGATCAAGTTCTTTTGGTTGTAAGACATGAACTTTGAAGCCTCAATTGGTGGTCTGCCTGCAAAGACAGAATCATGGGTCTTCAGAACTAACTCAGCCGCTTCTGGAGATGAAATGACAACCGTTGAAGCCAAACCTAAACGCATATGCATGATGGGGCCGTACTTTTGAGCCAATTTGTGCAAACTTCGGTGAGGATTCTTGCCTAACAAATGGAAGCTACCGATTATCGGCAACCCTCTTGGACCAGGAGGCAAATTTGTGTGCTTGTTCTTACCGTTACGTGGCCTTGCCTTTAGGAAGAAGAAAGTAGCAATCAAGACAAGAATCGCTGATAAAAACCAAGCCATGTTAAGATGTTTTGTTCTTGGATTGAGTGCATGCATACTAATGGTGGCAAACTCTTATATAAAGTGACGAAAAGCATGCAAACTACAAAACCTATCAGTCTTTAGATTGAAGGTAAGTCTTGTTCATAAAAACATGGTTTTGATGATCGAAAGTGATTGATTTGACCAAAAAAGTTGAGTTGTAGGGGAAAGATAGAGATGGTTATAATTAATTTAATTAATATGGATTATTATAATAATACAATAATTTTTAAATGATAGCTAGTAATAGAATTTGCCATCTTTGATGTAGGGCATCTTTAATATATAACTTAAATTTGGTTTTAATTAATATGGATTATTATAATAATACAATAATTATTAAATAATATAATTTATTTATTATAGTGATCTTGTTCAATTTTTTTGTAAATGTCAAATTTAGTAAGTATACATAATAATTTACAAATTACGTTTTTTAAAGTAAATTATTTATGAGTAGCTGACTCAAAATTAAATAAAAATTTTGATTCGACTTAATTTTTATAAGTTTTAATAAATCTCCACTTAGGATTTTATATTATTTACGTGGTAAATCGATATATGTTAGAATTTATTTACAATAATCTTCTGAAAGTGAGTGTGCTTTAGAACGAACCCTTGAAATGTATTACGAGGTCAAGTGAAGATTAAGGGATACTTTCCTAAAATGTTATCATTTTGCATATTTATATTCATATTCATACTCAATGTCTCCTTTTAGTCATTGAAGATTTTGAAATTTTTGTCCATATAATTGAAAATTTTGGAAGCTCTAACTGAATAGTTCGTGAAAAAGAAATAAATAATTATTAATTTAATTATTCAAATTTGTTTTCGACTTAAATTATAAAACTTTCCCTTTAAAGTTATTTCAACAATCTATATGAAAATGACAAAAGAATTTCTTTTAGTGGACTTTGGTAGGAAATAGGTAACAATATTTCCTTGATTAGTTTATTATTCTTTATTATTATAATTATATTAAGAATCAGGTCTTCTTCTTAAAAATTTACATACTTTAATTAAAAATTTTAAAATTTTAACTAATAGTAAAATAAAAATAAAATAATTAATACTTTCAAATTAATTATCCATTTTTCTATTTTAAATACAACACTTGTATGCATTAGCATTACTAAAAAAGGCCATTAATAAATTTATCAATAGTTATAAGGGTTAATTACATTTGATTTTATGTGAATTGACTTTTTATTTTTATTTTCATATTTTAAAATTATGCATAACTCCCTTTATCATATTCCATAAGTTTTTCATTTATTCAATATCCAAAATGGATGTACCATCATATTAAATTTTAAAATATGATACAACCTTACTCTTAACTAGCAAAAAGGTTATTTTTAATAGACTCTCTCTCTCTCTCACACACACACACATATATTGAACAACAATTTTCAGGAAAAATCTACTGACACGTGAAATCCGCAAAAGTTCAATAATACGCAAATTTATCCTAATTAGTAAAGAAGTTTTCAAATGACATATATAGTACAATAAATTAATAAAATTTTAATAACAGGTACATATTAGAATAATAGATTAATTAATAAATAAAAGTAAACATAAAAATAAGATTAGGCATAAAAAAAACTAATTGCTAATAAAATATAAAAATAGGTAATAAACAATACAGATAAAATAAGTAAATAAACTCATGCAAAACACAAAATGGTATACATGATAGTTCACTTGCAACAAGACTTCCAACACAACACAGATACTACTTTAGTTCTGCTACACTTTGACAAGGCATCTGTCCAAAACTGCACAAAGTTTAAGGTTTGCATGCCTGAAGATGAGAAGATGCTTGTGCTTGTGCTTTATAACATAAAATGTAGTAGTTTTGTCCTACATATCAGCATAGGTATTCTCATCTTCAAGAGGTAGCTCTAATGAGTTCCTCAGGCTGGGGGATCCCACAGTCACATTTTCATCTGCCATCTTGGTCCTAACTGTCTGCAAATGCATTTACGATGTTGTTCACTTGTTCTCCAGCGTAGCCTTGAACGAGAAAAGGAAGGGTGCAAGTATGTATACACACAACATATATGTAAAGTGTAAGCAATCACTCAAAACTCTCATTTCGGATACTGAAAACGGTATACCGTGACCAAAACAATCTGTACTCATGTCTCTAAGTTCTTAATTGACTCGACACTAATTTCAAATTGAACTTAAGAGAACTACAAATTTGAAAATAGTTAACTAGAAGTTCATTAGTAATCTTTTTTGTAAACTTATAAAAACTTTCATCTCTTACATGAGATATGCATAAATTAAGGCAAGATTGTGCCGGAACTAGACGGGCGTATGCGTTTAAGTGATAACTGATAAGAATCCAAACCTTTTCTATTTCTTCATGAAGATGAGGGTTATCTCTCAAGTATTGTAAGGCTTTGTCTCTTCCTTGTCCTAACCTTTTTGCAGAAAAAGAACAAAACTTATTAGAGACACAATACTAAAGATTATTAAGACCAAAGTAAATTGCTAAAAATTGGAGTAACTTTAGACTGAAACATGAATCTTTTACCACAATTGTACAGGATTTAGAAGGTTTTAAAAGAAGAAGAAAGATTGACTATACAAGGATTAACCCTGTTGATTCCGACTTCGACGTCACATTGAAAAAGGCGTATGTAGTTTTATAGAACAAGGATCAAGAGATGACAAAAACTGGTAAGGCTTTAGGGGATGATAAAACAATCAACAACTTACTAAATGGATCAGATTGATTAACGTAAGTTTCAAAACCAGAAAACTATTGAATAAGAGAGAGAAAACTTTGTCGACAACTGAATGATAACATTGGAGCAACGTCATAACGAAAAGCTTGGGAAGATGGGAAACATAATTGAAATACAACCCTGACAAGGATTCAGAGATGATCGGGCCCAATACCATATCCTTAAACAAAAGTAGTTGCAAAATGCAGATTGAGAGAAATCATATGTTTGGCTTATAAATTTTCTAGTGCTTCAATCATCCAGAACTCCAACTCAGTGGTGAAGAGAGATAAGTATCATCTAAGCATCTATACCGTAAAAGCATCTATACCAAATAAACGTGATTATTTATTTGATGTTCAAAATCTAACGCTTCGTCTTTGATAAGAAGCAAGTAGAGGTATATACTTTGCAAGTAATCATTTATAAATGAGATGATGTATTTTGAACATATCGAAGGATCGCAATACACAGCGAAAACTAAAATTGCAATCATATATTATATCTATTGCGTTGAATAATCATACTCATAATCAGAATAGGCAGAATAAATACCTGAAAATGACGATTATTTGATTCGAAACTTCGAAAATACGAAGCCTCTATGTACTCCACACCGAAACATATGTCCCGCTTTCAACACTTGATATGACTATGGTAAATTTAAAGAACCCTTTATTCAAATACGGAGAAAACAATTTTCTCTAATTTTCTCTAGTCTTTGTTTTATGACTTCCGTACAATACAAAGTCTAAAACAACAATCTCTGTGTGTTATATCACCGCACACAAAGAACAGAATATGTCTCACTATCCTTTGTTGTTATTCACCCGGTGCAGTTTTTGGGAAGAAAAAAATGACGCACACCGTTCTCTGTGTAAGAGTTTTGTTTCTTTTTTCACTATATCCATTCACGTCAACCGAACAATGTATATATATCTCTTTTTGTAACATCGGTTATTTTTTTAAACATAAAAAACCAACCAACCTTATCAAGTCATTTGTCAAGTCATATCCTTTATGAATGCTAACATTTACATCACAAAAGACATACCCAATCGTTGTATATTTA
>JANVCQ010000230.1:36134352-36165499 GCA_025531925.1 Erythroxylum plowmanianum
AACAAGGAGACAAATGAAGAGTTGTTACCTCTACAATTCTCCCTTTGGGAAGCCCACCACCTAAAGCAAAATCTAGAATCAAGCAGCCACTTGGAAAAGTTTCACTACAAAAAAGCAAATGCCAACATCATAAACAAACTATGGAAATAAAGGGCAGTTAGAACATTAAAGAACAGGATTCAGAAACTAAGTGCTTACACCAAAGCTCCTCCAGCGCTGCCCAATCTCGTAACACTCCCTTTACCGAATGAGTTATTTATGTCATTCATAGCAAGTTCCAGTGCCTTTTGCTGAAGCATACACATAAAATATGAACCATTTTTTGTTTGCCCAAGTAAGAATATGAAGCAAGCAAGCAATCAAAACAGTGAATTACACATTTCATCATTGGCTCTAGACGGAAAGTAACCATCTTTCCAAAGAAGACACATAAAGTCACAAACTTTGAGCAATTTCCAAAGAAGAAGATTACCCGTTCCAGGTTAGAAGGGAGAAAGCCGTTGATTTTGTCTTGGGAATGGCAACGAATGTTGGTTCTATTACAGTGCGGCGTAGGAGAAGGAAGAAAGATGAAGTTGGGATTGTACTGGAGGGTAGTTGATGGAGGTTTAAGGTTTAGTGGCAGTCTTCTAGGTTGTTGTTGCAGAAGAGAAGAAGCTAATGAATCCATTCCACACTAACTTTGTTTGGAAACCAAAGGGCAAGAACTAAAATGTAAAATTATGTAAAATTGGAAGAACAAAAGAGAATATTCTAATCCAAGGCAAGCAACAAGAGCAACATTTGGGCCAGACTCGTTCCCGTTTGGTTTGTTCTAAGCCATGTATAACGGTTCAATCTCATATTAATTGGGCTTCAAATTGGTGTGAGGCTCAGATGGTTATTATTTTGTGATAAATAATTTTATTTTCCATTTTTAAATTTAAAAAATCCAAAAAACTAAATAAAAATTAGATTTAAAAAAATTGAGGATTATATTATTTTTATAAAACCACTAACTTGTAATTGGGAGTTCTACTCTCTCTATTTCGTCCCACCATGTACCCAAGCTATTTTGAGCATTCATTACAATAAATTGGATAGACAAAATTGCTTGGGCATACAGAGGACAATATTGAGGGAACAGATCTCCATCTATTGTAATTGAAGTTAGGGATAATAATGAGTCGGTTCTTAATTTTTTAAAAAATTAAAAGTGTAATATTTTTTTAATTTAGTTCGGGTCTAGGCTTGACCTATAAGCCAACCCGTTAAAAATATCTAAATTTGAACTTACATACCGGTTCATTCTCATTCCTAATTTCAACCTTATCATCTAATTCAATTGCAACAGTTTCATAAGGGGCCCTATTGCTGCACAACCATGCCTGTAAGTTTCCTGGCCTTTCTTCATTGCATAGGGAATGCGTGCTTTTGTTATTGATAGAGCAAGCAAGCACACGCACATCAAACAAAAAGTAGATTCTCAGCAAGATATGTCTTGAAAAAAAAACTTTTTTAAAAATAATTAAAAAGTCTTTGAGGAACTTCTTTAAATATTATAATTAATTGGTGCTCATTACCCTCCTTTTAGTTCTTTGTTACTTATAATTAAAGTTGATTTGATGCTTGCTTTTGTTTAATCTTTGATTTAACTAGCTAATAAGTTACGTGTGCTTAATATTAATCATTAGGTTCAGAAATCAGCATCAGAACAGAAACTTTTTCAATGACTTATGGCATCCCAACTTAGCCTATGTTTACTTAGGCTTATACTAGTAGAACCTTTTTTGGTAAATTTTTTTTATGAGAACTTTTTTAAGAAGTCAATTGATTATTTGACTGTCATTTAAAAAAGAATTTCATATAATAGATTATTTGACAACATAATAATAAAAATATTTTTAATTTTAACTATATTTTATTTTGTAATAAAAACTATTTATGCATGTAAATATTATTTAAAGTAAACTAAACAATACGCAAAGCGCAATATATTAATTATTATATAATTTTAAACCATATAAAACATAAATAAAAATATATCTAACCAAATCTTTTATATGGATTATAACATAAGTAAAACTAATATCAAAAATAAATATTAAATCATATAAAAAAGCCAAATAATATACAAAACAATTGCGCGAGAGATTAAAGAAGATAGGTTTGCAAGAAAAACGTGAATATGGATTTATGGGTATTGTAAGAATTATGTGTAAAATATAAAGACAAATGGAATTAAAAATTAAGCTCATTAATTGATCTGAAAAATCTATCCAAAAAAAAGTCATTTAAGAGACTTTTTTTAGAAGCTTCAAATTTGAATTTCTTAAAAAACTGTATTTTGACTTCTAAAAAAGTCATATTTATTAAAGAAATATTTTTTATTTTACAGTCAAACGCCCATTTTCTTTAAAAAAGGCTTTTGTGATAGTGAAAAGTATTTATTGACATCTCAAAAGCCCATCCAAACAGTCACTTAATATCATAGACTTACAGCTTTTTAACAATAGAAGACTTGTTATAAGATAGATACAAATTCTTGGATTGTTGAACAAAACAAGAACTACTTCCTTTAATCCTCCGACAACAACCTCTTAGTAGAAGTTTCACTGGTACGCAGGATCTCAAGAGATTCAGAAATATACAGCCTTACAGTTAATTGTTAGAAAGATTGTTTCTCACAAACCCAAGTGAAAAAAAGTATAATAAGTTTAATAGTAGATACTTATTAAATAATAAATTAATGATAAAAATAAAAAAATAAACATAAAAGACAATAACAAATATAAAAAAATAAATACAAACAAATAAAAAATAAAAAGTAACAAAATAAATAATACAATAAATACAAATAGAATTTAAAATAAGTAAACAAATCTACAAACAAACAAAAAAGAAGATAAATAAAGTAAATAATACAAACAAACCATTAATAAAATGATATCATTTTAATAAAAAAAATATTTAAATTTTGAGCTAAAACAAACAACTCATAAATCAAATTTTGAACTAACAAAAATACCATCTCTAAAAAATACGATCTTTTGATAGGAAACTTGTAGGAATTATTTTTTGACTATCTAAAAAAGTAGTTAATTATGAATTAATGATTTAAGGTTAACAACAAATTTGACTTAAGAGGTAGAAAAAGTTTCTAAGCCACAAAGAACCTTACTCTTTCACATAAGATATTCTAAGATTCGAAACTTTGGTTCAAGAGACATTAAAAACAAGTAAATCATACCACCTTTTGGGAAATAGTTAGGAATGACAAATTAGGAAGGCAATCTAAATTAGTTTAACCTAACTTGAAATTAATAGATTTGTCTAAATTGATTAGGTTTCATTGAGTCCATAATTAAAAGTCTAATTATATTTAAAACAATATTATTTTTTAAAAAATAAATTATATTTCTTTAATAATAAAAGAACATTTAAAATAAAAATTTTAATTTTTAATTAGTCAAAATTATGCTCAAAAACTTTATTCTTCGAAAATTTTGTAATTGAGATAATAACACTAATATTTTTTTTTATATAATCCATTGTTTGTTCATTTGTCATTTATAAAATTAATAATAGATTGAATTCAACTTTTTTTAAAAAATTTAAACCTAAGTCTACGTTTGGTTGGATTCGAATAACTCAAAACTCTATCAAAATGATGTTGTTTAGTTAATTGTTCCTTAAATCACTGAACTAAACAATATTATTTTATTTAAACTGATTCAAGTTATTCAAATCTCAATTTTTATAGTTCTGTCCAATTTGAATTTGATTAAATTAATTAATTTCATATTAGGTAAGATCCAAATTGCCAACCCTAGGCACAATGACATGTTTTGATTTTTTTTTTAATGATAAGCTATTTATGTCACACAACATTATCCATATTAAATTGTTAATAATACAGAAAGTGACACTCGAATCCAGGACTTTCCATTAATGTTGGGAAAGTATTGAAACCCAAAACTCGTACATGTTGGAATAGAGGGAGTTCACGACAAAGATACACTGAGATGAGGATATTACATGTATAGCTTTTCATTAGTTGAACACAAAATAATGACAATAGCAATAATGGAATAAACTAGAGAGAGAGAGAGAGACATATATTTGGGTCTGAACCTAGAAACAAGGCAGCATGGGATGTTCTGTGCTCCATTATTAATATCACTGTTTTAAAAATCAGGTAAAAATTTATATTAATAAAATAAAAATTTTAAATTTTAAATAATTCAATCGATATTAAACTGTTATAAAATTTAAAAAAATTAAATAAAATTATCAAATTTAAAATATTATTAAAAGAAAATATTTTTATCTATTGAAAATTTTGAAGTTTAATTAAAAATAATTGTTAAATAAAAATTAATTGATTTATTGTAATTTTTAAAAACTTATTAATTTACAAAAATCAACTAAAAGTTATTAAAGTAAATTAAATGAAAAAGTTAAAAATTGAATCAAAAAATTAACCACTTCAAAGTTTTTACAATTGAACCAGTTGAACCGGTCGAATTTTTCAATCATTGATTAATATTATTTCAGGTTGAGATTGCCAAATAACTTAAATATTAACTCTCCATCAAGTTTCTTTTTTTTTTGACATGGAAAATCCCGTAATTGTTATATTTTAAATGTTATTAAATAATTCTTCATAAATACAAATAATTTGCAAATTGATTAACATTTTTTAAACTCATTTTGATATCCTAAGTCTTAGTTCCTAGATTAGTTATGTAATTGACCTAATTAATCCAAACAATGTGTTAATTATGTAGAAATTTTATCTATTAAATAAGATTAGATCATTCAATCACATTTTACACAATGTAATCCAACTGATACATAATATTAAAAATGTATTAAGAATATTTAAATTAGAAAATATAAACTTGTGGCTATCATCTACTATGAATGCTTAGTGAGTTATTCCATTTATTATTAATTAATTTTAGGATGGAACTGAGCTTATATATGGTCTAACTTTCTTTTTTGCGTAAGTCCGTAGGTTCATTACAAATTTAACATTGTATCAAAGCCAATGAAGATTTTGGTCTAGTATTTGTCCCAGAATGGGACCCATCATTTAAGCACCAGTATAAGACTTTGAATTCTGCACGGAGCAAGTGACCCAACAATATTATTTGCCATAAAAGGTGGCCTATTTAACCTCAATCAGAAGTCTACCCCTTACGAGGATTGTTTACACACCTTTTTAGATTATCCAAGTAAAAAAGGATTCACATGTGAGTAAGAGTATTGAGAATACCCACACGTGAGTGTCGATTTTATGATAGAACCTCACTTAAATTTATATATGATCTAACTTTTTTTCTTACGTGAGCCCATAAGTTCATTACAAATTTAAAAGAACTTATTATCAAAGAGTTTCAATAATCTTACACTATAATTATATTTTGATGACAAGATCAAGTTCATTATAAATTTATAAATATAATTATTAGCTTCTTACTATCTATTTAACTTAATTTTAACATAAAATACAAATTAATTATTGTTCACCTAGAAAAACTATAACATATTGACATGAAGCTTTAATAAAGCCAATCATATTCCACTAATTACATATTTGTCGGTACTTGCGGATGACAAGGTAACGTTTTAGCGGAGTAATAAACATCAAGTGAAGGGATATTTTAATATAAAATGGTCCAAAACTTACCAAAAGAGAAGAAAAATGGTAATCATTATCGGTTGGAAACCAGAAAAGTTGAGAAAGTTAAGGCACTAAAACGTAAGCTGATTATGGTTTCTCGTGAAATGGTATTTTAGTCAAACCTGAACATATTCAGTAATTCATTAAATGATTTTCTTAATATATATAATTAATAAATTACTATATACGCCCGAATATCATCTAACACGCATTCTAAGAATAAGGATTCACTAATTCGGAACTGAATTTAAAAATGTTATTTTGACCCAAATATTTTTGAGATATTTCTAATAACTATCAAATGGTAAGTACTTTTCTTTACGTGAATCTTAGAGAACTTGACGAGTCAGATCTGCCTTCATGTATGTCATCATCAACAACAATACTTTCAACTCTCTATTTTATGAAAATTGAGAGCGGAAAAGATTAATTATGTGACTTAAATTTATAACTTTTTAGTTACAAAATAGCAACCTAACTAGTTAGTTGAAGGGGTCACTCTCGTCTTAATTTGTTTACTGAAAATAAAATAAAATAAAGTTATGTATACATTTAATATTCAAAAGTGTTTGAAGTTTTTGCATTGCAGAATGGGAGAGGAGCGTCTGCAAGAAAGTGGAACGTCAAAAGGTTGGTCCCATTCTCACCTCCCAATGGCCTTTGTCTTTTATAAAGTGCCTATCGCCTTCCACTTCTCCTTCTTTTCTCAATAATTGGTGTCAAGTTTACGCATCTGTCGACCAACTCCTAAACTAACGCCTTTTGGGGCACATCAAATTCTCTATATTAGTTAGTCTCTCTTTTAACCAATGTTTTAAAAATTGGACCAGTAATTAAACCGAAAAAGTAACTAATTCAAGAGTCAATGGTTTAATCGAAATTCAACTGTAATCGAACCAGTGATTAATAAATATATAAATTTTTATTTTATATATTATATATAAAAGATAATTTTTAAACTTATTATTTAATTATTTATTTATCTAATTGTAAACTTAACTTAAATCTTCAAACTTTAAACTATACAATTTTTTTTAAAAGTTCACCAAATACAACACAAAATAAGATAACAAAGCTCACTAGTCATATTTCATCAAAAAGATTAAAAAAGATCACTAATCATAATATTCATTTAAGTTAAAATCATCAAAATCAAGACATTTTAAATAGATCGGCCAGTTCTTTCTTCACTGATTCAACGGTTTTTACCGATCCGACCGCAAAATGAACGGGTCAATCACTCACAAAAAATACGGACTAAATCGGACCGTTTCATGCTCCGAATTACCGGTTATCCGGTCCGACCGATTGATTCGATTCGATTTTTAAAACATTAATTTTAACTATATTTTATTAAATTTTATCCATATATTTATGTGTAATAAGAACATTATAATCGAAACAGAAAACTTAATATCTTTTTATGAAGGGATTTAATCCGTACAAGAGATTATTTACACTATAATGAAAATAAATTTGACCACGTCACTTATTTTTAAATTATCATTTTTACTAGATAAATATAAGATTGTGAATTTTTTGACTTTTTCAAATCTCACGTATCAGCAAAGTCATTACGTAATCTTTCTAAAAATTTAAAATAAAATTTAATTTTATGCAACATGCATTCTACTTTATGATGTTTGGATTGATGATAAGGTTTATTAGAAGCGTATTTGATAATACTACTTGTCTTTATGTGTTTTCTACTCAAATAACCTAATCATTGCAAAACAAGATTCTCTCTTTGCATTCTCTTATCTTATGCTTGTTGCGTTGATTTCAGCTTATGCATCCAAAAAGTATCATGATATTTTGTTTTTCATGTGCCTATTCTTACTTTTTTTATTATTTTTATTATTTATCATTTTTTATCGTATGTTTTACATAATGAGAATAGAAAATTGTGAAGAGATAAAAGTTCCCAAAATGAAAGATGAGAGTTATGCCTGTGAGTCAGAGAGCTAAAGAGAGCTTTGTTGTCTCGTTTATTATATCTGAAACTTATCGATGATTACAAAAGATCCTAAGTTGTTTCACAATAGTCTACTAGACACCTTAATACCTCCAATTCGAATTTGATTAGTCGATGACCTTGTTCAAACGAGTTGTTTTAGCCAATTTGATGTCATAGTTTTACTGTGTACCCTTCATGGTCCCCTTGTGATAAATTAATCACTTTCCTGATGCACTAGTTCTATTGAATCACATCCTGGTGAATTTATTACATAAATAAATATTTATTTTTATGTGAATATCTCTTTATTAGTTAAGAATAAGGTTAGGTATTACTAGATTTCTCCAAACTCTGCATTTTAGTGAGATTTTTTGTTGTTGTTGTTATTTTTGAATTTATGCTTAATTTAATCTAAATTGATCAAATTTTAATTTTGGTTTAGTTTTTTCTAATTTTTTAGTTTTCAAGTTTGAATATATTATAAAACAATATTATTTTACATATTAAATTTAAATCAATCAAACTCAAGATTCAATTATAAAATTTAAAATATTCAAATTTTAAACAAATATAAATATAAATATAAATATTTGGGTTAAATTAGGAAACCAAATCCTATAGCCAAATCTGCCAAAGATCCATACACTCACTGTGCCGCACCGTCTTTCTTGTGTTATAATTCAATCATATATGCATTTTTAGTGTAAACAAGAGACCTTCTGCTTAATTAAGGCATGTCTTTTTTGAAATCACTCAACCTAAATCTGATTTCCAATATCTTAATTGGATTAAATGACACTAATTTATTAAATTATAAGAAAGAGCCTCTTCAAAATTGAAGCGTTAAGACACACGAAATAGCTAACTGTTAGTTATAAAACGTACACTCAACATGAAGCATTAACACAAGACAGGTGCTGTCATGAAACACACGAGCTGAAATGTCATGATCAGGTAATCACAAGATTCGCAGCCGACAGTTTAACAGTAATGGTACTAACGTTGACGTGAAACAGATGTCTACGATCGCCAAGAGAATATGGTGAGCTTTATCCAAACATTGGGGAACAGTTATAGATAGGATAGGTACTAGCCATTAGTTCACTATCTTCCCAACTTAGAAACAAGCCATGATCTTTTTTTTTTATTAAAAAGTATAAATTAACAAGAATAAGCCTCAGAATTAAATACCAAGTTCAATATTTACTATGTTTACATATTTTTATTTTTGAAATAAAATCTTTTATAATTTAAGAAATTTTAGAAAAAAAGTAATATAAATATCAAACATGGACTAATCAAATGTTACTCAACTCTTAAATCTGATTCTAACTAATTAAATTTGTACCTCACACTTATACCAATTAAATGATTATTTGGTTGAGCTTTTGAAGGGTGAATAAGTATTTTTTTCTACCGCAAAAGTTTTTTTTAAGAAAAATGAGTGTTTGGCTGTAAAATGAAAAATATTTTTTTAATAGATATAGCTTTTTTGGCAGCTAAAATATAACTTTTTAAAATGCTCAAATTTGGAACTTCTAAAAAAAATACTTTTTTAGGTAAATTTTTTAAATCAATTAATGAGCCTATTTCTTAGTCCCTTTTGCCCTTATATTTTACACATAATTTTCACAATACTCACAAACTCTTCTTCATTATTTTGGGATTTATATAATATTATTTGATTTTATATTTTTAATATTTATTTTTTATTGTTGTTTTACTTATGTTATAATTCATATAAAAGATTTGGTTAGATATATTTTCATTTATGTTTCATATGGTTTAAAAGTATATAATAATTAATATATTGTGCTTTGCATATTGTTTAATATATTTTAAATAATATTTATATGCATAAATAATTTTTATTATAAAATAAAATATAGTTAAAATTAATAAAAGTTATTTTTATTTTTATGTTGTCAAATAGTCTACTGTATAAAGCTCTTTCAAAAAAGATTTTTTTTTAATTGATAGCCAAACAATCAACTAGTTTCTTAGAAAAGCTTCTCTGACAAAAGCTCTACTGATATAAGTCCATTCAAACAGACACTAAATGTTGTTTACATAATAATTCAATTCAGATCTTAAACTCGAAACTAAATAACTGAAAATTAAGAATTCTTGAGAATTTTAAAATTTTTAAAATTTTCTTAAATTATGGAAAAGCTATAAGTCTTTTACGAAAAAAAAAGGAAATTTTCTTTTAATATGAAATTAAAAAAAAAGGGGGAACAAGCCAGTATTATATGTAGTATTCTCATGGAACATTTGTAATAATTCCTTGTAGGAATTGTCTGCAAAAATGGACCCAAACTATCTGTGAGTGCAGGTCAGCATCAGGCTCCTATCCTCAGCCTTATTCAAAGTTGTTAAACAAAAGACTACCCACTGAAGACAATTTGTTTTTCCAGTTGAGAAAGATAAGCAAGACTTTCCTCTTAAGCACAAACCCACCAAGAAACTCTTTTTGTTTTCCTTGCAAAACATTCAATTCCCTATGTCCAAGGTAAGCTGCACCTTCCTCAAATCATCATCCGTGATGTCTGTTTCCTGAGTTTCTTTGAAGATGGTCCAAAGGAAGGTACATGGAAGCCAAGCTGGTCATGTTCAATCTGAGAAGCTGTTGGTTAACATGAAGAAGATGAACAAGAAGAAGCAAACTTCTTGTCAGAACCAAGATGGCAAGAACATGGGACCTGATATGAAGAAGAAGATGAAGAGGACTTCATCTATCAGAAAATCCATGTCACAGTCTGGAAAGACTCTACCTTTCAACGGACAGAATGGTGAAGCGACTCCACGGAAGCAGCTCATGATCAGAGCTAGTGATGGCTCACCGAATTACATGAAGTCAACCAGTTGTTCAGAGGCAAGAAAGGAGCGCTCTCAGGTTAGTTGTCCCTTGAATACTCAACTTGGTTCTGACAGTAAGAACCTACCCATGAGTAATTCTAGTCAATCAAAACTTGGCTCTATTGCTAAACCCTCAAGAACATTAACGAAGGCATCAAGTTTGAAACTTGTAAGGACTTTAACGAAAGCTCCAAGTTTTAAACCAGTAAGAGGAACTGCTAGGAAATCTTCCAGGGTATTGTTTTGCTCAGATGTGAATGTGCAGAAAGCTACTTGTTCTGCAACTCAGAAGGAGTCCAAGTTTCCTGCTTATCTGATGCTTAACCCTGGTGGTACTGAATCTGAAGGTACTTCAGCCATTAAAGTCTGCCCTTACACCTATTGCTCACTGAATGGTCACCATCATAGTCCTCTGCCTCCATTGAAGTGTTTCTTGAAGGCAAGGAGACGCTCTTTGAAAACCCAAAAGAGCATGAAATCAGAAGATGCGTCTCCTCGAAAATTCAATCCTTCCAGTGGTCGAGGGTGTCCAGAAGATAAACCCGTACTTATTGAAGCTGGCCCGATTGACAGGGTAAATAGTCCAATGACACGTGATGTTGACTTGGATTTCTTTGTTGAGATCTATGCTAACAACAAAGTAGATGATTCTGAATCAACGCAGGTGAGCACAACTGAGTTTGCTGGTAAACCAAAGGAGCAGAAGAATAAGTCTGATGGATCACCACTTCAGCCGATTGATTTGGAAGAAAGGTTTGAGAGGTGCCAAAAAAGCTTTGCTACTATTCAAGAACAGGAGATCAAGGATGAGGTTGAAGAGTCCTCACCAACTTGGCTTGAAAAAGGAGCAGCTGAAGGAGGCTTTGACAGGAATCAAACTGAAAGGGAATGCTATACAAGCATGGAGGAAGATGACAACATTTCTGAAGTAACCAATATGGAGTGGGAGGAGGATCAGTTACCTGTTCCTGAGTTGGATTCAGAAGCTGAACATCACAACATTGCATATTTATCAGCAATGGAGAAGGGTCTTCTATTCTATGAGTTAGATGTCACTAACCATGATGAAATTGTTAGTAACTACACTGGAAAGGTTCTAATTGATGATCTACTGAAAGAACTTTATGAAGAAGAAACTACAACTTTTGACCTCCATGGAGTCGACAGGAATACTGAATTAGAAATTGTGCAACAAGAAACTGATATTGTTGAATCATCCCAAATGAATTCCGGAAATGTTGAATCTTGTGACCAATTTTTTTTTGTTGAAGCAGCAGTAGAGGAACTAGAGACTAACATGCAAGCTACTCCAATTCCATTAACGGAGTCAATTTCTGGGGCAGCAGCAGCTCATGCAAGCACCCAAGGGGATGAAGTTCATGAAAAGGAAAATGATAATGTTGAGTCAAATGATGAACTTGAAAGTCCTGAAACTTATTGCATGAATGACTTGAAAATTGGCACATTGGATCGTGATCAAGAAGATGTATCTCTTCAACCCGATGATGCAACAATGTTGAATGATATTCTTGTCATTGATCATCATACAGAAGCTGGGACCATTGCTTTCTCCAGTCTAGACCAAGATCTCCCCAAAATTGAAGTTGAAGATGCAATAGAAGAGCATGAGAAGATGGATGATGTTAAATCTTCTTTCGGAAGCCAAAGTTCTGATTCATCTCATAGTTTCTCAGAAGCTGAAGAAGATGATACTGAAGCTGTTGGAGATAGTGAATTGTATAACATTCTCAGTCCTGAAAGTATACCAACTGAGGTTCTTAATGTTGTTGAGAACCAGAATCTATTGGAGGAAGATCAAGAAGGAGTTTGCAAGCTCAAAATCCAAAGAGAACAGAACAGTGATTTAAGAATGTACAAAGTCATTTTGATCAACGAAAACAGAGCAGATGTTGAGATGAAAGGCGAAGAGAGTTTCATGTCAGATATAGCACAGACATTACTCACAGATAAGAACAGAACCAGAAGCAAATCTGATCAAGAACTCCTTAGTGCTTGCAACAAGAGAAAATGGACAATCCACTCAAAGAAACCCATCAAAGAACCAGAAGAAGAGAGGAAATTCAACCCCAGACAACCCAATTTCCTACCAGTCATTCCTGATCCAGAGGCAGAGAAGGTTGATCTTAAGCACCAGGACATGGATGACAGGAAAAATTCTGAAGAATGGATGCTTGATTATGCTCTCCAAAAAGCTGTCACAAAACTCGCTCCAGCTAGAAAGAAAAGGGTAGCACTTCTTGTCGAAGCATTTGAAACAGTTTTGCCAATACCCAAATGTCCAACTCCTATCAGGAACAGATCAACAGCTTTCCCTCACTCAAGGCCCATGCAAGCTTGTAGCTGATGTTGACAATCCAGGAAAGGAAAGCATCACTCTCCAAAGTTCATTTCCCATCTGTTCTGTGAGTATTCATTACTGAATTGCAAGCTGAAATATGAAAAAAATTCTGTTTTCACCCAACAACTCAAGTAACTGTGTTCTTTCATGCAAACTGTTGCAGAAACTAATTTAATAATCACTTTATTTAGGGAACTCTGGAATGATTCAGTTGCAGAGAAGCTGTTTCTACTAAGTTATGCAGGTCAAGATGGCAGATAGCTCTCAGTGTTGTGAGATTTATGTATCTCGAACCATATTATTACCTGTATCCAATCTTGTTGGAGACCCTGTCTCTCCGAATGTTGTTTTCTCCTCCAAACATTATGTGATGATCATCGACTCAGGAAATTTGTTTTTAAAACAGTAACAATTACTTTTGGTTTACTTTATGTTCAACAAATAATCATTTTCATCATCAAAATAACATGCACCCAATGGAAATTCTTGTCCTTGACAACTTATAACACTTGCAACACCATTTTAATGAGGATATTGATCTTTGAAAGTAATGAGTTGTATAGTTAGTAGCTGTATAGTTAGTTAGTTGACAGTTGGTAGTATAGTTGTTCTGTTAGTTGAGTGATGAGTCTTTCACTCTGTTAATGTATATATACTCGAAACTGAGTTAATGAATAATATGTACATCTTTTCTTCTCTCTAAAAGCGGTTACCAACTTGTTCATGGTATTAGAACTATACGATTCTTGATTTTAAAGGGCAACGATCTTAATTGTTGGTGGCTAGCTCGATAATGACGGATAGAGAAGAGTTTCGTATTCGACCTACAGCAAGTATGGAGGATGATTCGTATTTCTTGCACGCCTCTGATCATCCAGGCATGGCGCTTGTGACGACGCCATTGATTGGTTCTAACTATCTTAGCTGGAGCATAGCTGTTAGAACCTCTCTTGAGGCTAAGGATAAGCTTTGCTTCATAGATGGAACGTTGAAGCCACCTACAGATTCTGTTCAGCACAGGAAGTGGAAGAGAGTGGATTCGATGATCTAATCCTGGCTTCGAGATTCTATCTCTGAGGATCTCGGTAATAGTTTTGTATATTCTCCTAGTGCCAAGCATCTATGGGAGGTTCTGGAGAAACGATTTGGGGTGTGCAATACACCACAAATGTATCAAGTGCAGGGGGAAATGAGTACTACCAAACAGGGAAATAATTCGGTTACGCAATATTTTAATAAGCTCAATCAATGTTGGGATGAATTTGATAGGCTTATGCCTCTGCCTACTTGTGAATGCACTGGGTGTATTTGCTGTCAAAGAATGACAGCCAAACTCAAGGAAAGAGCAGATGCTTCTAAGTTGTTGCATTTTCTCATGGGTTTGAACAAAATATTTGGCAACGTTAGGAGTCAGATCTTGAACTTAGATCTAGCACCTGACATCGACAAAGCCTATAGCATGATGTTGAGGGTGGAGAGTCAAAGAGAAGTGAATTTGACGTTCTCTACTGAAAGTGCAGATACAACCTTGCTTGCTAAGGCTTATAGCTCTAAGGGAGGAGATGATCAATCTGGAAACAAAAAGAAGGATTCTGGAAAAAAATCTGATAGGCAGTGTGAGCATTGCCATAATATGGGACACACGAAAGATACATGTTTGAAGCTTCATGGGTATCTAGAGTGGTATGAAGAGCTGAAGAAAAGAAAGATGTAGGTTTCAAAAAGGCCAATGCTAACTTGGTTGCTGAAATTGTTGATACACCTTCTGATACTCGTTCCGAAGGAAGAGATCTTGGAACCTTGATGATGTAGATGCAAATATTGCAGCAAGACCTAGCTAAGCTTGTGCAAGGAAAGGTGCCAGCTTCTAGAGGAACAGGAGGAGAGTTAGCAAACTTTGCTTTTGCAGGTAATATTGTTTCAAAATGCATAGCATTACATGATTTAAACTTATCTGGTAGGAATGTTTGGATAGTAGATACAAGGGTGTCGAATCATATGTGTTATGATATTGAACTTATGACACAAAAAAGAAAACTTAAGAGTCCTGTGCTAGTTCAATTACCTGATTTTCGTACTACCATGGTTAATCATGTTAGCCATGTAGTATTAAACCCTAAACTAACTCCTGAGAATGTTCTATACCTACCCTCATTCAAGTTCAATGAAATAACCTTAAAATCCGATGTCGCCTTGGAGTTATTTCAAAAATTTAACCAAGGTTTGCATATAGTGCAACCTCGGGTTGTTATCTTTGAGGAACCAAAAGATGAAATTAATTTCCTAAGTAACTAAATGCAATGCAACCTAAACTATAAAATGGGGTTTGATTTGAACAATTACCGCTAAAGTTTGCAACGAATTGAGATAAACACTAAGAATTTGTTTTTGATATTTTGAAATTAAAATGAGTACTATGAAATGATAGTAAGATAATGGAGTACGAAGAAAAATACAATTAACTAACAATGATAACGCAATCCTCCAATTTAATAGCGCAGGCAATCATCACTCAAACATGATATGAGAGTTTAAACGAATGAACCAAGAACTAAAATCGAGCTTTTAATCAAACAACCTAGCCACCTCGAATTGTTATAAAAATATTTTCCAAAATCTCAATCTACTAACTACCACTAGAATAGTAAAATAGAACTAAGGATACTAAAATCAATGCTCAAATTTTACTCAATAATTAAGAAACAGAATTAATGTCAGCAATAGATATAACGATCTAATAATTCAAGCCACCTTGAATAATCACCAATTTCGCTAAAATATCAATACAAAATCTTGACCCAAAATAAAGTAATGAAATTAAACCCAAAATCAGCACAATATCAATTGCGAAACAATAATCCAGCCACAAAATCTTCCAATTCAAATATATAATCAAAACGTAACTCCAAATAATTAAATAGTTATCCTAAGATCTAGGAATTACTAAATAATTAAATGGTTGGAAGATAAATGCAGTTTAAACTCCCCTATAAAAATCCAAGCTCCTGCCTTTACTACTGAACCAAAGGATTATGATAAATTAGCCACAAAAATTCATTGGAGATGCTGCTAATATTAAGCTCCGACAGTCAGCCATGAAAAGTGAGAATGAGAGTTTCCGGATTTGTAGGAGATGAGGGTTCAGAATTTTCCTTGCGTTACCCAAACCAAACCACGCCACTTCTCCAGCTCCTTTGTTTTTACTTGATGTGACAATTTAATTAATCTCCAAACACCTAACACCACACTCACACAACCAGTACACGCCTCCCACTTCTGTTGCCAGCACTCTCCTCAGCAACCTGTCTCCACACACCACACAACACACACAACACAAGATCACGCAGCACCTCCCGTCCTTGCAACCACGCACAGCTGTTGCCCTTCACGTCCCTGCCAAGACGCAGCACACATAGCCTCACACACAAGACAACACACATTTACAGCCAACTCCGACGCCAGCTACCTCTCACGTTAATCACCACGCACACTACAGACTCCCACGCCTCCAAGTGCCTCTTAGTTTTTTTATGTGACAGATTAATGTTGTCCCAAATCCCTTGCAGACCTCTCATCTTCACGGTGTCCTTTGGGCCACGCTACTCCTCATTTTTGTGTCTCAACGTTGTCGTTTTTCTTATGCTTTTCTTCAATGTCCCACTGTTGCCTCTAGACCACGCACACACCGCACTGCCACTTTGACACTATCGTTTATGTTCTTCTATTACTGTCCAATGTTGTCATTTTTGGACATGTGATGCTTGCATTTATGGTTCTCTTTTTTAGCTATTTTTAATGTCATGGATCATTACTTCTTAATCGTTTTACAGTCTAATTTCTCCAAGTACCCTACAATAAAAATTCCAAATAATGTAATATCAATTGTCCAAACATTAATTTATTACAGTTAAACCAAAATATGACAATTTTTGCCCATATAAACACAAATTAAATGTAAAACACAATAATTCGAATAATAATCAAATAAGGGTATAAAGACCAATTGACGAAAACCCATCCAAAAGATATGAAAATATATATGAATAAATTAGTTTGTCATTCAACCTTTTATCCGTAAATAAACTTGCGAAAAATGCTGATACTTACCTGACTTTCTTTCCTTCACACTGTATAATATAGGACCTAAAGAATAGCAGCATCATTGTTATGGGAGAAGTGGTAGGAACCCTGAATATACTTACTTCCAAATCCTTTGATTCATCTGTAATAAATAGCTATGTGAAAGCTTGTATAGACACCATACTAGTGAGTAGAGTTGATAGTACTTTTTACTCCAAAAATGTACTTTCTAATTCTTGTATTTCCCACTCCATAATGAATAACAATGCTGCACTTTGGCATTCAAAACTTGGACACACCCTTCATTCTCAGTATTGAAACATATTGATTGTATTGATACAAAGGAGTTGTATGATCCTTATGATACATGCCACTTGGCAAAGCAATAGAGACTTCCTTTTCCAGTTGGTGCTGTTAATGCAAAACAAGTGATGGAACTCTTACATGCTGATATATGGGGTCCATATAAACAAGCAAGTCTTAATTCTTGTTATTACATTTTAACTATTGTTGATGACTTTAGCAGGGCAACTTGGATTATTTTGCTGAAGTATAAGTCCCAAGTACTTGAGGCATTGCAAGGCTTTGTTAATATGGTAGAAAAATAATTTGATGTTAGATTCAAGAAAGTGAGATCGGATAATGGGACATAATTTGTTAATGACAATTGTAGCAGGTTTTTTGTTACAAAGGGCATCATGCACCAACGTACGTGTCCATATACTCCACAGTAGAATGGAGTTGTGGAGAGGAAGCATAAGCATTTGTTGCAGATTGCAAGAGCATTGTTGTTTCAAGTAAAGTTGCCTAAAAGATTTTGGGGAGAGGCAATTTTAACTGCGGCATATACCATCAACCGATTACCAACTGTTGTTCTTGATTGAAAGTCTCCTTTTGAGTTGCTGTATCACAAGGTACCAGATTATGAAAGGTTGAAAATTTTTGGATGTTTGTGTTATGCTACAAACACAGCTCCAAGGAAAGACAAACTAGAAGCAAGGGCAACCAAATGTGTAATGGTGGGATATGTTGTATGACAGAAGGCATACAAAGTGTATGACTTAGAAACTCATATTGTGTTCAGTTCAAGGGATGTGGTATTTTATGAGAAAGTGTTTCCTTTTGTTGAGGAAGAACAGAGCAGACATAATGCAACTGCTGACGTTTCAAATCTAGTTTGGAATCTAAATGATGTTGATTGTAATGATTTGGGGATAAGTATATCTACTGAAGGCATTTCTAGTGCAGAGGAGGTTGGGGAAAGACGAGTTATTGAAGATCTTACGGATTTGGCAGAAGATGTTGGTCTAGATCATACAACACATGAATCAGAAGGAGTGGTTGAGAATGTGCATGAAAATATTGTACCTGCACCACAACTCAGAATGAGTTTAAGATAACGAAATTCACCAGTATGGATGCAAGATTATGTGACTTGCAGTATTTCAGAAGATTCTGATGTTGTTTATGATATTTCTCTTACTTATACAACTTTTATGGCTAATGTTAGCAGAATAGTGGAACCTCAGTCTTATAAACAAGCTGTACAATATGAAGAATGGGTAGAGGCTATGAATAAGGAGTTATCAGCTCTTGAAGAAAATCAGACGTGGTAGATAACCAAGCTACCGAAAGGAAAGAAGTAACCAAGCTACCGAAAGGAAACAAGGCAATAGGATAAAAATGAAGTTTGACTCTAATGGAAATGTGGAGAGATATAAGGCTAGATTGGTAGCAAAAGAGTACAATCAAACAACAGGTATTGATTTCTTTGATAGTTTTCACCTGTTGCTAAATTAGTAACTGTGAGGACATTTCTTGCTCTAACAACTTTGCAATATTGGCTTGTTCACCAACTGGATATCAATAATGCATTTTTGCATGGATATTTGAAGGAAGAAGTTTACTTGACTCTACCCAAAGGTTACACCAAAGTTGGACATGGAGAAGTGTGTAGATTAAAAAGGGTCTTGTATGGGTTGAAACAAGCATCTAGGGAATGGAACTCTGAATTTACTACTCAAATTCTGAACTATGGTTTTTCTCAGTCAATAAATGATCACTGTTTATTTACTATGGAAAATAAACGTGGCTTTAGTGCTCTCTTGGTATATGTTGATGATGTATTAATTGGAGGGAATTGTGAAGAAGATATAGTTGTTGTGAAGAAATTTTTCCATTCCATTTTCACCATCAAGGATCTGGGAAATGTTAAGTATTTCCTTGGTATTGAGATAATTAGAACTCCTGCAGGTAGTTTTCTTTCTCAAAAGAAATATCTCAAGGACATTTTAGCTGATTATGGACTTGTTGAATCTAATGCTACTGTCACTCCACTGCCTAGAAGTCATAAGTTTGATGAGAACAATGAGCTACTCTAGGATGCGGATAGGTATAGGAGGGTAGTTGGAAGGTTGTTTTATCTAAACATGACTAAACCTGACATAACCTTCAATATACAACAACTCAGTTAGTTTGTGGCTTCTCCTACGCAAGCTCACTGGGATGGGGCAATGCATGTCTTGCTGGCACTACAGAGAAAGGACTGTTTTATAATAGTCAAAGTAGTCTGCAGTTATCATGTTACTGTGACAATGACTGGGCATCTTGCCCCATATCTAGGAAGTCTGTGAGTGGATATTGTGTTTTCTTAGGTAGCTCCTTGATCAACTGGAAGAGTAAGAAACAAAATACTATTTCTAGATCCAGTTGTGAAGCCGAGTATAGGAGAAACAAAATACTGTTTCTAGATCCAGTTGTGAAGCCGAGTATAGGAGTATGGGTACAGCAGTGTGTGAGCTTCAATGGCTTGCTTATTTGCTTAAGAATTTCAGGTTGATAATTCCACTTTCGATTGATCTCTGGTGTGATAACCAGTCTGCTCTTCACATCACAGCTAATCTCGTATTTCATGAGAGGACTAAACACCTAGAGATTGATTGCCATATAGTGAGAAACAAGTTTAGGGAAGGGTTTATTACATTACGTTATGTTTCAACACATGAGCAAGTTGCTGATGTTTTTACCAAATCATTAGCAGCTCCTCAGTTCAATAGTATTAGTGTCAAGTTGGGATTGGTTTCTTATCCATCTCCAACTTAAGGGGGAGTGTGAAAGTAATGAGTTGTATAGTTAGTAGATGTATAGTTAGTCAGTTGACAGTTGGTAGTGTAGTTGTTCTATTAGTTGAGTGATGAGTCTTTCACTCTGTTAATGTACATATACCCGAAAATGAGTTAATGAATAATATATACATCTTTTCTTCTCTCTAAAAGCGGTTACCAACTTGTTCAAACTTCATCCTTCTTTTTCTCTTAAGCAACATAGCAAAACATAAAATCAAAAATTCTCCGGCCAATTTTAACTTGATTAAGGTTATAATACTCAATGCAAGCTAAAATTGAGGTACGTATACTATTTTCAGGTTTATAAACCTATATGAATCATTTTCAGAAAAACACTCTACATCTTGTTTGTTTTTATTTATTTTTTTGTTTTTTGTTTTCAAATTTAATAAAAAACTATTTGTTTAAAATTTTTATTTCTATTTTTAGTTTTGGTTTTTTTAGTTTTTAAAATTCATAAAAGCCATAAAAACTGGTTCTTGTCCTCTGTTTATGTTTTTTTTTCATAATTTGAATTAAAATAAACTAAATATATTATTTAATATATTAATTATTAATAAAATTATAAATAATTCAATTTAATATTATATATGATTAATTTAATTTAATTATCAATAAAAATTGTGAATAATTTAATTATTTTAATAATTAATTTAATTTCTGTATTTAAATTAAATTAAATTAAATTAATTAGATAATTATTAACAATTATAATTAAATTTAAAATATCTTCAAAATATTTATATTAATTTATAGATTATTTATTTTAATAAAATAAAATGATTTTTATTTATAATTAATTAATAAATATTACATAAGAGATTACATCAAAACATCAAATAAAAAGAACAATAAAGATTTTATTACAATTTACAACAAAAGTTCGTGATGAGAAAATGACCAACTAGAAATGAAGCGTAAAACAAAACATATATTATTTAATTTACTATCAATTAAATATATATTATTTAACATATTTATTATTAATAAAAATTTAAATAATTTAATTTAATATTATATATTTAATTAATTAAAATTAATTATTTATAAAAATATATTTTGTTATATTTTAGTTTTAAAATATATTTTATTTCTAAAAATCAAGTTATGTTTTATTTATTTATGTATTAATTGTAATTTTATTTACATTATTATTTAGCATGTCAATTTTATACCTGTATTACTCTTTTATTGTCACATCTGTATGTGGATCTATTGGAAAAAACTTCTCTATTATATATAGGTAAGGCTGCGTACTATCAGATCTTCCCAGACCCCGCTTTATTGCGAGACTTTAGATTGGATGTGATGATGATAAGGATGATGACATAAGAGATTAAAATAAATTTAATTAATTAAAATAAATCTTATATTATAAGGGATTTTTTCTAATTATTGAAACTTTTACATGAATTTGTTAGCAATAGTCTTGAAAGTCAAATCATACAAAAAAAAAAGCCATTTATCAATATTGTGTTCATCGATTTATGCATAGTTGCTGTCCTAAATTTATTTATTTTTTTCAAATTCAAAACAAGATTATATTATACTCATTATTGTTATTGCTCCATTTCTTAGGCTGATTATTGCTTGTGTTTCGGGTACAAAAATTTAAAACCGATGCTTATTACTTGGATAAGATTAATCATAATACCTTAATTGATACCATAATTACTTCACTCGTCAATCATATGTTCCTCATATTTAGTTAGTCCCTCTGACTTTTGGCATTCTTAATCAACTAAGATCTACGGTAATAGTGCTAAGATAACATTTATTCATTCCTAATTCAAAGATAATCCCATTTCTGGATAACAATCTCTTAGTATAATTTTCATTATAATTTTTCCTTTACCTCATTCTTACTATATATATTGATATTGGAACATTTATTAGCACTTATTAACAGTTTATAAATAGTGAGAATCTAACTGCTACAGAACCAGACTTACAAGCTTCTGTCAGTTCACTCACTGTTCATCTTCCAGCTTAAAAATGGTGAAACTCTTGACTTCCCATTTCTCTTCCTCACCCTCTGAATACAATTAGGAACTTAATCTTCTTTGTTCTTTAACTGATTCTTCTCACCATATTCATATTTTTTTCTTTGACATGTAGGGTTTCTGCATATTTGTTGCACTAGTGCTTTGCTTGACTCCATTACTAAGATCAACATCAGCTGCATTGGCTCCTTTGAATGTGTTGGATTATGGAGCTGTTGGAAATGGAAAAGAAGATGATTCAAAAGTATGTAAACATTTCCTTGTACATTTCTATTACTTGAATTATAATAGTGTATATATCGATATATATAGGATTCAGTTTAATATAGCTGTTAACACTAATCTATACAGGCATTTTTTAGAGGTTGGGATGAAGTTTGTAATAGTACGATAAGTAGAACTCTGTTGATTCCATCGAAAAGGACATTTTTGGTTCAGCCATTGATGTTTCAAGGTCCATGCAGAGCCCGTGGTGTTAGTGTTCAGGTAACATATATTAGGAAGTTATTTATGTTAATTTCTAGATATACCTATCTTAGCGATAAACAGTGGATTTTTGTGATAAAAGTTGACTCTCTTTATGTGTTCTTCATAAAAATAAGTTACGAAACTATCAATTTTGATTTTTTTTTGGATTAATTGCTAATAATATTTATATAATCATTAACCATAAACATGTTAAATGGATGATTTATTACATTAGTTTTTTACAATATTATGTTCTTTCTTTATTAAACTCTAGCCATACAAAAGATCAGATTTTCTTAATAGAAATGAAGATTCAGTTTTAAATTCAGGATTGTACAATAGAAGATTAATTTTAGCACTTTCTAATAAAATTTTTGAAGAGTCCCTTGGCAAAGCCATTGGAATTCTTGGAGAAACATAAGATGAATTGCTTGTCAATGGGTTTGCAGATTGATGGAAACATCATAGCTCCAACTCAAATGTCCAAATTTGATAATGTAAATACATGGATTCAGTTCCACTATGTAGATGGACTCAATGTGTATGGAAGTGGACAAATCGATGGCCAAGGCTCTGTCTGGTGGAAGATTTGCACACAAGTGAGTGAATCAAACCTATTTTAAGGTCAAACTCTATTTCTTATACCTATCAATGTCAACATTTCTTGCTTACAGTAGTCTTTGTTACATTTGCAGGACAGCTGCCCACATCGACCATATGTACGTTGAAGCTCAAAATAAGCTTGTTATCAGATCAGGCTGAATTTTTATTTCAGTTTCTTAAGGCTCAAATTTGAGTTTGATCTCGAAAATCCGAATTTTCAAGTTTGAGCAAGTTTAAACTCAAACTCGAATTTGGTATTTCTAGTTTAACCTGTTAATTTGGGATTAACCTGATCTAGATTCTGACTAATTTGTTATGACAACTTTGGATCGGAACGAGCTAGTTTGTCATCCCTACTCAGGAGTTTCATTTTTTTTACAGTTTGATGATATAGCTTGTTTTGTTTTTGCGGATGAACAGGTATTGAGTTTTGCTTTCTGCAACGGCTTGTACTTCAAAGGACTGACTCTCATAAACGCTCCAAGCCAATTTATATCCTTATTTGCTTCCGACTACTCAACAATCTCAAACCTTCACATATCTGCTCCTGGAACAACTCGTAATACAGATGGAATCAACATCAGTAACTCCAAACATGTCGTGGTTATGGATAGCACCATCGGTTCAGGTGCTTGCTTGTTCGAGATTTCCCATAATTTTTTTTCGTTCAGACCAATAAATCGAATATTGATTAATACGTAATCGATCTAAAACTACTTATCTAGCACCACTCGAAAAAGAAAACAACTCTTCTTCTCAATGCAGGAGACGATTGCATCTCAATCCTTCCACATTCATCTGACATAAACATTACAGGGATCACATGTGGTCCAGGCCATGGCATCAGGTATATACACATGAATTGCTGGAATTAATTAGTTCATTGTTCAAGAAAATGTTCAAAATCATATCTGAAAAAAAAAATTGCAGCGTTGGAAGCATAGGGAAGGATGGAGAGTACGGTGAAGTAGAAAATGTCTATGTCACTCATTCTACTTTCACTTCTGTTACCAGCGGAGCTAGGATTAAGACATGGCAGGTAATATTAGAACCAGTAAACCAAAAATCATTCAGGGTCTTTTCCTGTCCAAAACTTTCGTTTCGTTTGTTTGACAGGGAGGGAAAGGATTTGTCAGGAAGATCCTGTACCAGGATATAAAACTCGTGAACTCTTCCGATCCCATTGTGATCGATCAATTCTACTGCCCTGAAAGAAACTGTGCTAATAAGGTAATTAACATCAGAGGTTGAAATCTAACCTTATATGAACATTAATCAGGAGACCACCAACATTGATCGTAATCCTGTCTCTTTTAACAGACTGATGCTGTTGCTGTAAGTGACATTTCCTTCGTTGGATTTAGTGGGACAAGCTCCTCTGATGTTGCAGTAGAAATAAGTTGCAGCCAAAACTTGGCTTGCAAGAATATTATTCTCAGGGACATCAATATCACTTCTGGAGTACCAAACAGGAAGGTTTATGCCACAGTCTTCAATGCTTATGGAAATTCTTATGACACGAATCCTCAAGTGCAGTTGTCACGTAATTAACCTTTAAAATAGAGAAAAGAGGTTTGAGAAATTTGTTTAGTCAAATCGTAAGTGTGATTCTGACTTTACTGTGGATTAGGAGGAGGAGATGCTTAAGCTTACACAAAATCATAAATGGCTTCCTTCACAATAATTTGTATTCCTTGCAATAATTTGTAAGCAAATTTTGACATTTGCTCTTAGTATGAAGTATTAGAAGTAAAGAAGCAACTATTTGAAACTTTGTTCATGATGCTCCTTCGATCAATTTTAGTTTGATTCTAAGCATTAGAGTCCACTACATATGATTTAATTTGAATCCGTCTTTTGATTTATTCGAAATATGTAATTAATATGAATAATAACTTATTATGCGTCAATTTATAATTGCATAACGAATATCTAAATAATCTTATAATTTCTTGTTATTCAAAGACATTTAATATTTACTCAATTTAACTTGGCTCACAAAAATTAACCAATTTGGTTGGAATCAAGCTTCAAGCTGAGCTTGAGATTCGACTTAGCTTAAAGTTTAAAATTTTTAAATAAAATGATGTCATTTTTTATTTTTAAAAATTAAAAATATATTTAATCGTGTTTGACACTACCGAGCTTCAAATTGTTCAATTTCAATTAGGCTCAAGCTCAGGATCTTCGAAATATTATCAACTTGTATAGAAAAAGAGTTAAATAAATAATTATAAAAGTATTATGATCTTTATCACTGATTTTATAATATTATTTAATTATTATATGATTATTTTTATCTATTTGCTAAAATAATATAATATTATTAAATTCTAATATAAAGTAGTGTTGAAATTATAAAATCACTGAATATATTATGCTTTGGAAAGTTTTGTATACCAAATTTGTTTTGCTATGGAATGGAAAGTGTTTGTATTACAAAATTAAAAACCAGCAGGAAGCCCTCCTTTTCTTGGATCACTCACTCCTACAACCTTAGCTTTCAAATCCTGAAGAACAACGAACTGGCAAATCGTTCCACCACTAAGGCCTTGTAGGACATGGCCTCTTTTCTCAAGGAATGCCCTGATGTCACCTGGAACTTCAAAGTGTTGATTATATGGTGTTGTCCAATTCTCATAATTCAACACGTTGGGTACCAGCTGCATGACAAGAACAATTTCTCAATTACTTGATTCTGAATCGTTGACTTGTCAAATGGTCTGTCATTTGTGGACTATTGCAGTTCCAATCGATATAAGAAAATAGTGTAATTCAACACAAACCTGATGATAGAGTCTTGGAGCTAGGACTGAAGAAAGTGGATCCATTCCCCTGGCAAAATGATTCAGAAAAACTTCTGTAGTTCCTGCAATTATCATGCCTCCGCCACTGGCACCTACTACAGCTTTTAGTTTCCCGTTCTGCAGAATAACAATTTTCAGTGATGGAACAGTAAAATAATCGAAACCATCAAATTTCATCATCACATCTCTCATTAAGCTCACACCTTCAGGACTATGGTTGGAGTCATGGATGATAAAGGCCTCTTTCCAGGGCTAACGAAATTGGGAGGTGCAGGAGGTGGAACATTCGCTGGTGTGTTGTTTGTAGGCATTGAGAAATCATCCATTTCATTGTTCAGGACAATACCGGTTGTAGGAGACAGCATTCTTGAACCAAAATAGTAGTTTACTGTACTAGTCATGGACACAGCATTTCTCTCTGTGTCAACAATAGACACATGGCTCGTCCCATGATCCTGTATCTGATTCCATCTGTTTTAACAATATTCAACAATCTCCTGAAAACCTGGAAAAATTTTCTGATGTGTAATCCAATTTCTGGAAGTTACTTACCTTCCACCATAGTATTGTGGATCAAAAGTCATGTTGTCCAATATGGTTTTCTTCAGCTTTTTTGCAAATTCAGGAGAAAGCATGTCAGAAACTACTTCAGTCACATTAACAAAATCTGGATCACCCAGATTCATCCTGACAGCAATCGCATGTTTAAAAGCTTCAATCTGTCTATGGACTCCGAGGGGACCAGACACGCCTGAAGGGACTCCATATTGAGCAAGAATGTTCAGAATCTGTAACATTAGAAAATTATTTTCCGGTTCATAGCTTGTTATCTTTAGAACAAAGTAAAAAAGCAAGACCAAAACTCACCAACATCATAGCAGCACCACCAGAAGAAGGAGGTGGCATACCAAGTATTGTGAGATGTTCAAAGTTGGAAGATAATGGATCAGTGATTTTTACTCGGTATCTCCTTAAATCCTCCATTGTCAGGATCCCACCAGCTTTCTGAACCTCTTCTACCAATCTTAATCCTAATGATCCATTATAGAAAGCTTGTACTCCTTGTTTAGCAATTCTTCTGAGTGAATCAGCAAGTTTCTTGTTGTAAACCATATCCCCTGCCTGCAATAGACTTCCATTCGACGAGCCAAACACTTCTCTAAGCCCCTTATCTGCTAAAATTCCTGCACTTGTAGCATTCATCTGCATCTTAAGGTATGGTGAAATCCTAAATCCGTTGCGTGCGAGCCTTTCAGCTGGCATTACTAGCCTTTCCCACGGAAGGTTTCCATATTTTTCCCAAGCCTTATGGAGTCCCGCAAGTTCTCCTGGAACTGCTATGGATAGCACGCCAGTAGCTTTTAGAGTAGTATTGCCACCATACATGTCCTGAAACAAAAAATTTTAAAGCAAACTTTAACATGTATATCCATTTGTCAGCAATGCAACCTGCTGAATATAATAAATAGTCCGAGCCCAAGTCGGATCACGTTTAATTTAACCCGTTGACTTCGAATTGATCTGACTTAAATATAATATCTTGAACCTGAATCCGAATTCTACCAAATCCACATACTCAAATGTAAATACGAAGCCAGTCAAACCAAACTTGGTTCATTAATTTCAGGTAATTATGTTACCTTGGAAGCATGCAGAGGGGCAACTTCTCTCATGTTAATGGCTTTGGCCTCCCCATTAGCTTCCCTGACTAGCATAAAAGCTCCGCCGCCGATTCCGCTGGAAGCAGGGCTGACAACTCCCAAGCAAAGTGCTACAGCTACTGCTGCATCAACCGCATGACCTCCTTCACGAAGAACTTCACTACCTATCTTCGAACATCTACCATCGTCGCTGGCTACGACTCCATGGTTAGCGACAATTTCCTGTCGCCGGTACTTGGTCGTGGGATCTCTTGGAATGCCAAGGCTTGAAGTGGCAGGCAACAGCAGTAAGAAGAGAAATGCAATCTTTCGCCATAACGACGGTAAGGCTAACAACAGCAAAGGAAACAGTCTTATCATCACAGCAAAAATCAAACAGAGCGATAGAAAAGTATGTGATTTTGTGAATTAAAGTAGATGGTTGTACCAATCGTTGAACAATTCATCTTCTTTATCAATTGATGTTATTGCAGGTCAGGAGTGACGGTTGGTGACAGGACGTTGAGCAATTACCCATTTTTAGGATGTTTCTAACCTGGATTTCTGTCTCTGTAAAGAAATGGCTATTGGCCCCACCCGACTTAAAGTCAACAAGTTAAGCTTGGGTTGACCGAGAATTGGGCCGGGTTTTCTTCAAAAAGTCACGTCTCGGGCTGGCCGATGAAAATGACGTTATTTTGCACTTATAATTTTTTAAAAATTGGGTCGAGTTGAACTAGATTCGAGCGTCCAAAGACTCAAGTCTTACCTGACTCGATCCATTGTTATCCTTATTCTCTATCCAAAGAAATTCTTCTAAATTTTTTTTATAATTTTCAATTTTTAAAAAATCTTTAAAATAATAATGATACACTAAAGTTCAACTAAGTTTTTAACCTCAATTCTCAAATTGAATTATTTAAATATTACTCAAATAAATAATTTATTATAATTATCTTTAAAAGTATTAATTTGAGTCGAGTATAATTTATTTGAGTTAGTTTATTACTTCATAAACACTTGGTTAGTCTATGTATGATGTTCATATCGCATATATTTTGTTGTTATTTTTTAATTAATATTTAAAATAAATAATTTTTTTGAAAAATTGAAATTTTTTTAAAATATAAAGTCTTTTACTTTCTTTTAAGGGTAGAAGACAATTTCTTATGGTTTTAAAAAATATAGAAAAATCTTCTAATTGTAAAAATTAAAAAATCAGACCAAACCAGGCCAAGTTGAGCTTGGGTTCAATCTTAGTTATCTTAGGCCAAATTGAAGCTTGGAGCTTGGGATCAATCTTAGCTATCTTGGGCCAAATTGAGCATTGGATCGAGCCAGACTTAGTAGAATTTATTGGGCCAGGTTTGGGTCTAGGGCAGGCCCAACCTAATCCGACCCATTACTGTCCCGAATCTCTCTGTTTTGCTCATTGAAAGAATTTTTATTTGGACTTAAGGTCCTACAACTATAGGAAAAAAAGACGTTATTTTTATTTTTAATTTAATAAAAATTAAAAATAGACCGAACCAATCTAAGTCGAGCTTGAGCTCAATCTCAACTATCTTGGGCCAAATTGAGCCTTGGATCGAGCCAGACTTAGTAGAATTTATTGGGCCAAGTTTGGGTCTAGGACAGGCCCAACCTGATCCGACCTATTACTGTCCCGAAGTTCTCTGGTTTGCTCATTAAAAGAATATTTTTTTGGACTCAAGGTCCTACAACTATAGAAAAAAGGCGTTATTTTTATTTTTAATTTAATAAATATTAAAAATAGACTGAACCAATCCAAGTAAAGCTTGAGCTCAATCTCAACTATCTTTGGCCAAATTGAGTCTTGAGTTAAGCCAGACCTAGTAGAAGTTATTAAGTTAAGCTTAGGTTTAGGACAGGTCCAACCTAATCCGACCCATTACTATCCTTAATCTTTTTGCTTTAGTCGTTTAAAAGAGTTTTTATAAGATAGTGTAATACATAAGAAGTTTTTATTGTCCATTCAAAAAAAACTTTGCACCTATAATTGGAATTATGTTTAAGAGGGAAAAAATGTTTGAGAAGTCACTGGTTGTTGAAAGGAAAACTGATAAGGACATTTTGTCATATCTTCCCATTTTTCTAGTCTTCTATTAGCATTGTTTTGGCAACTAGACAGCCAATCTTTATCTATCTAAATAGTACTAACTCAATATCAATTTCAAAGTTTAAAAAGTAGGAGTTAGTGACAGGTTTAATTTAAAGTAATTTTACTTTAAATCAATCATTTTCTTTAAAATTAAAGCAAGTTACTGTAATTTAAGTTCTTAAATTAGAAAGTAACAAAGTCAAAACTAGACAAATAACTTTGGGTAAATACTTAAGGATAATAATGAGTCGAGCAGAGGTTAAGCTCGAGTAAGCTCGCCCAGACTCGAGCTTAACCAGACAATTCTTTTTAGGATCACATGAATTTTTAAAATTAAAACGACATCCCTTTTTACAAAACGACGTTATTTTTTTATAATTGTTGAATCTCGGGCTGGATTGGGCCTGAATAGCTTGGGCTTGAGTTCAAATGTCACCCCTAATAAAAATAGATAGTTTTCTTTTCACAAAACGACTTTATTTTTTTTTATAATTGTTGAATTTCGGACTGGATTGGGCCTGAATAGCTTGGGCTTGAGTTCAAATGTCACCCCTAATAAAAATAGATAGTTTTTGGGCCATCAAATGCACATTTTGTCCCTCAAAGTTATTAAAAAACTAAAAGCAAAGCAACTTCTGAAGTTTCAGTGAGGCCCCTGAGTACTATATTTCGAAAGCTGAGTCAAGAAACCATATATATACATGACAGATAGCTTCTTATGATATGATATGACATGATTAAGGAAACCGAGAAGGGAAAGAGAAAAACTCACTGAGCATTTCGTCTTCTTCTACTTCTTCTTTCTTCTTCTTCTTCTTCTACTTTCTGTGAAGCCGGAAGACTCCAGCTATTTATAAGAATAAGAAGCTATGGTGGAGTCTAAACTCTTAACCCTATTTCTAAGTCAAAGAAACCACTGGGAAACAACGACGAAGATGCTTGTTGGTCATAAAGATAGGCAGGTAGTGGGCGTTTATTGTCGTCAGGACCACAGCAGAAATAAGCAAAGTTGAGTCCCATGGAAATGGACATTTGGAATTGCTAGTTCCATGCAATGATTATGACCCTTATTTTTCTAAAGGGTTTATTTCGTTTTTTTATTTTATTTTTTTAATTACAAAGGAGACAAAAAAAAAAACCTACACAAAACTACAAAAACTCCATTAACGCAATATTCTGCAACATATGAATTCCATAACAACAATAGGACGCTCCTAAAGCTTGATAAGAAGGCGATGCATGTGCAGAATCTTATTGGTCCAACCAATTCTGGTAAAAAAGGGGGGACAGATTCTCTGTCTTCAAATTTGTGTACCAATCCTATCTTATTAGATTCAAATCATCTATTTATATAAGATCTGGTCGGGTCGGCCGTGCTAGGCCCGGACCCAATCCATATCAATCCACTCGACCCGAAGACCGATCGGTCCCCTCTCCAAAGGTCAGTCCCACATCC
>JANVCQ010000230.1:36189318-36205131 GCA_025531925.1 Erythroxylum plowmanianum
TATATATACTTTTGTATTTCTTATTTATGTGTAATTATTTTGACTGTGAATTTTAAACAATAATATTATTAACTTTTGAATTATTCAGCTTAATAATGCTTCAAAATTTTCAATTTAAATTCATATTTTCTAAAAGAGAGTGCCATCTTACTCAGCACATTTGATAGTCATATTCAACATATATACATGGACTATATGTCTATATATCTTCCTGAAACATTATGGATATGTACATGTCAATAGTTTAAGACTCCATTTCCATAACCTTCATGTAACATTTTGGTATTTTCTTAATGCAACTACCCATTTCTTGCAAGTTGTAAAGTTGCTTTAATTTTTAAACATTCAATATCACCTTCTGTATATATTTAATCCTGTAAAGGTACCACCATAAAAGTTCACTTTAAGATTAAATTATAAGTTATAGAATGGAGAGTTTTCAATAAATATAGGATTAATTAAAGTAGATACGTACGTGGTCTTATTGTTTTCATTTATTTCTTTATATTTTAAATATTATTGCATACTTTTTTTAAAAAAATTATGATATCCATTTTTATTCACAATAACATAATATTGAAAATATTGAATTCTAATAAATTGTGATAGAAGTAAATTGATTGGAAATTATAAGGACTTAGAGGAAATATGTAATAACTAATGTTTAAACTGGAGTAGAAGTTACACCTATAAAACAGGAAGTTTAAGGTTTAAAAGGTTCAACCAATATTAAACCGTCATAAAATTGATTAAAAATGAATAAATTTGAAAAATTATTCAAAAAATCATCCTTACTCATCAAAACATTCAAATTTTAATTGTAAAAGAGACTGTTAAATAAAAATTAATTAGTGTATAAAAATTTGATTGATTAATTAGTAACTTGATCGATTTTTAATAATAAAAAGTATTAAACTAAATCAAACAGAAAATTTGAAAATTGAATCGAAAAGTTAAATCATCTAAATCGGTTTAATTTCTAAAATATTGGCAATAAATTTTAAAACATAGAAGAACAAATAAAAATATTGAAACCAAAGAAAATTGAATGCAATTACTTTAGGGTTAATTACCAAAACAAAACTCAAACTTTTGTTAATTTTTTAATTAAAGTCCGAACTTTAAAAAATAACAATAAAATACCCAACTTTTAATTTTTTCAATTATATCTCGAATTTTAAAAGTAGCAATAAAATATTCAAATTTTTCAATTTTTTAATTATAGTTCAACGTTAATATTTTTGTTAAATTTGCTGATGTGGCTTGCCACATGTTTCAGAAATCTTAATTATTAATACATGTCAGCCAAAATTAACGCAACAAATAAAGGTTAATGAAAAAACATTGTTGTTTCAAAATTATATAAATCATATTACGTAGTCCCGACAAATTTATGCTTTGATTTCAGTTTCTCTCTTTGTTTTCAGTTTGTTTTCTCTACATACTCACCATTCAACTTTCAAATTATGCAATCCCGATACCCTCACATTAAGAGCATCATGAGAATGAACTAAAAATGAAGAGTTTATTAATACAGTACGCTGTAATGCGATAGTAGTTTGAAGTGTTAGAAAAACAAATAGAAAACAAAGGGTCGAGAACATCATGAGAACAGTTGATAACATCTGGCCAGAATTGAAGAAAGTTGAAAGTTTAAACATTTTATTGTCACTTTTTGAAGTTTGAGCTATAATTGAAAAAAATTGACAATTTTAAAATTTTATTGCTATTTTTTAAAGTTTGAATTATAATTAAAAAATTAACAAAAATTTAAGTTTTTTTTAGTAATTATCCCGTTATTTTACCTCATGGTAAATATAAACTTCTAGATTGGAAACTCTATAAGCCCAATACATGTGTAAAGACTCAAACGCAGTTTTCCATTAACAACGTTTCCATTCCACCTTAGATGCAATGTTTCCGAGAAAAGCCCAACCTTTTAGACTGACTTTGAGCTATGAAAAATAAGGTTTTCAACGTTAGGCTTGGCAATGGGCCGCTAGACCTTAAAACTTGGAATAAATTTGATTAAATATATATTTTAAATTTTCAAAAATTAAAAGTAAATTTATTAAAGACAACCGGTTCTATTGTAATAATTAAAGACAACCGGTTCGATTGTCAGAAAATATATAATAATGACAAAATAGAAAAAAGGGTTTAAATCCTAAGTGTAACGTTGCAATCATAACGTCTTTGAAGGAATGGTGGAAGTAGAAGGTAGTCAAGCTAAAACCGGGATGCCAGAGCATGCCTTTCGCAAGAGACCTATCTAATTCGAATGATAATTAATTTGGGTGTGCAAAGCTTAAAGGTGTTGTTCACTTTAATTGAGACCCTCTCAGAACACCTCGTGAGAAACCAAAAAGAAAATAGTAAAGCTTATTTTTTATTTGCTTATTAATTCAAATTTCTCAAGTTGAAATAGTCATGATAATGGACCAGACTAGTTGGGTACACTCTCATTTTATCTTCTTATAAAGTAGTTTGATTTCGATTTAAAATTTAATTTTATCTAATTTGTATAATTTAAATTTGTTTATATTATGTTAAAACAAAATTATTTTGATTTAATTTTTAAAATAATGTTAATTTTGTCTTAATTTTTAAACTTATGAATTAAAACATGGTTAATTACTAAAAAAAACTCAAACTTTCGTCAATTTTTTAATTATAGTATGAACTTTAAAAAGTAGAAATAAAATGCCTAAATTTGTATTTTTTTTTCAATTCTAACTTAAACTTCAAAAAGTGACAATAAAATGCTTAAACTTTCAACTTTTTTTAATTCTAGCCCAACGTTATCTATTGCTCTCCTAATACTCTCAGCTATTACTCTTGTATTATGGCTAACTGCATCAGTAAGTTCTTTGTTTTTAGTTTATTCTTTTGATGTTCTTAGTATGAGGGCATTGAGGTTGTGTAATATAAAAATTGAAGGGTGAGGGCATCGAGAGAACATACTAAAAACAAAGGAAAAAAACTAAAATCAAAGCGTAAGATCATCAGGGTTGCATAATTTAATTTAAGTCATTTTTAAACAGCAATGCCTTTTCATTAATCTTCATTAAAATAGAGTTAATTATTAAAAAAGCTCAAACTTTCGTCAAATTTTCAATTATAATCTAAAATTTAAAAAGTATAAATAAAATGTCCAAAATTTTAATTTTTTTCAATTATAGTCTAAACTTTAAAAATTGCATTAAAATGCTCAAATTTTCAATATTTTTTCAATTCTACCCCAATGTTATCTGTTGTTCTCCTAATACTCTTAGTCATTTGTTTTTTTGTTTATTCTTCTGACATCTCAAATTACTCGTATTATAACGTACTGCACCAGTAAGTTCTTTTTTTTTAGTCTATTCTCCTGATGTCCTTAGTGTGGGGATAGTGGGGTTGCATAATCTGAAAATCGAAGAGTGAGGTCGTCGAGAGAACAAATTGAAAATAAAGGAAAAAACTAAAATCAAAGCGTAAGGTCATCGAGACTGCGTAATCTGGTCTAGATCATTTTGAAATAATGACATCGTTTCATTAATTTTCATTTATTGTGTTAATTTTGGATAACGTGTATTAATAGTTAAGATTTCTGAAACACGTGACAAGTCACGTCAACAAAATTAACAAAAATGTAAACATTGGGTTAAAATTGAAAAATTTGAAAGTTTGAACATTTTATTGCTAATTTTTAAAATTTGGGCTAGAATTAAAAAATTAAAAAATTGAACATTTTATTACTACTTTTTAAAGTTCAGATTATAATTGAAAAATTAACTAAAGTTTGGACATTTTTTAGTAATTAACCCATTAAAAAGATATCAATATTATTTTAAAAAATCAAAATGACGTCATTTTTTAAAAACAATTAAACTGGATTGATTTATTCAATTTTAGATTGGAACCAATATCTAAAACTTAAATTTCACTCAAAACTAAAATTAAATTTAATCTATTTATTTTATGGTTAGTGAGATTGAATTAATCTTATCATTCTTAAGTTTGAATTGTGATTAAAAGACTATATTTTATTTTGATAACTTAAAAAATTATGGTAAGAGTCAATTAATTTTATAAATATTAATTGAATCTCGTGTATATTTAAAAAATGGGGATGACCGTTACAAAAAATATTTTTGAATGAGCCAATTTAAATCTTTGTTATTAATATTATTAGCTTAAGTTAAACCTTATCATGATTGGTCACGACAAGACGACAGCGACTTGGAGAGTCACAAAGTCAACAGATTTAAAAGCCCAAAAGATAAAAACAGAAGAAGAAAGGACCGGGTAATAAATAAAAAATAATTAATTAACGAGATAAAAGAAAAATATCTAATGGAAAAAGAATCCAGAATTGTCCTTTACTATTCACGGGCAGCCCGAAGCGGCGACCTCTTAAAAAATTGTAACGCAGAAAGGGATCCTGCCCGTACTGCCCGAAACAATGACTGAGAAATTACGGGCAGCCAGTCGGTCACTCACCCACACCCTCTGCTCTCTGCTCTCTCCCTCTGGGCGATATTTTTCTATATCTTGGGGTCTCTGTGTCTCTGCCATCACGATCCAACGGTCCACAATGAACGGAGCTTGCTATGCCTGTTCCTCCAGGTTTTAGAGCCTGAAACATCCAGATCTGCTCTCTCTGTGCTCGGATCTCCATACACGGTACGTATTTGCTCTGTGATTCTCGTGCTCGTCTCGATTCCTCTGTCTTTAGCATTTCTTTACTCGCTTTTTCTTCGATCCAAGCTCTTATTCCGATTTCTCTAGACCGCCTGCGTTGTTCACTCCTGAATTAATGGTTTCACCTCCTAGTTCGGCTATTTCGCCGAGTTTCACCTCGTTTGGCGTAAATCGCGTGATTCCTACGCAAATTCAGTAGCAAAAATTGAAGTACATACCTCATTTCATGTTGATTTTTGAAAATTTTTGGCTCTAAAACTGGCTTCCGGCGAGTTTTCTGATCACTGAAAGCGGTTTCTTGTCTTATTCTCTTTATAGTAATTATTTTTTGAAAATATTAACTAATTAATTCCTCTTTTGGTGTTTTGTTTAATCTTCAAGACTACAGAAAGAAAAGCAACGTTTGTTCTTGTTACCGTCTTCAGATCTGACGGCTGATACGTTCTTTTTGGCTAATGATCTAACGGTCAGAACTTGTTCTCCAATCTTGTGCAGGTCCTCTTTTTTCTACCTTAATTTTTCCTCTTTTAGCGTGCGCACATGGAGGTCAACCACGGTTCCATGATAGTTACGCTAAGTAACGGCAGGCTAACGTGCGCCGGGGAGGTACTGGCAGTTTTACTCGTTTCCTCTCTCTTCAAAGCTCAGGTGAGCTACTAAAAAACAAAATCCCAAAATTAATTTGATTCCTTTCTTTTATTATTCTGGAGAACCTTAGCTTTGAAAAAAAATTTTCCAGATTCTTGTTTTCAATTTTCATGATAACATACGCCGGATGTTCTTTTTTCGGTTGTTTTACGGGCGCTGAGGCTAACGTACGCGGTAGGTGGTGAGTGAATCTTGGATAGGGTTGTTGGGGGTAGGATGGAAGACAGTCGTTTTACGAGTTCGGTGGGTTTTGGTTTTGTTTGTTTGCACGTATTGGCCAATAGATTGTGTTTGTATTACGTGTCATGTTGTGATGGGCAGTTGGGTGGAAACCGGAAACTGGTGACCAGTTAGTCAAACGTTAAACCAGTTCTGTCTTTTCCAGGGTGCTTGGGAATATTCTGTTTCCATAGATATTTCTGAAACGAACCATCGTCACGCAGATCCTAGTCGACACGTGTTATTCTTTGTTCTGGTGCAAAGGCACGTGTCATGTTTAGCACGAATGACTAATGTTCATGTTCAGAATTCTTTTTACTTTTAGTTTTTAAATTTTAAAGTTTTAAAAAAATGTAATTTAAGTTAAAACTTTATTTTTATTAATATTTTTTGACGCGACTCATGAAATAAGTGTAGGCTAACATTTAAAGAAATTATTTGACTTTTTTTTCTTTATCAACATGATTTTAAAGTCTTTTTATATTCAAAATGCAATCACATATTTGATACCAAAGGATTAGAGTCTTAACTGTTAGTCTTTATGTAACCTATTAATTATATTCAAAAAATATAAACAAGATAATATTTTATACTAAATTTTTAAATTTTTTGAATATTTAATAAAAATTTAAAATATTGCACATTAAAATAATTTTTTATTCATTATTCCAAGAACAAATCTAAACTTCGTGCCAATACTTCTTTTTTTTTTTTGGAGTCTACATGAATCAAGTGTTTGATAATGTCTTCTTCATTGGCCACTTTATCCTTTGATCCATAAATTGTTGGTTACGTATGATTTTGTCCTTAATGGTATTTTACGGTTTGTGACTGCTATGGAATCCGTTTTATAAAAAATGGCTTCAGGAATCCATTGTGGCATTGCTACTGAATCACATACCTAGAGCAATCGGAGACAAAATGGAGAGTCATAATCACCCAGCTGATGCAGAAGCAGAAGATGGCGACGACGACGACGAGGGTGACGGGGACTTTGAAGAAGGCGAAGAAGATTTGTCATCCGAAGACGGCGGTGACCCCGGCAACAAACCGAACAACAATAAGAGCAACTCAAAGAAGGGGCCAGATGGTGGAGCTGGTGGGGCGGAAGAGAATGGGGGGGAGGAGGAGGAAGAGGAAGATGAAGAAGATGGTGACGATCAAGATGATGGTGACGACGACGATGAGGATGACGACGACGACGACGACGACGACGGTGGTGAAGACGAGGACGAAGTTGATGATGTGGAAAACGAAGAAGATGAAGAGGAGGATGAAGAAGAGGAATCCCTGCAGCCTCCAAAGAAAAGGAAGAAGTGAGGTTGGAATGATCAGGCAGCCTCTTAGGGGATGCTGTATCTATGTGAGTTTGTTGCCTAACATTATATGATCCACCTTAGACTATGTCAGGATTATGTAGGATGTTGCTGGTCTCTTAATTTCCTTTCGTGATTAGAGTACTCTAGAACAATGAGCTGCGGAAAAACTTTAAGGAAGATGTCATACTTATGATCTTAGCTACAATTTTAATTTCACAAATTCCTGGCTAAACTTATAAGATAATATCATTTTTCTGATATTATTTGCAAGTCATCTGTGCGAATTGTCAATGCCATGATCTTCCATGCTTAGGATAATCATTGCACTTGATTCTTTGGATTCAATTATAGAAATTAATTGATTCAAAATATCTAATTTTTAATATTTTTTTTAATTTAGTGCCAATTTTTAAAATTTTTAATCTAATTTTAGACATATAGGGTGTAATTACATCTTCCCTATTTATCATTTCTAAGAAACTTGTTAGGTTAAGAGATGGATGAAAGTATATCACCTTCTGCATCAACAATGGAGCTTTTGTATTTTTTGAAATCTTTAAATGTATTTTTGTCATGATAAGTAGCAACAAAAAAGTATCAACTTTTTAAAAACTGAAAATTAAATCGGTAAAATAAAAGATCAATTAATATTAAATCGTCATAAAATCAATAAAAAATTAAATAAATATGAAGAAATTAAAATAAAGTTTAATAAAAAATTATTTAAAAAAATTATTTATGTTATAAAATCAATTAGTTTAAAAAATCGATCAATTCGTTAATTTAACGACAAAAATTACTTTAACGACAAAAAATATTAAAATAAATCGAACTAAAAGATTACAAAAAATTAACTTATGTCCAAAAATAGAGAGAAAAAAAAGGTATGATCTGACATTGCAAATGTCATGAAAGCAAGCCAGAATTGCAACAGAAACAGATGGTCAAGCAATGGCCAAAAAGATAAAAAGACTGTCAAAAAAAAGTATATATAATGATCTACAAGCTGTAATTCAGCTTGGTGAACTTGAAAAGATGAATCATGAGAAAACTGATGTATGTTCAAACTTCCCCAAGCATGATAATCTCCTGATACCAGAGTTGCATGAACATCACTGCTCAAGCTCAATCCGAAAACAATCTGCGAATACGAAATCACAGGTCACAGCAGTTAAGGAAATAAATGAAATCGGCCTCTCGAGCAAGGTGTCATGTGGTAAAAACAGAGAAATCAGAGGTTCTGGAATAAACATTGCAAGCAAATAGCAAGTTGGAAATCCAGAAATGAAGATTAAAAACACCTTTTATACAGGCAGAAGGAGGAGGTAGTGTGTCACGGTTATGAACAAATCAGAATTTAGAAGATAAAGGAAACCTTCAAAATAGAATAAGGTGGCTCTTGAACTGAACTTCAACTGATCATATTCAAGTTAAAAGAAAAGGAATTCAGAGAAGAAGCAATTTGCTTAAACAACAACTGAAATATCCTTGGCCCGAAATGCAAAAAATGTAAAAGGAAACACGATTCATCAAATGAATGACAACAGGATGGAAAGCAGAGGCACAAAAGCTGCATCATGAAATAGAAAAGGTATTATCAACATGAGAAACAGTAAGTGGAAAATGAAGATGGAAGTTAGTCAAATACATGAAATGAAGGAAAAGAAACATTGAAACAATGAAGTTTAAAGTAAATTCTTAGTAATGGAGATAACACCAATACTAAAAACACAAATAAGCTTGTCCACAACAACAACAACAACAACAACAACAACCACCGGTTCATGAAACATTGGAATGAGATCGATAAACTCACTCGGTTAAATAGATATAAGGGGAAAAGTATACCTGAGTCAAATTCGCTAACATCAACTGTTGCAAATGATTTCAATTCATATCAGATTGTATATCATCAACTATTTTCTTCACTAATCCTCTTCCCAAATCAAAGAATGATCACAGCAGTTAATTACAGACAGAAAGGTCAAACTCCAATGCTTTGAGAACTCTTATCTTTGTTAGTTATTCCATAGATTCTATACATAACCATGAAAACCAGACAGTATTTAGCAGGTACAAAACCATGAAATCAACCATGCACAAAGACACAACATCAGAATCTCAAACAAATGAAAGCTGTTACAAAAATCAAGTTTAAGTAACCCATACCATGTATAAGAAGAAGTCCCAGGGAATGATCCTCCTGCAGCCTGACCTCCCCGACCCATCCCTACGTGAACAATCTGTTCACCATGTGGATAAACTTGTTGGAAAGCCTGCCCTGTTCCATATGTACCAACCATTGTCGGACTCATATCATACATCCCTGGAACCACACTCTGGTTCGCTGCACTTGCCATTCCCGGACTAATCATCCACCCACCACTACCACCGCCACCACCAGCATTAGTAACAGCAGTACTAGGCTGTCCAAGCACTGGAACATATGCTGGATTAAGCTGACCAAATAATGCCAAATTCTGCGCTGCCGCCAACGCCGCCAGTACATTCTGTTGGGGCGGTTGTTGCGGTACCAACTGTTGTTGTTGTTGCTGTTGATATTGCTGTTCCGGCGCGTTAATAACCTTAGTGATACTGTGAGACTTACTCTTCCCATCGGTGGCTATGGAGCAATGCAAAACCTGTCCTTCAAACATCTTGAAAGGCACCTCCAAAGCCTTTCTCGCTCCCTCCAAACTCTTATACACAAACAAAGCATAACCTTTTGATTTTCCCGTTTCCTTATCAAAACCTATAGGCCCACTCTCGATTTCTCCGAACTTGGCAAAGAAAGCTCTCAACTTCTCCTTACCAACACTTTGATGAACGTTGCTCACATATATCTTCCTCGCACCCACATCTTGATTATGATTATCTTTGGCTGAATTAGCATTATTACCCGGTGGTCCCAAGCACGCCAACTGGTAATTAACAACCCGGTTATTGATCTCCATCTTCGGATCCCTCAACGCTTTCACAGCATCCTTTCGCGTCTTGAACACGACAAAACCGTAACCTTTAGCCCTGCCGCTTGCTTTGTCGGTGACAAGATTGCAATCATCGATCTCTCCGAAGGTTTGGAAGGCGGAGAAGAGGCGGTCTGTTGTGGTGTCCCATGGAAGGCCGTGGACAAAGATTTTCCGGTGAGAAATGTCCTTGTCTGCGAACTGGTTAATGGCAGAGAAAAGAGAAGGGTTTGTTTGAGCTTCTATGGAGATGAGTTCGATGAGTTGGTCTTTGGTGAAGGGTTCCAAGAGGGAAGTGAGATCTTCGATAGAATTGGAAGGTGGAGGAGGAGATTTGATCCTCTTGATCTTTTTGATTTTGGGGTTTTGGTTCTTCTTCTTCTTCTTCATTAGTTTGGGCTTTTTGTTAAGCTTTTCACTTGTATCCATTGGAGCTTAGGCGAAGAACAACCTCGTGCTAACGATACAAATGGAAAAGAAGAGAAAAGGAAAGGAAAACCGGGGCCGGTCGGGTTCTGGTTCAGTCGGGTTGAGCTATGGACAAGACGGCCCAAACTTAAAGGTAGATAATTCGTAACCCCTTTAGGCTTGCAAATAAGCTCTATCAGACCCCAAATCAACTGGTTCGACCTAGTTAAATTGGATTTCCGGTCTAAGTTTGATGTTTTAAAAATTTTTGAGTTTTGGACATAGGTTATGTTTCAAATTTTAAATTAAAAAAGAGAAAATTAGACTGAATTAAATCCAATTGAACTTTGGTCAATCTAATCGTGATCACGCTCGAGCCAAAATTTTTGGATTGTCACCGTCAATTGATTAAAAAATTTAACCTATTTGATCAATTTAATTATAAAAACTTTAAATCATTTAATTTTTATGTTCAATTTTTAACTTTTTAATAAGATTTATTTTAATAACTTTTGTTATTAAAAATTAATTAATTATATTTAATTAAATTTAAATATAATTAAATTTAAATTTAAGTTTTTATAAATTATAATACATTAATTGAAAATTAAGTTTATTCAATTTAAAATTAATAAATCAAATTCAAATTTGAACTTAAATTTTGATTCAATTACTTAATTCGAGTTTTGAAGTCAAACCAATCATGATCTGCTTATGCATTAAATAAGTTTTAATATATATAACAATCTCATATGACGTGTTTCAAATAAAATTAGGTTGAATGCAATGTTATCAACATCGTATCGGATTTAATACTAGATTTAGTTTTGACACAATATATTAATATAATTGTCTATAAGTGTGCATTAATTGTTTATTAAAAAACGTGAGTTTTATATAAGATTGTGTGGGCATTAAAATGAATATGACAAAGTGAGGTATAAATGCATAATTGATTTTTAGTATGACATTAAAAAGAGAGTACTAGTTGTAAGTCGTGTGTTATTTGAGAAATACACTGCATGTTTCTATAACTTTTGGTATATCTACCGCGGGTGTTGCACCGGAGTGGAAGCCACATGAATATAGGTAAATATAGATTGCTGGCAACGCATATGTAAGGAACTTGAAAGATAACGATCTTTTTTTTTTTGTCTCACGGTAAATGGCGTGCGTTCGTGAGACAATTTGGTGGAGGCTCGGTGTTGTTTTTTAGCACAGTGATTAACGTCCTTTTTGTATGAGCCATGCGTTTTGATTTGTTGATACAGTGAAGATCTTTTTTGATGAAGTGAGTATTAGCAGTTAATTGAAGGAACATCGTGAATTGTTTTTTGTGAAGAAAGAGCAAACTATGGTGGAGAGTTTCAGTTGGGTTATTTCAAGAAGATAAAATTTATAGGGAAGTCTTTCTTTTTTATATCAAATGTATTATCATTTTTGTTTCTAATTATTTTAATCACTTGAGTTGTTCGTTTAATTATCTTTATTATCAAACAGTGTGCGAAAATCTTCTATCGAGGTTAGTACGAAACGATCGTACAATTAAGTGTGAAATTCTTTCACAGGAAGTGAAGCTGAGGGATATTATCAAGGGTTGAGTGGTGTCGGCGCAGTAAAGCCTTGGGTAAATCTATTGTACTTCGGTAAAAGTGATTAAGCTGGGTAAGAGTCCCGCAAATATAGGCAAGGTGTGCCGAACTGCATTATCAAATTTTTGGTGTTTTTATTATTTCGGTTCTACTTGTTTTTATTTTTTTGGTGTCAAAGAAGTATGCGAAAAGTTTGCGAAACAATTAACCCTTTTGGTTTTTCAATACTAATTCTAAATATCATTTCAAATAATTTTTAAAATTTATAAAATTACAAAATAATATCTCAATATATTTTATTATACAATCTTTTTACTTCACTTTAATCAAATCCTAAGAAATCATAATAATATAAAATTGATATAACAATACTTATTTATTTTTATTAATATTGTTATTTATTGTTTATAAATCAAAATATATCTAATATCAAATATTATCTTTACATATTTCAATATAAAACAAATAAATTTTAAAAATATGAAACATGATTATATTAAACTAACATGTTTAGTTAAGTCTAATGACATAAGATTTAATTTAATACATTATTATTTTTATTTTATTATTTATTAAATAAATAATAGATAATCTTATAATATTATTTTTATTTATAAGTAATTATTTTTTATATAGGATAAATTTTAAATTTTTCAATTTTAAATAGGGTGTAAAAGTGGTAACAAAATAACAATAAGAACTTGTAAAACATTAAGGTCGAAATAACACATTTAGCCAATATTTAAAATTGAATAATAAATGTGATATATTCAATTTTCAAAGTCTAAAAACTCCAAACTCCTTAAGTATTAAAACACTAACACTAAATAATTCTTATATCTCAAAATACTTTTAATATCAAGATATATTTTGAATATGTAATTAATTTTTAAATTGTAGTTTCATAGTATAATTAATTTTGAACTGTAATTTTTAATTATAAGTGTGAAATTAGTTTTGAAATGTAGTTTGTAAGTACGTAATAATAATAATAATAATAATAATAATAATAATAATAATAATAATAATAATAATAATAATAATAATAATAATTTGTTTTAAATATGTTTGCAATTTTTTGTGATTACCTGCAAGTGTCCACACGCACCGAACTCAGCAGGCCACGTATCGCTGTTCACATAGCTTTCGTTGGCTGGTTTTCACCGACCACCTCGGTGACCCATTTCACGACACAAACAAGCTGTTGCTTTTGCGATTAACTAATCACGTTTTAAATGATCATATTACCATCTTTTCATCTATAAAAGACAAGGGAAAAAAATAAATATTATACTGTTTAATATTAATAATAAAATTTTACTTATTTTAAAACTATTTTATGATATTTAATAGTACAATGTGTCACTTTTATGATTTTAAAATTTTAAAACAATTAAAATTATATAAAATAAAAATTATAGTAACAACATTAATATTTGATGAATAATCAAATTAAAAAAACGATTTGTATCATAATATTACTAAAATAGTACTTATTTTATTTTGAATAGTGTGTACAAGTAATCATAAAAATAGAGGTTATTTTATTTAGCTTTTTTTTTCCTGAAATGTTAATATAAAAATTACATATCTAATTATTTTTTTTAAAAATTATTTTAAAAATTACTTAGGAGGTGTTTGACAAACAGCTTATCTGCAACTTTTTTTACCTTTTTGACTAAAAATTAGCCTTTTGACCATCTTAAAAAATTATTGATGTGTGTGGTGAATAACTTATTGATTAGCTTATTTAACTCCAATAAGTTGGTTTTTAAGAGCTCCATAAGAGAAGCTTTTTGGATGATAAAAAACCAATTATACCCTTTTTTTCATAAATTTTGAATTATGATATATATCGTATCTGTGTTATATTTTAATTATATATATTTTTTATTTATTAAATAATAAAATTCATACATATTATATAAAAAATACTAATATGATGTAACTCGCTGCATATTCGTATTAATAAAGAATTTAACATTGAATTATTATTATTATTATTATTATTATTATTATTATGTTTTTTATTAAAGTTATAAACTTAATTTTTGTAAAATTAAATATCTAAATTTTTATAAGAATATTCAACGAAATACTAAAAAATATAATATTCATTTCATGCCCTTGTAATTTTTTTAAATCATGTCTTCATAAGTCATTTTACACATCAACAGCTAATTTTACTAATCATATTTAATAAACAGCTGATGTTATTTACTAGTCAAATCAATTAATATAATTAATTATCAACTAATTACTAATACAATCTGCTTTTTACCGGCCTTAATTATAATGTCATATAAAATAAATTAATAATCTAAACACTATAAACTGATAGGGATGGCAATTGTATCCGAACTCGATGGGTACCCGATAAAATTACCCGAACGGGGACAGGTATGGGGAGTAAATTTTTACCCGTGGGGCGGGTATGGGGGGTTAATAAAAATATCCGTCGGGTATCGGGGCGGGTATGGGGGTATCACCTCCATACCCGTTTACCCGTTTACCCGTTTACCCGTTTACCCGTTTATCATTATATATATATACAAAAAATCCCTGTCGTTTATCACTATACCTGTTGCCGTTTATCATTATACATATACACACAAAAATACAAAATCCCTAAATCGTTTATCATTCCACGACTGCCATCCCTACCAGCAAACATCTTCGGTTCTTCCAGCAACGCCGTGTCCGGTGTCCCCATCAACGCCGTCGTCTTCTTCCATCAACGCCGTCGCCGTCTCTCCACTCTCCAGCAACCATCGTCTTCTTCCAGCAACGCCGTGTCCAGTCACCAGTGTCCCCATCAACGCCGTCGTCTTCTTCCATCAACGCCGTCGTCGTCTCCAGCAACCATCGTCTTCTTCGGTTCTTCCAGCAACAGCCGTCTTCTCCGACGCCGACCCTCTTCTCCTCTTCTCCGACGCCGAGTCGCCGACCCTCTTCTCTGACGCTGACCCTTCATCCGCGAGGTTGTACTTCTGCACATATATGTTTGATTCAAGCAACTTTCAGTTTTTGGTTGTAAATATCTTGAAACCATTGTATATTCTCTTAGAAATTGATTTAGAAGGAGTGAATGGCTGATGGATTGACTATACCCGAAAATGTAAATTTGACCTTTGATGATATTGACTAGAGCTATATTATATAAAGGAGCCTGTTTGTTCTTGCTTTTGAACTGTCTCAATGTTCTATCCTGATTTGGTATTTGACTATTTGTCATGAAAATGACCACCTAAAGTTGCATTGCGTGCTGAAGTAAGACTTGCTGATTGCTCTTGGTGTTTATTTTTCCTAAGATTCTTTTTCTAGTTTGCAGAGAAGACCGTAACATTAGGTTTATTCATTGCTTGCTACACTTTCAAATTTCAATTAAGTCTCTAATACAGCATTCTTTTAGAAAATAAGTACTTAAGTGTTCTGTTTTTTGTGTTAAAAACATTCAAGAAATTCACCTAATGTTGTGCTACTGTCAATGTTATTTGAATGTTATTTTTTTTAGTGTTCTAAACATTGAAGAAATGTTAATACTATTGGACTGTTAATGTGTCTTGAGTGTTATGTTATTTGTGTTCAAACATTCAAGAATATATACAGTAAACTAGTCCAATTCAAGTTTAGAATTTAATTAAGTTTGATTTCATCAAAAATAAAATATTGGATACTTGTGCAGGTAAGTTTAATTAAGTTTAATTTCCTTCATTAGATAAAGTATTATCCATACCTTTCGGATGATAATTTGATTGGATACTTGTGCAGGTAATTTGGGTTAATTTTTGTTGGATGTCAATGAACTCGAATGAGAGTATTTCTCAAAATCCTATATCTATGGATAGTCCTCCCATTCCTACTGACCTCTCTCCTTCGGTCGACTCACCAAATAGAAATAGTACGAGTCAGGAACCCACTCCAACTTCAGATGCTGTACAAGATGTTGAAGATACACGTAAAAGAAGATTAACATCG
>JANVCQ010000230.1:36216697-36233050 GCA_025531925.1 Erythroxylum plowmanianum
AATCCTTAATCGCAAACTCCCTCTCCAAGTCAACAACACACTCCACCATCACCATCCAAGCACCTTTTCCAAATCAATAATCCACTCATCAGCAACCCAAAGCCCCCTCATAGCCACCAAAATGAACCACCCTACCTAAGCCGTCCATACTCAATCCAACGTCTTAACCTCCCAACTTCTAACCAAAAATGCCACCCAAACGCTCAAATTGTCTTAATTCACTATGACTTACCCAACAATTGTAGCAACATTGTTCTGCAACCAACCCCATCCATTTTGAAGACAGTTCATCGTCATTTTCTTTTACAGATTCTCCACCATTATCCATAGCTACATAGCCACTTGCAGCTCCTGAAGAATTCGATTTCTTTGACACAAATGAGGTCCATCCACATCCAAAAGCAGCGGAAACGCAGGACCAATAAGAAGTAGAAGTAGAAATAGTGGCAGAAGAACATAATGTGGATGTAGACAGTGGCGAGATTCTCCTACGACGCACAAACGAACCAGAAAAGGTAAAAATGTTGTTTTTCAGAGTAGGCTACAATTGACAGTTGATACAATCAACTCGTTTCATCAGAAAATTGATAAGGATAGTTTCAAAATTGTTTGTGATAGGCATATAAATGTTTGTAATTTATATATAATGAAACTTTGAAGACTTTGAATATTCATTCTGAAATTAAACATTATGTGGATAATATAGGTTGGATACATTACATTAATGTTCGATACCCTGTATATGTGGAATTGACTAGAGAATTTTATGTCAGTTTTTCTTTTCAAATTAGATTATCCAAATTTCAGTTTGTTCACACGTGGTAGATTGAGTGTAGGCTTATGAATCAGTGGCATTCATTTTCTGTTGCTTCATTTCATGCAACAATGAAATTTGTGGCAAAATTTGTGGCTAAAAGTGATGAATTTTAAAATGGTTGTTGTGATTATGTGGTTGAATTTGATCCATATGCACTATGGTCATAATGGTCTGTTGATCTAAGAACTATAACCCTTATAGTTCCAAAAGTTCTTTTCTTAGTAAACCAGCTTAAAAATACATGCATCATTTTCTTGTTTACACTTTTTCTGGTCGTAGAAAAACTGTTGGTGTTCTATCAAAAGTTGAAATTTTCTTTTTATGGTGCATGGAAAATGATGTCTCACTTAATTTGAGCTTTTGTACGCTCACTCAAATGCTTTCCAGATTGAAAAAGCATAATCAAGCTTTACTATTAGGCTCATATCTACTTGCTGTTAATATTGGAGTCTTAGATGTTGATATCACTAACCTCACAATTGCTTGTGAGATGGAACCATTGGATTGTGAGTGTTTGTACAGAATGGGACTTGTAGTTACCGATGAAGTTGATGGATACACTTTTGCCTCACTTGGATCGGCTATACAACCTGCTCCTCGCCCACATCAGCGAAAAAAAAGAACTACGATTACAAACACCTCCACAGTCATAACTTCACAACCATCAGTGCCCACTGCAACACATTTTTTTGCAAGTGATCCGACTATTTTAACACTCCTATAACACATGGAGAGCAGATTAGACAGATTGGAGCACAACCAGCTCGTTTTCTTTGAACACCAGAAGTTTCAACTACTTTTTCCACCTGATGCATTAACAGGGAAGCTTCTTAAACCTTTATTTTCTTGTGTTTTTTCTTTTTTTGAGTACATTGAGGACAATGTAGATTAAGTGGGTGGTTTTAATGTTTGTGTGACTGTGTGTTTTGAATTTACTATTTTGATTTTGATTTTTTTTAATTTGCATGTAATGTGTGTTAAACCATGAAATTATATCTTAGTAGTTGGAATAAGGTTGAATTGAGTGCTTAAAGTCAAATTAGGCCAATTAAATAGAAGGTGAGTCATGCTGATCGATTAAAGTAGTTGGTTACACAAGCTTACTCAGAAATTGATGTTAAATGATTAGGTAATGTATAGAAGCATAATAGATTTTCAATTAAGCCTATGTGAGGAATTCAGCCTATATGATTCCATTCAAAAGTCATTTAATTTCTTTGTGTGTGTGATACTTCCTTAGGTGATTACGTTTAGAACTTACTCTGAACCGATTTGAATCTACTAGACTCGTGCTAGATTAAATGATTAAGGCCCTTTTTCTTTTAACCCTTGACTTAAATGACCCACCTATCTTATTTCCCCTTGCAAACCCCTTTGAGCCTTTACCCCTTTTATTTCTTAAAGAAAACACCTCATTCTAAAAAATCAAACCCCATTTTTTTTTTGGTAAATCAGAAGAATTATATAGAAAAGAAATAAATGTACAAAAAGTCCAATTACAAGTGCCGATGGAGGCACAGCTAGCTAAAAAGAGATCACTGTGAGCATACTCCATAATCTCTGTGGCTCTCTTAGCTCCCCTTTGAAAAGCTGACTTGTGGTACTTTCCTAACACACAAGATTCACAAAATTCTAACTTCTGAAGGTTTTTTTCAAGTATGAGACCTTGCCTAGAGAGATGGAGCAGGCTTTTGTTGCCTGAATGACCCAACCTAGCATGTCATTGCTTAGTTGGTTCAAGGTTTCTAGTTTTTGAAATTTGATTAATTTTAGTTGAGCTTATAACATAGTATAGACCACCCCTCTCCACTCCTTTAATGATGATTTTCCCATCCCTTAGGATTTCTCTAAGTCCATCTTTAGACCTAATCTGAAAGCCTTGCTTATGAAACAAACTTTCAGAAATCAGGTTTCTCCTTATTCCAGGAACAAATCTGACATTGGTTAGGATCCTTTTTTTTCCATCAAATATGTTGATGGAAACATTTCCTATGCCCTTTATCCTTTGCTGCCCAGAATATGCCATTTTAACCTTGACAGTGATTGGTTCAGATGTAGTGATCCAGTCCTTATGAGGAGTGACATGCATAGTACACCCTGAATCAAATATCCATTATCTACTAAGATCCTCGCAATCCTCAGTCACAGCTAGAATTTCATCTCCACTGGAATTTTCAGGTTTTTCAACATTACCTGAAATTCCACTCTCAACTGCCTTATCCCTCTTCTTTTTTCTACAATTCCTAGCAAAATGTCCCTCTTTATCATAGTAAAAGCATTTCTTCCCTTTGCCTTTTTTCTTCTTTTCATTTTCACCTTCCTTAGAGTGTTTTTCTTTCCCACTTCCCTTTTGCCACTTTCCTTTTTTGCTGTTTTTCTTATGAGATTTCTTCTCATAATTATTCTCTACAAACATCACTTCAGCCTCTTTCTTAAAAGGATTAACCTCAACTATTTCTTCCATTAGAGAATCTAAAACCCTCTTTACAGTAAGTGATTCTCGACTAGCATGCTTAATTACCTTCTTGATTGTATTAAATTTAGAAGGTAATGCCTTTAAGATCACTATAGCTTGATGTTCCTCAGAAATTTTGTCATTTGTAGCTTCTAAATCTTGAACTAGCTTAAAGAAGTAGTCTAGGTTATCATATAAGGAGACTGAAGTGTTCATTTTGTAGTTTGCAAGATTATGAAGAAGTGTCATCTTGTTAGGAAGACACTTCTTGGCATACAATTCATCAAGTTTCAACCAAAGCTTCTGTGCAGTGTTACAATTATGCACTTTTCTTATCACAGTTGGTGATAAGTGAAGCATTAACTTGCAATGAGCAAGTCTTTGCATTTTCAGCTTTTTTATAGGATCAATCTCTAGGTCATACTGATCATCTATGGCACCATAACAATCATATGACTCAAAAAGAGTTTGCATCTGAAATTTCCAAATGATAGTCTTCTTTACCAGAAAATACATCCATTTCTTTGCCTACCATGATTGCTGTAATGTAAAGAATCTAAAGATTTTCACTTACTGACTTTCTTGATGGTTCTTGATGAATCTTTGATGCTTAAAGTGTCCAAGAAATGCCCCAGAAGGTCTTGAATGCTCTGATACCACTTTCTGTTAGGACTTTACTGCTTTTGCTGTTATCTTCTTATACGTAAAACTGATAAGGATTGTAAAACTTTGCAGGTAAGTAAATGCAGAAAAGTAAAGAGACTTGATTTTTACTTGGTTCGATAGTATAAAACTATCTACATCCAAGGTTCCCACTTCAGTGGTGATTTTTTACTATATGAAGAAAGCAGAGGAAGAAAAAACTGATACAGAGAAGAGTGTATAATCTACACTTGCAAAGATCCTCTCCAAGAAACTCTCCTAGTACCCACAGGTGTACTCTAGCACTCTCTGAATCTTTTTCTCACTTTCTTTTATCACTTTCAAAGATTGAATACAATGTGAGTTGATGACTGAATTTTTCTGTGTTGTGTTCTGTGTCTATTGCTTCTTTTATATTTGAGGAAGAAGACCACTCTCGGATGAATCTACATGATCTGATGATTGATATGTGCCTCCCACGTGAGTCATTAACTCTTCAGCCTTTGGTTTGCATATTGTGCCTTTCTCACTGCGTTTTGTTTCTACTTTAATTATATGTCACATGACAACGTTTTGTGCCTTATACCTTCTGAATTGTATCTAGAACGATTATTGACCAATTAATTGCTGACTTGAGTGTATCACGTGGTGTGTCTTAATCCTTGTCTTTTGTTTTTTGTTGTAACAAAAATCGCGAACTTCTCTCTCCCTTCTCTCTGTCTTCGACAGCTTTCAACACTTTAAACATACTTCACTTCTGTTCTTCAATCTCCTTTTGTATTAGATGCATCCGAGTGAGGTTGTTGGAGTATTCGTGATCTCCATCACAGGTGTTGCATATTAATACTCGATTGAAAATATTTCTGAACTTTTGATCCTCATTCATGTACTCGAACACGGACATACCTTTTATTTTCTTGAACATATTGCCACCCTCAAGAATTAAATCCTTCAAATGAAGCCTATAAACAACTTAACAAAGAAACAACTAATGTTAGTTGAGTAATAAAAAAGTAATATGGCTGTAGTACCCGTACCAAACATCCAAGGTTGTTGGGTGACATGCACGAGTCATCAACCCAGACACATTCCCATCCTTTTCTCTGCCAAGAAAATACTTAGAAGCTGCTGTAAGCCCAAAAATGCTTTAAACTCTTCCATCTTCATGGGTACGAGAGGAGCAAGAAAGCAGTGAGTGAATGGCAAAGAGATCAAGCATGCGGTCAAGCATAGCAGAGGCCTTGGGGTTGTTAGTTAGAAGCTTTTTTTTGAAAATTGAAATTTGTATTAAAGAAATTTGAAGAATACATGCTCTACCAACCCTTGGTTACAAAACCGTTCACAATTAAACCCTACCGACCACTTAAAGCTCAACAAAACGACAAAGCATAAGAGCTAAAAAGACAATCAAAACGACTGCGCATTAGGTAACGGGTATGAATTCCAATTAGGGCATAACGAAACATTGCTTTCGCATCTCACCCAAAAGCTTCTTGATTAGGGAAAAAAAGGGGGGACGAGCGAGGGGACAAGGCTGCTGGCTCTCTTGCCATCTCCTTCTTCTTCCGCATGCTTAGAGTTGTTCCCATGGTAAGTCCTCTTGTGTGTAATTCCTCGATGCTGAATATACTACTCAAATCTTGCGTTGTATTGTAATTGTTCAGACATGCCTGATGGAAGGTCGGATGGTTGAGAGGTGCTGAGGGATATCGCCGAGGTAAGAAGTACTTTCTTGTTTGCATATTTCTTCTACTTTAGTCATCTTCTTGTAGCTATACATCGAGCTAAGAACTAAGAAGAGGACTGCTTGACTTCCGACCGGTTAGTCCCTAAACCTTCTCCATAGATTAAGTTTGTTGCCTGAGATGATTGAGAAAATTGTTAGTTGGAAGCTGATAAGCAATCTCGAAGGTTGTTAGTTGGAAGCTGATAAGCAATCTTGGAGGCTGAAGCATGAGCACCTGGTCCTGCTTTTGCTATGATACCAAACAAATCGAGCTCAATTGCTGCATTCAAAACCAGAGGAAATACGGAAGAATTTACAAAATTCATGGCACTGAGATATGCCTCCTCTTCTTCACATACGTTGGAACCCATTGATGATGACTTTTCCGTCCCTCAATCTCTCCTTTTATAAGCCAATGTTGTGATCATAAGACATGTTAGGATATGTTTTATTATTTAATTTTAACATTTTTTTTATTATTGGATATTTTGGATAAAGATTAAAAATATAAATCAAGAAGTCTTACTTGAATTGGATTCTTGGATAACGTTGTTGCACAAACAAAAGTCCATCTTGAATGAAGATTGGAGTTAATTACGTTTCTTTTTGAAATATGGATAATGGAAGATAACATGTGTAAAGGTGGTGTAAAGGTTTCTATGTCTTGAATTTTTTTTGCTGCTGCATTAAATAGTTCTCAGTAGAAGACATGTGTGTGATCTGGTGATTCTTTTTATGATTTTGATGTTTGCGTGATTTTAAGGTCTTGGTTTGACCATGGTGATCACTGTATTTTTCTCCTTTTTGCAATACACATGGTAATGATTTTGTGAGATTTTTTTCTTGAAGGCTTGCATATGAAGTTGTTGTGTGTGTGAAGAAAATTTGACAAAGCCAAAAGAGGGCTACTATGTGCGTGACCATCATGTTGGAAGGTGTTGTCGTAGGCTAAAGGAAATAATTTGTGAGCAACAAATGTTGTGATGGTTTATGTGTGATTCCTTCTCTGCCTTGCTTTTGGTTTGGTCTTTGTCTTGTTTGGGTTTGTCACAGTAGTTGTTTGCGTGGGCTGTCATAGCTGGCATCCTCATCCTGCAACTGTGAATTAATACCAATATTTACGTGGATTAGTCCATAATTTGTGGTGAGAACTTTCAAACCTGTTTCAGTTGAGCTAAATTTGTAAGGGAGTTGATTTTCTGTTCTTTCTCAAGTGTTCTTATTTATGTTAAAATTTGATTAACCAATTGAGTTATTTATTTAATATTCTTTCGTTATAAGATTGTTGAAAAAAATTCTTTGTTGAGGTTAGTACGAGGTGGTCGTACTATTAGGTGTGGAATTCTTTTATGGATAATGAGGACGAGGAATTGTGTCAATAGTTGAGTGGTGACTTCTTAGTAAAGTCATGTATAAAACTATTGTCATTAGTGAAACAATTAAGTTAAGTAAGGGTCTTGCAGATGTAGACAAGATGTACCGAACTATATTAACAAATATTGGTGTTGATTTATTTTGTTGCATTTAATTTTTCTAATTTTTGATTGTGCTAAAAATGATTGCAGCAAAGTTGAAGAATATACTCCTGCGATTCTTTCAAGACATTGTTTATTTGAAGACTTACTTGCCGTCCTTAATATAGGGCAAATGAAAATAAAAAGACCGTTTTTTTTGGTTCAAAAATAACGATAAAAGGCTGTCAAGATTACTAATTAACGAAAACTCTAGGAGCCTGCAATCTCATTGCTTTGTCAGAGTCCACATTGTCTTGAACTTTACAAATTAAATAAGGGTTGAAGATTAAGTGGAGGACTAACTAGGGCGTCTTGCTGGCAGTGTTTAACTCTTTATCATTAAACAAATGTCCCACGTCAACCATACATGATAGAACTTGTCTCACAGAGTTGGGTGTTCCATCAGTTTGACTGTTTGAGTTGGAATGTGGTTGAAGATTAAGTGGAGGACTAACTTGGGCGTCTTGCTGATAGTGTTTATCATTAAACAAATGTACCAAGTCAACCGTACATGATAGAACTTGTCTCACAGAGTTGGGTGTTCCATCAGTTTGAGTGTTTGACTGTTTGAGGTTGGAATGTGTTGTTTTCAGAACAGGTAAACAAATTTTAAGACTATCAAATGTTAAGTTCTAACTTAAAATTTATTAAAAAAAGTTTGGTGAACAAAATTTTCCTCTTTTCTTAGTTACATTAATCTTTATATAGAGTAGTACTAATCTATAGTTGGCTAGCCCACTGTCCTCAATCCTTTGCTGAATTTGGGTAAAACTCTTACTCCGATCATTCCTATATTAGCATCAACAATATCCATTCGTCAAAAACACCTGAGGCACCTTTCAGATTCATTAATGGACTCACTGAGCAGGAAGGGTATATGGATTTGGTGGGTTGTTGTTAGAATTATACTGTAGAGGGTTATAAATCTTTCCAGTTAATGCAAAAGTTAATCAAGAAAGGTCAAGGACTCTCTTAAAGCTTTCTTAAAAGCTAATTAGAGACAAACTAAGGTTACTTATCAGATGCTGACTAAGGCTCAAAAGGCTTGTTACCTATCTCCTCACAATAATCTTCTGAAGCAGGCAAAATGTACTAGATTAAAGGAGCACCAGGAGGCTCTAGCTTTGCACGTCTCTTTCCTAAAACAGAAAGCTCATACCAATTGGCTCTGAGATAAGGACACCAATACCAAATTCTTCCATGCATCTTTTCTTGTAAGGAGGAACATGAATACCGAGATCCAATGGGTAATTCAGTTTTTGATCAAGCTTTTTTATCCAAACTTACAAGTTAGTTCTTTTTGCAGCTTGTGGGTACAGAAACTAGCTCCAGTGACACTCATCCTACTTGTAAACTCTTTGATAGTTCCCTTTCATAGGAGCTTAAGGATACAATATCAGTCTCGTTCACTAGCAGAGATTTTAAGGAGACCTTATTTCACTTACATCCCTCTAAGACTCAAAGTCCTGGTAGGTTCACCGCAAGCTTTTTTTCAAAAAACTTGGGAGATCACAAGTAACTTGTTTACACTTCCTAAAAAGCTGAATCCTGATACTTTGTTGGACTATAAACCTATCTCTTGTTGCAACACGATCTATAAGGTAATTGCTAGACTTCTAGCTAACAAATTAAAGATTGCTTTATCTTCAGTTATCTCTTCAGGTCAAAGTGTCTTCAAGGCATATCTATTGGGAATAACGTACTGCTTACGCAAGAAATTTTGAAAGATTATCAATCTGAAAAGAATATTAAAAGTTGCTGCTAAAAGGTCGATTTCTATAAAGTTTTTGATATTGTTAACTGGAAATACATACAATTATATTTGGAGGCTGTTGAATTCCCAACTAAGTTCATTACATGGATTATGATGTGTTTGCAAACTGCTTCAATCAACAAATATATTTACTAATTTAATTACAAAAATTAAATTATTCATATTTTTATTAATAATAAATTTTAATTAATTAACTATATAATATTAAATTAAATTATTCATAATTCTCCTTAATAATTACTATATTAAATAATTGACAAATATATATATTTAGTTGATACTAAATCATATTATGAATAAAAATAGAAACAAAGAACAAATGAAAACTATTTTTATAGTTTTTATAAATTTTAAAAACGGGAATAAACCAAAACTAAAACAAAAACAAAAATAAGCGTGATTTTTTACTAAATTTGAAATCAACAAAAAAAATCAAAAACATAAATAAAAACAATCAAACTTTAAATTTATAAGTTGAATTGAATTCTTTATTTTAATTTAAATCGTTAATTCATTAGAATACATAATTTGCATGACTTAATCTAAAAATTTAGTTAATACGGATCCACAATAGTAATAATAATTAAATATTAAATCATTATCGGAAAAAAGAGAGTTTAAGAAAAAGTCAAGAAAATTGCTTTCCCTTTCCCTGTCCTGTCCCCGTAACATTTAAGTCCAATTAAGTCAATAACTTTAATTGTTGATAACAAATCCATTAAAGTGCTAAACACCTAAAATCGGTTGAAGCAGTCTTTTCTTACTTAATATTACCTATATACTTATTAGGACTCTTTAGATTTTTTTTTTATAAAGGGAATACAAGCTAGACAATTACATGTTAACTCTAGGGTGATAAACCTCTGATGCATCCTTTAAGAGGAAAGGTATGCAACCCATAGGTGGGTGCTCAAAAGTAGTGACTCCTAATTCGAACTGTACTGCGAAATTTGCAAGCCAGTCCATACATCGATTACTTTCCCTATATATATGTCAAATAACTACGACCCAGTTGCGGTTGAACAGTTCATCAATGCTTACAACTAACGAGTTCGAAGAAGTAGCTTGCGTTGTTGTGGAAGAAAGCATATTCTGCACAGTAAGCGAATCCACTTCTAATTCAATATGTCGATACCCCAAGTTCTACGCCAGGTTAAGGCCTGAGAGCACTTCCCAAAGTTCAGCTGTAGTTGTGGAACACTAACCTAGGTTCTGAGCGAAGTCTCTCAACTAAGCACCGGAACTGTGTCTTAACAAGCCATTCGCAGTGACCGAAAGGTGTGAGTTTTTGCTGGCTCCGTCTGTATTTAATTTCACCCAACCTTGGAGAGGTTTACTCCAACAGATGAGCTGATCCCGTCAAGTGCAATTGCCCAGTCAAGACCGTTGTTGCCAATCTTTCACCTGTTGAATATGTTGTACATATTCAATAATCTGATGATCTGGTGAAGCCGGCCAGGAAAACTGTGCATCGAAGAGTGCTCTATTACGTCAGGATCAGAGAAACCAGCACGCTGTGCCAAAGATTATAACCCAGTCATATCCCCCTACTAGTCGGTGTGTGTGAAGATTCTTTCTGAGCCATTCCTGATGGTTTAGTGTAAAGAACTCTGCCAAGATAACCTGAGGGGGAAACCTATTCCATAAGATGCGAGCTTTGGGACACTCCCTCATGACATGAAGAGAGGATTCCTCGAAGTAGCAGTGGTAACAAGCAGCATTCGAAGTAAATTTCCTGTAGAACCCCTGTTGATTAGTGAGGAGTTTATCATGCAAGAGGAACCACAGAAATGCTCGGATTTGTTGTGGGTCCTGCCATTGCCAAATAGTCCTTCAGTCTTTGTTGATCGCAACTTTTTCGTGGTTCAAGACCATGGAGTAAGCTGACTTGGTAGTGAATCTTCCGTTGTCCGTTGGGCCCCAAATAAGCTGATCTGGCCTTAGGTAGGACTTTGACTGAAGGATACCGGCTATAGTCATACAGATCGACGACGATAGCAAATGTTGAAAAACTGCCCAATTTCAATTACCGGTTGTGTCTGTAAATTGATTAACCCTGTGTTCAATGATGTCTTGTGCAATTGGGGCCACTACATGAGAGATAAAAGGTCCCCAATCTTCAACCCACGGATCGAACCAGAATCCCGTTCTGGAGCCATCACAGATCATTCATTTCATGAGTTTAAAACGTGATGCCAAGTAGCTTTGATGTTCCGCCAAATCATCGAATCACCTATTTCATCAAAGAAAATGGGAAGATTGTTAGCATCAAAATTGTACTTAGCTGAAATAATTTGAACCCAGTATGCATTGGGTTTAGCAATCATAGACCATCCTAGCTTAGCCAATAAGGCATCATTGGTTTCCCTTATTTTGCGGATTCTCAGACCCTCCAGCTCTTTAGGAAGGCACTGTGTCCCAATTAACCAAACTCATCTTCTTGTTGTCGGCCGTCGCGCCCCACAGGAACTTTCGCATGATTCTCTCTAGAGCATCAGAAAGTTGCCGCGGCAATTAGACCGTCTGCATCGTGTAAATGGGGAGCGTTGCAATAATTGACTGAGTCAATGTGATTCTGCCTGCGAGTGATAAAAGATTAGCCGTCCACCCTGAGAGTTTTTGATGAAACTTATCCAGAATATGCTGGTAGGTTCGTTCACTAACTCGCTCGTGTAATAGAGGCACTCCAAGGTAGCGTCCTAAGTTGTTAGTCTGTCTGAAGCGTAAGGCCTTGCTTAAGAAATGTGCCTAAGTGGAAGGAATATTCCTGGAGTAAAAACATCGAGACTTGTCGTGATTAACCCGTTTTCTGAATGTTGTATAAAAGGTACTTAGCGTGTCTCGTATTTCCTTGACCTAATCCAGATCAGCTTCTGCGAACAGAATGAAATCATCAGCAAAAAAATAAGTGAGATAAAGTCAATCCTTTTCTGCTTAATTTGATCGGCTTCCATCGTCCGTTAGAGTCAGAATCGTTAATTAAGTCCCCAGTCTTTAATAAAACAGATATGGGATCCTAAAGTTCTGCAGAAGAATGTCAATTCCATCTGTCTCGATAACAGATATAAGTGTATCGTTGACTGATGATGGCGTGTGCATCTCCACAAGTTGGAGGGTAAGGTAAGGTCAATGGCTTAACTTGCCCCTGTCCACCATTATTATTTCCACTGTATTAAGGTTTTTTAATTTTATATATTGTCTTAATACATACACTTTCTCGAGACAGTGATTGTTTAAATCAACGAGTATTGACAGATTCAACTCGTATGTATTCTCTATTAATCACACTTTATAAATATTTCGAATAAATTGAAATTTAATCCACTTTTAAGGGACAATTCTTTTAACATGTCAACAATTTATAATTAAATAAAAAGTCCAAATTAATTGTTACTAATATATTTAACATATATGTACTAATGTTACGAATAACGTATTAGATTTGATACCAGATTGAGTTCTGGTACGATATTGTATCGGTATCAGTTAATATCGGATACCGTTTCGGGTAGTTTTTAAATTTATGAAATAGTCTTTGATTTTTTTTAAATTATAAAATAGTTCGTTGTTATGTTATACAGTTATACTATATATTTTTAACTCTGTCTCTAAAAATCATAATAATAAATAATAATCATAATTTTAGTTTAATTTATAAAATTAGCTTAATAATTATTAATAAATATAATTAAATTTAAAATATATTTTTAAAATATATAAATTTATTAATAATTAACAATATATAAAATAAATATTAGTTTATAAATAATAAATTTTAAATTAGATATTTTAAAAAATAAAATTTTTTATTAATACTTTATTAATAAATATTATATAAAAATATTAAAATAATTTTAGATAAAAATAATTTACTTTTAAGTTTTATCTCATTTATAATTATTATTAGTCATAAAAATATCTATTTTTATTTTAAAAACAAAAATAAAAATTTATAATAATTAAAAAAATTGAAATAAATAAAATAACTAATTAAAAAATCTTTAAAAAAAGAGGAAGAAAGGAGAGGTAGAAGGGGGAGAGAGAAAGCTTAAAAATTATTCAAAATTTTGCAAAAAAGTCTTCGGCTAGTATTTGGCATATCGGTCAGTACCGACCAGTACCATCTGAAACTAGCCAGTGACAATCGGTATTTAAACTCGATACAATTAATCCTCTATTTTATACTAGTTTTAGTTCGAAGTTTTAGTTCGATACGTACCGACCGGTACAAAGTGGAATCCTAAACTTTCATCTATACTCCTAATTAATTACAGTTTACAAATATTTTGAGTAAATTGCGTGACAAGTTCCAAAGTTCATTTCATAGACACATCATTAGTTCCATCACCAACCTGTCCATTTCATAGGCACATCATCAGTTCCTTCACCAAACTATCTCTAATGTAATAAACCATGGCAGGTATGTCTATTTATGGACATGGCCAAAATATCAGTCATAACAACTTTCCCATTTATAGGAAGTAGGAACCTACCAAATGAAATCACATGTTAGATAATTACCTTGCGAGTGTTATTCTATTGTATCTGATCTATACATTTATATGGGATCTATTAAAATATATGGACTAGATGCAATAGAACAGTACTGGCACAGCAATTATGGAACAAGTGATCTGTTCTCAAAATCCACTATGTTGACAAAAGGACCTAAAAGAGTTGCTGAATTAAGAAAGATGAAGCCATTAAGACGAACACCTAAGTTAGGTAATTTGTTGCATTTTGCATCTAATAAAAATAGGATAATGAATTAATAAATGTCAAAAATTTTAATTTACTTCACCAGTCATCTTAACTAAAAGTATCCATAAATACAATATTTTGAGCTGAATTTTTAAAATTTTCAAAGTTTAAATATTTAATTTTAAAATCATAAACATTGAAATTAAAATTAAAAAATCACTTTTTAATTTGTCATCTCCCAAGCGATTACGCTTATACACACATTTTTAAAACGAATAATCAGTAATTGCACGTTACTCTTCGCACTCTTAGTCGTGATTTGATGTTACTTTCAGAAAACTTATTATGCCTATCCAACCCAAAGACTCAGTCAGCTCAACTGTAGCATTTTGATTTGACTAAGTGATTATTTGTGATGGAATTTTAAGAGGTTAATATTTACTTTTTTATTACAATTTTTTTTAAAAAAAATAAATATTTGGATATAAAAATTATTTTTTAATAGATATAATTATTTTAGTAGTCAAAATATATCATTTTAAGAAGCTTAAATTTGAAACTTTTTTAAAAAAATCTCTCAGATGACTTTTTCGAATAAATTTTTCAGATCAATTGATAAGTCTATTTTTAGTCTTTTTTATTCTTATATTTTATACATAAGTTTCACAATACTTACAAACTCATCTTCATGTTTATTTTAAAATTTATATAATATTATTTTATTTTTATATTTTTAATATTTATTTTTATATTAATTTTATTTACGTTATATGTCATATAAAATATTTAGTTAAATATATTTCTATTTATATTTTGTATAATTTAAAATTATATAATAATTAATATATTTTACTTTGTATATTGTTTAATATATTTTAAATAATATTTATATACATAAATAATATTTATATAAAATTAAATTAAATTAAAATTAGAAGTAATTTTTATTTTTATATTATTAAACAGTTTATTCAGCCAAACGTTTTAACAAAAATTTAAATAATAATTAAACAGTAAACCGAATTCTTAAAAAAGTTGAACTGATAAAAGATCCAGAGAAATAAGCTCAGATGGGCTAAAAACTAAAACATCCAATATAAGTTATTACCGTTGAGGAAATCTGAAACCATGTAAAATCTCTCATCCTCGCTGTCCTCGAACACAACCAGATTTTGTTGCCGCCGGTAACCGTTAACAACCTCGTCTGCTAAAACCTTGCCCCGACAAAGAGGGCACGTAGCGAGACATTGCTGCAACCACTTGTCGAGGCAGTCCTTGTGAAACACGTGTTGGCATCTCAGTTTCCGAACACTTTCCCCGCCGCAGAATTCCGATAAACACACAGCGCATTCCGCTGCTCTCTGTTGCTGCCTCAGTCCTTCCACGTAACTCAGTGCTGGGTACTCTTGTTCGATGACGTTGACGTACTGGGCGGTGGTGAGTGTGTGGTTGTCGGAGTTTTTTCCCCCTCCGATGAACGACCGACATAGCTTGGCCAGCTCAAGGAGGAGGAGAGTGAAGAAGAGGAGGGTCATGGTGAAGAAGTGGGAGAAGAATTCAGAGAGAGCCAACGCCATTAACAGTACTATCAAGTGTTGCGTGAAATGTATGGACTAGTGGGAGATAATGGCTAGCTATAAGCAGCCGAGGACCAAAAAGCTATAGATAAAACACGTAATTTGAATTTCCTCAAAATAAAATCGTTTAAAATAAACTGTTAATAAATAAAAAATTAAACTTTAGAAAAATTGTTGTTAAAGTTTAGTATGTTTTATAGCCTAAACGTATCAATTAACATATTTTTAGAAATATAAAAAAGGTTATATTAATAACGATGTAATATTTAATTAATAAAAATTTAATTCTGTTAATTTTTTATTTATTGACAGTCTATTTTAAATATTTTAAAAATTAAAAATTTGAAGTTTAAATTATATTATTAAAATTATTTTTTAGTTGATGTTGTCTCCATAGAGAAGAAATTAATCTGTGGCCCATGGAAAGGTTGAATCTTGAACGTGGAATGATAAGCTTTGAATATATAGTTGAATTTGACCAAAAAGTTAAGAGGCTAGAATCATCGAATCAAAATCGATTAGATGCTCTTTCGGTTGACTAATTTAATGCTTAATACAAAGTACAATAGCTATTATAAAAAAGGTGTATTTTGAGTAATCGTATTTGATAAATAATTTAACTTAAGTTTTAATGTTTGACCAAAGTTTAGGATACCGTTTTGTATCGGACTAAAATTGGTATGAAACGGAGGGTTGCTTGTATCAGATATAAATACTGGTCGATACTGACCGGTTTCGAATGGCACCGGTCAATATTTAAAATATCAGTCAAATATTAACCAGTACCGAAAATTTTAAATATAGGGGGACTTTTTTGGAAAATAAATATTTGATTTTACTTCAACTTTTATAATTATTGTGAATTTTTAATTTTTGTTTTTAAAATAAAATTACTTTTATTACTAATAATAATTATAAATTAATTAAAAGTTAAAAATAAATTATTATATTTAAATTTGTTTTAATATTTTACATAATATTTATTAATAAAGTATTGATAAAAATATTTTATTTTTTAAAATAAATAATTTAAAATTTATTATTTATAAATTAATCTTTATTTTTATATATTTTTAATTATTAAATCAAAATTTATTTGAAATTTATATATTTTTAAAATATATTTTAAATTTAATTTAATTATATT
>JANVCQ010000230.1:36233060-36252306 GCA_025531925.1 Erythroxylum plowmanianum
AATAATTATTAAATTAATTTTATAAATTAAATTAAAATTGTGATTATTATTTTTTATTATAATATTTAGAGACGGTGTTAAAAATATATAGTACAACTGTACAATATGAGAATAGATTATTTTGTAATTTTTTAAAAAATTCACGAACTATATCATAAATTTAGAAAATTACCCGAAATAGTACCTAGTATTAACCAACACCAAAACCTAATTTGATACCGAATCCGATAAGGTAAACATTGTGTTTGATAGTGAAAAACCTTAATATTATCAAAATTATTTTTAATGAATCTCAAACAAGCGAAGCCTCAAACTAAATCTCTAATTTCAAGAATATGTCAAGCGCATGGTTTAGAAATACAAATTTACCCTTAACTAAAATAGAAACTGTTGTTACGACTTACGAGCGAAACTGTATTCAACTTAAAATCTCTATATTTCTGACAAACTCTCGAGCCGGCAGCCATTGATGGGCTTCGACCAAGCTTTGATGGCTTTTCTTTATTCCTTCTTCTATACTCATAAGAGTACATATTACTGCAAACAAACATTTCACATATGAGCAATTAAATACAACCAATTGGCAATATAAAGAGAAGTCTAATGGTCCCGTTTCGTCTATCGTTTAATGGATAGACTTGAATGAAACTAGAATCGGCTCTAGGCAGTGGTGTACATCAGTACTTGTAAGACATGACGAGGATTAAACTGTAGGAGAGTTTGTCTTCTTAGGTATGGCAATTGGCCTGGCTCAGGTGACCAGGCCAGCCTAAGACGCTATTGAACTTGGGACAGCTGAACTCAAGCTTGAGCTAGATCCACATTAAGAAACAATATTATTTTTTATAAAATAAAAAATGATGTCATTTTTTATAAAATACAATCCTTGAGCCCGACCTAACCCTGCGTTTGGTTAGCGTCTTCGTGGGTGAGAACGGTGGACAGAGACACAAAAGTTCTGTCCTTCGCGTTGTTTGCTTGCTGTCCTCAGTCATTTTTGTTCCGTCCTCAAAAGACTAGGACAAAAATTTTTGTTCCTTTCAAAACTAAGGTACAAGAATTCTAGAACTGAAAATGTCATAAATAACCTTCTGAATTATGTACAAAACCTAACACGTCCCTTGCAACAACAATAACAATAATAATAATAATAATCACAATAATAATAATAATAATAATAATAATAATAAAATAATAATAACAATAATAATAATAATCATAATAATAAAAAATTAATAATAATAATAATAATAAATTAATAAAATTAGTAGTAATAATAATAATAATAATAATAATAATAATAATAATAATAAAAAATTAATTAGTCTGTCTTAAGCCCAAGGCTTTACTTAAGAAATGTGCCTAAGTGGACGGAATATTCTTGGAATAAAAACATCGAGACTTGTTGTGACGAACCCGTTTTTTAAATGCTGTATAAAAGGTACTTTAACGTGTCTCGTATTTTCTTAACCTGGTCTAGATTAACTTCAGCGAATAGAATAAGATCATCAACAAAGAATAAGTGAGATAAAGTCAGTCTTCTTCTGCTTAATTTGATCGGCTTCTATCATCCGTTAGAGACAGAATCATTAATTAAGTTGGCCGGTCTTTATTAAAACAGATATGGGATCCTAAATTTCTGCAGAAGAATGTCAATTCCATCTGTCTCGATAACAAATATAAGTGTATCGTTGACTGATGATGGAGTGTGCATCTCCACAAGTTCGAGGATAAGGTCAGGTGACTCAGGTCAATGGCTTAACTTGCCCCTGTCTACCATTATTATTTCCACTGTATTAAGGTTTTTTAATTTTATATATTGTTTTAATACATACATTTTCTCGAGACAGTGATGGTTTAAATCAACGAGTATTGACAGATTCAACTCGTATGTATTCTCTATTAATCACACTTTATAAATATTTCGAATAAATTGAAATATAATCCACTTTTAAGGGACAATTCTTTTAATATGTCAACAATTTATAATTAAATAAAAAATCCAAATTAATTGTTACTAATATATTTAACATATATATACCAATGTTACGAATAGCGTACTAAATTTGGTACCAGATTGAGTTCTGATACGATACTGTATCGATATCAGTTAATACCGGATATTGTTTCGGGTAGTTTTTAAATTTATGAAATAGTCTTTGATTTTTTTAAAATTACAAAATAGTTCATTTTTATGTTATACAATTGTACTATCTATTTTTAACCCTATTTCTAAAAATCATAATAATAAATAATAATCATAATTTTAGTTTAATTTATAAAATTAACTTAATAATTATTAATAAATATAATTAAATTTAAAATATATTTTTAAAATATATAAATTTATTAATAATTAACAATATAATACGCTATTCGTAATATTTTATATTTCTGACAAGTGAAGCCTCAAACTAAATCTCTAATTTCAAGAATATTATCAGATCAATTATTTAATTTCAAGAATATCGATACAGTATCGTATCAGAACTCAATCCGATACCAAATCTAGTACGTTATTCGTAACATTGGTATATATATGTTAAATATATTAGTAACAATTAATTTGGACTTTTTATTTAATTATAAATTGTTGACATATTAAAAGAATTGTCCCTTAAAAGTGGATTAAATTTCAATTTATTCGAAATATTTATAAAGACTTCGATCAGGACTAATTGCCAAGTCTATGTCTTCTATCTTTAGAGAAAAAGTTACAGAAAACAAGTTATATGTAGGCATAGTAGAAAAAAAGGTCCAAACTCGATTTAACCTAATTCAATTAAAGGTTAACAATGATCTAAGTTTGGATAATTGAGATTAATGGAACTCAAACTTGATAAATATTTTAGACTATATTAATAATGAAAATTCAATTCAATTCAACCTAAATTCAACAAATCAAAATAAATATTGAAGGATAATTGTAACAAAATTTCAAATTTACTCAATTTTATAATAGTAACTCGAATTTTAAAAAGTGACAATAAAATATCCTAATTTTTAATTTTTAACAAAAATAACTCAACATTAAGTTCTCTATTAATATGAATAACATGTCATATTAATAATTTTGTCATTGTCAGTCATATATTGTATTTGTATCATGTATAAATTTTATTATTAATAAATTAAAAATATTAAAGACTCTAAAATAATCATACACTCCTTTGTATACTTTATCCATAATTATTTTAAGGTGTTTGACATTTTTAGTTTATTAATAATAAAATTCACATATGGTACAAATATATTAAGTGACAATGGAGTAATAAAAGTATTAAACACGTCACAAAACTTACCATAGAGTTATTTTTAAAAAAATTGAAAGTTGGAATATTTTAGTGTTATTTTTTAAAGATCAAGCTAATATTATAAAATTGAATAATGTTTCAATTTTTTATAATTAACTCTAAATTTAATCAAAGTTAAGTTTGACTATTTGAATATAATTCAACTCAAACTTCAATACAGCCTCGAAGTATATTTGAGCTTAAGGCTCGAACATTGGTTGAGCCTGATGTCATAACTAGTTATATACTTCATTTATGACATGATAGTCCACCTTATTCTCTAGAGAATTGGTATAGGTAACTAAGGAAAATGTGTAAAGTTATCTTGGTGTTGCTTGTTTCTTAATCACAATTACAATAATTGGAAGGCAAAGTTGAAGAATGGATACATATCCTAATAAAGGATTATTTAGATTAAGAATTATCACATTCAAGGCTTTAAATTATCACAATAACAAAAATTATGATTAGAACCAGTATCAAAATTTGACATAATAACATTGGCATCACTTATAATTATACACGTATTATATGTAATTATACACATAAAATTATAAGTGAGAAAAAGTAAGACTTAAAAAGAATTGGGTAGAGGTGAATGGTCAAGAATGGTATGACACTATTAAATCTTACCAAGAACATAAATCGCTATAGAAAATTTTGGCATACTAGAATACAAATAAAGAATCAATCGTAAAAAGATCATTATCGTTCTCATAGTTCTTTTAGTGTTTTCTTTTTTTAATTAGCCTAAACTTTTAAATATGTAGTACTTAAGTCTAAGGGATTTAGCCTAAGCTTTTTTATCCTTAGCCTCCTAATAATGATGATGAGGATGATTATTATTATTATTAATTATTTATTGTATTATTTAGTACAGTCCTTATTTCATATTTTATTTATTTATTTATAATTAATTTATTTTCATGTGAATCATTTGAAAACATTCTCTCTACTAGTTGTAAATAAGGCTGCATAATATTGGACTTCTTTAGATCACATGTTTCAGCGAGATTTTTACTAAATTATTGTTGTTGTTATTATATCCGTAATTAAATTAATAATCACTTAATCAATTACGAGCCCAATGTAATAAATCCCAAATATTTTCATAAATATTACCCCTTTGGTTTCCAGTTTATGGAAGAATAACATGAATAATACTTCATTAAAAGTAGAAGAAATCACTGACAGTAGTTCTTAACATATTGACACAACACAATCCATTAACATTTAAAGCAAAGTGCATTCCAAAAAAGAAAAAAGAAATAAAGATCTAGAAATATTAATTCGTAACTATAATTTATATTATATGGATAGTATTGATCAATATCTTAAATGCTTTCTATGTTGGAAGTACATAAAATATAAACAATCTAACGTCTCAATTGATGCTTATTAGCTAGGCACTGACCACCATCGAATGGCTACATCTTAATTAATCAATGAACTCTTTAAGATCATTTAAGTTGTTAGCCACTTATCACATGAAGAGTCTTTACAGCTAGATAAAAACGGACCTCAAGTTAAAAGTTAGCTGAATAATGTGCACGACGATGGTATACAAAAGTTTTGAGGTAATTTAGCAAATTAGATCAAGTATGATATGAGTTTTGTTAAGTTTTGGACCCTTTACAAATCAACTTAATTAAGGCTAAGTTTTTAATAAAATAAGGATTTAATGTATGCTCAAATGAATAGACTATAGTTTAATGGACATGACATGAATAAATATTATACCAGAATAATGTGTTATGAAATTCTATAGGCTTGAATGACTCATCGTAAATTAAGTGAGGAGATCTTAAATGATGTGACAAATAAGATTATCAAGGATAGAGATCAACTTTAAAGATAAGGATCATATGAACTCTTATCTTATTAGTTGTGATGTAGGTAAATGATAGATAAAGTCCTATTTGATGAATATGTATTAATGTCATGTGATATAATTAATTCAGTTTAGTTAAGATTTTCATTTTTTTGAGAAATTAAATAATTTTATTAAAATTAGAGAAGAATTACATCTAAATGGGCTATCCCACTTCGGATAGACCCACTTGGCTCACTAGGTACACGTAAAATAACTGAAATAACGACATTCAACAAAAGACTTCGTTTGACAATTAGGGTAAAACGAACTTTGCCTTTCTCGAATCTTCAAACTTTTACTTAATTAAGGAGGATGATTGCGATGCTCCGATGGCGATGCTTGCAGTGATCCATGGGATAACCTCTTCTCAGTTCTTCTCTCAACTAGCTACTTTCCTCAGGTAACCAATTCCATCTCATACAACCTTTAGGGATTAGGGCAATTTATGTGTCGCTAAGAAGTTTATGTTGGGATTTTAATGTTGTTCTGTTATCTTTCAAACAAAGAGCTAATAAAGATTTGGGAATTTTGCAGATATGTAAGTAAAAGCAGAAAAGTAAAGAGACTTGATCTTTACTTGGTTCAATAGTATAAAACTATCTACATCCAAGGTTTCCACTTAAGTGGTGAGGATTTCACTAGTATTATGAAGAAGGTGAAAAGAAATGTTTTACAGAGTTTGAGTGATATTTGAATCACTTGCAAGAGTCTCCAGACCCTTCTAGTACTCACTGTAAGTTCTCTAACATACTCTCAAAACCCTTTTCTTTACACTCTTGATTTTACTCTCAGATGTTGAATCAATGGAAAAATACAGAAGATTTTTTGTGTTATGTCTCTCTCTGTTTGATGCTTCCTTTTTATATCTGAAGAAGATGACTTTCGATGAATACTTGAATGTATCAGAATATTGGCATGTGCATCTCACATGGGTCACTTATCTTTCAGCCTTTGATCTGCATATTGAGTTATAGATGTTGCGTTTTGTATGTGCTGGTTATATTTTAATTTGCTTCATCTTGTAAGTAACACGATAGCATTTTGACTTCAACAGATGATATTTGTGTTTGCTGTCACGTGAATAAGTCATGTCTTATTGTTTCTGATAGTAAGAAACTTCGAGAGCTTCTTCATGTCTTCTTCTTCGACATTTCAGACACCATTATGTTTCTTCTGCGATTCTTCAATTTTCCTTCTATATTAGTTGCATCTGAGTGAGGGTTGTTGGAGTATATGTGTTCTTCATCACATATTTCCCTCCTACTCCGTCAATCTTCAGCTAAAAATTGAAAACTCGAGAGAGATTTAACATACCCGAAACCCTAATTTTTGCCATTTCGGAGATTTTGATCAGATCTGCCTTTAGGGTCAAGGGGCTTCTGAAATCTGTAAATAATCCCTGCAAAAAATGAATTTCTTTTGGGTTAGTATTTTAGTTCCAAAATTCGAAGGGTTTAACTCACCTTTGATTTTTCCAGGTTGAAGAAGCCTTGAGCTATCTTATCCCTCACAAAGTGGAGTCTAATGTCGATGTGCTTGGACCTCTCATGCAAGACGGGGTCTTTGCTCAGGTACAACACACTTTGACTATCTATGAATATTACTGCTATAGCTAGGTTAGCTTTAATTTCTTCTAGGATGCCTGATAGCCATGTTAATTCCTTTACCCCTTCTATGATTGCATAAAATTCTGCTTTTGTAGTTGAGAGTGATACAACTGATTGTTGCTGTACCTTCCAACTTATTATGTTTCCAGCCAGTGTAAAATAGTATGCAGACATTGATTTCCTTGTGTCCCTATCTGCTGCATAGTCTGCATCTATATATCCATGCTAGCTTAGTATTAGTGAAACACAGTCCATGGCTTAGGATTCTAGCAAGGTATCTGAAGACATTCTTCAGTCCTTGCCAATGCTCAAAGCTAGGATTAGACATGAACTTGCTTAAAATGCTAATAGCATGAGCAAGATTAGGTCTGGTACAAAGCATCATATACATGATGTTGCCAAATCCAACATCATAGGGGTATTTTAGCATGGCTTTCCTTTCTTCTTCAGATTGGGGGCACTTATTAGCAACCATCTAAAGATATGGACTTATAAGAATAGAAGTAGGTTTTGCCAATTCCATATTGAATTGAGCTAAAACCTTTCGGATGTAGCTATTCTGATTTAGCCATAGTTTCCCTTCCCTCCTATTTCTTATAATTTGCATCCCTAGCAACCTCTGAGCCTCTCCCAGGTCTTTCATTTCAAAGTAATTGCTCAGTGTAGTCTTTACTTCAATTATTCTACCTAGCTCCTTTCCAACAATAATTAAGTCATCTACATAGACTAGCATGAAGATTGCTTCTGTCCCTCCTAAGTCCTTGTAGTATAAGCAGTAATCATAGACACTTCTAACAAAATTCATCTCATTAGCTATTTAATGGAACTTTTTGTTCCATTGTCTAGGTGCTTGCTTCAGCCCATATAGAGACTTTTGAAGCAGGCAGACATGATCAGATTTCTTATTCTCTACAAAACTAGTTGGTTGCTTCATGTAAATGGTCTCCTCTAGCTTTCCACATAGAAAGGCTATCTTGACATCTATTTGATGGATTTCCCAATCATAGACAGTAGCTAGCACTAGAATAAGTCTGATAAATTTGACTACTGGTGAGAATATTTCTTTGTAGTCAACCCCTTCTTTCTGCCTATACGCCTTAGCTACAAGTCTTGTCTTGTAGATTCTTGGTTCAGATTCTGTTATTCCTTCTTTTAACTTAAATAACCATCTATTTTCTATCAACTTGACTTTAGGAGGTCTAGGTACCAAAATCTATGTTTTATTCTTCATTAGGGAAGAATACTCCTTTTCACAAGCTTCCTTCCACTGTTCAGCATCAATTCTAGCCATGGCTTCTTCAAAAGTTTCAGGAGCCTTGCATTCAATACCTTCAGCCACAAGGTAAGCATATTCAACCAAATTTGTATCAAAGTACCTCTTATTAGGAATTATTTGTCTTGGCTGTCTATCCCTTGTCAGTTGATAGTCTTGTATGCTTCCTTGTTCATCAGCTGAAGTTGTTTGTGGGGTTTCTCCTTTACCCACAGCTTCAGCCACCTCCGTCCTCGGTTCATAATGTGTTGTGCCTTGCATAGGCTCCATATCAGTAGGTTGTGGATCATTTTCTTCAGTTTATGGTGGCACATAGAAATGGGCTGATTGGTTTGATGGCCCTAAATTCTCCTGAATTTCACTTTGGGGGTTAGAGTTTTGTGAATTCTTGTTCAGCAGAGGGAATTCATCTTCCTTAAAGATGACATCTCTGCTAATGATTGTTTTGTAGGCTACCTTTTGGAGTAGTAAGAGTTTATAACCCTTTACACCTTCTGGATATCCTAGAAATACTCCCTTGACTGCTCTAGGTTCTAATTTTCCCTCTTTCTGATGTGCATAGGCTGCACATCCGAAAGTCCTAAGGTGTGAGAGCTTAGGTTTTTTACCACTCCAAATTTTCTGATGAGTCTTGTAATCATTTGCAGAGGTTGGAAGCCTATTAATTAAATAGGTTGCTGTCCTAATTGTCTTCCCCCATAGAGAATAAGAGCAACCCGAAGAGAAGAGCATGCACCTAGTCTTTTCTAGGAGGGTTCCATTTAGTCTTTCAGCTACTCCATTCTGCTGTGGAGTAGCTCTAACTATCTTATGCCTTAGGATTTCATTCTTACTGCAATATTCCTCAAAATCTCTGTTACAATACTCCATTCCATTATCAGTTCTTATGCATTTCAATTTCCTCCCAGATTGATTTTCCATAAGGGTATGCCACTTTATGAAAATCTCCAGAGCTTTATCCTTTCTTTTCATAAGGTAAACCCAACATTTTCTTGATTTATCATCAATTATATACAGGAATTACAAATTCCTTCCTGCTGTGGGGACTTGAGCTGGCCCCCAGAGATCACTATGAGCATACTCCATGATCTCTGTGGCTCTCTTAGTTCCCCTTTGAAATGCTGACCTATGGTGCTTTCCTAGCACACATGATTCACAAAATTCTAACTTCTGTAGGTTTTCTTCAAGTATGAGACCTTGCTTAGAGAGATGAAGCAAGCTTTTGTTGCCTGCATGACCCAACCTAGCATGCCATTGTTTGGTTGGTTCAAGGTTTCCAATTTCTGAAATCTGATTAATTTCAGTTGAGCCTATAACATAGTATAGACCACCCCTCTCCACTCCTCTAATAAGGACTTTCCCATCCCTTAGGATTTCTCTAAGTCCATCTTTAGACCTGATCTGAAAGCCTTGCTTATCAAACAAGCTTTCAGAGATCAGATTTCTCCTTATTCCAGACATAAATCTGACATTATTTAGGATCCTTCTTTTTTCATCAAATATGTTGATGGAAACACTTCCTATGCCCTCTATCCTTTGCTGCCCAAAATCTGCCATTTAACCTTGACAATGACTGGTTCAAATGTTGTGAATCAGTCCCTATGAGGAGTGACATGCATTGTGCACCCTGAATCAAATATCCATTCTCTACTAAGGTCCTCACAATCCTTAGTCACAGCCAAAATTTCATCTCCACTAGAATCTTTAGGTTTTTCAACATTACCTGAAATTTCACTTTCAGCTGCCTTATCCTTCTTCTTTTTCCTTCAATCCCTTGCAAATTGTCCTTCCTTATCACAGTAGAAGTGTGTCTTCACTTTTCCCTTTTTCTTTTTTTCATTTTCACCTTCCTTAGAGTGTTTTTCTTTCCCACTTCCCTTCTTCCACTTTCCTTTTCTTGCTGTTTTTCTTATGAGATTTCTTCTCATAATTATTCTCTACAAACATCACTTCAGCCTCTTTCTTAAAAGGATTCACTTCAACTATTTCTTCCATTAGAGAATCTAGAACCCTCTTTACAGTAAGTGATTCTCCACTAGCATGCTTAATTACCTTCTTAAATGCATTAAATTTATAGGGTAATGCCTTTAGGATTATTATAGCTTGATGTTCCTCTGAAATTTTCTCATCTGTAGCTTCTAAATCTTGAACTATCTTAAAGAAATAGTCTAGATTTTCATCTAAGGAGACTGAAGTGTTCATCTTGTAGTTTGCAAGATTGTGAAGAAGTGTTATCTTGTTAGAAAGACACTTCTTGGCATACAATTCATCAAGTTTCAACCAAAACTTCTGTGCAATGTTACAATTCTGCACTTTTCTTATCACTGTTGGTGATAAGTGAAGCATTAACTTGCAATGAGCAAGTCTTTGCATATTTAGATTCTTTATAGGATCAGTCTCTAGGTCATACTGATCATCTATGGCACCATAACAGTCATATGACTCAAGAAGAGCTTGCATTTGAAGTTTCCAAATGGTAAAGTCTTATTTACCAGAAAATACATCCATTTTCTTGCCTACCATGATTGCTGTAATGTAAAGAATCTAAAGATTTTCACTTTCTGACTTTCTTGATGAATCTCTGATGCTTGAAGTGTCCAAGAAATGCCCCAGGAGGTCTTGAATGCCTTGATATCACCTTATGTTGGGCTTTTACTGCTGTTCTGTTATCTTTCAAACAAAGAGCTGATAAAGATTTGTGAATTTTGCAGATATGTAAGTAAAAGCAGAAAAGTAAAGAGACTTGATTTTTACTTGGTTTGATAGTATAAAACTATCTACATCCAAGGTTCCCATTTCAGTGATGAGGATTTCATTAGTATGAAGAAGAAGGTGAAAAGAAATGTTTTACAGAGTTTGAGTGATATTTGAATCACTTGCAAGAGTCTCCAAGCCCTTCTAGAACTCGCTGTAAGTACTCTAGCACACTCCCAAAACCCTTTTCTTTACACTATTGATTTTACTCTTAGATGTTGAATCAATCGAAAAATACAAGAGATTTTTTATGTTATGTCTCTCTCTATTTGATACTTCCTTTTTATATCTGAAGAAGATGACTTTCGGTGAAGACTTGAATGAATCAGAATATTGGCATGTGCATCTCACGCATAGACGGAGCTATGTGGGGGCCCATGGTGCACTGAGCTCCCCAACATTTAAAAAATAAATAAATAAATAAATATATATATATATATAAGGACGGAATTATTTGGAGCCCATTAGTACTTTGGGCACCCTAAGAATTTAAAAAATTAAATATTTGAACCCTTCTATCTTAAACTTCTGGCTCCGTCACTGATCTCACGTGGGTCACTTATCTTTCAACCTTTGATCTGCGTATCAAGTTATAGATGCTGCATTTTGTATGTGTTGGTTGTATTTTAATTTGCTTCATCTTGTAAGTAACACGACAATGTATTGACTTCAGCAGATGATATTTGTGTTTGTTGTCACGTGAATAAGTCATGTCTTTTTGTTTTTGACAGTGAGAAACTTCGAGAGCTTCTTCATGTCTCCTTCTTCGACATTTCAAACACCATCATGTTTCTTTTGCGATTCTTCAATTTTCCTTCTGTATTAGTTGCATCTGAGTGAGGGTTGTTGAAGTATATGTGTTCTTCATCACAGTTTTTTTATTTTCGAAAGAGGGTGAAACTCTCTGAGGTCTCAGCTCTTCGGTGACTAGCCAATGAATGAGGTCATGACTCGAGTCAGTAGTGATTTCTACTTTATAACCCTACTGCACCTTCTTCAATCGAACTCTATTGACATCTTGGATATGGCTAATTTGAGTTCCATTCGTCTGGGAACAGAGACTTCTGAGATTAGCCAGAAAGGGAGGACGGTGAAGATATCTTACTCACGAAGAAGGTACCAGATTTAAAGGTTTATAAATCTTACTTTCTTTTTTTTGAATTGTAACTTGGTAATCTTGTATGAAGTTCCTATAAATTGCTCATTTTGTAAATTTCGAGGGACTTTCGTGCTTGCCTTTAATAGTTCTGCGAGGTCGCGAGAGTTGAAGAATACGTTAATCACGTGTGGACGGCTCAGTGAATACCTTTGTAACATAAGCCATGAAATCAGCTCCTAGAGATGACCATTTTCAACCACTTGTTCACCCAACTTTACCGAAGAAAGAGTATTATATATACACATAGCATTAAACCCATTTGGACTATTAATATAATAGCAACGGATAAATTATATAATAACCAATGTTACCCAAGACGGTCACTAACTAATAAAGAAAGGAAAAAAAAAGATTATCTCGAGACTCTGCATGCAAGACTTTATGGTGGACCAACGAGAACCATGACATATAGATTATGGAGTTGTCTCGTTAGGTTTCGGTACCGCAAACTATAGTTTTATATTTTTAGGTGTTCGCCACGTAATGTACTAAACTCCTTATGATTATGGTCACCATAAAACTGTAAACTTTTTGTGATTATTGCAACTTAGAAAAAATTATGGTGAATGAATTAAGGGATTTCACTTATTTTTTCTTTTATAATTTCCTTATTTTTTATTCTAATTGTTGTTTTATTCAAAAACAAAAAAACTTATTTGAATGTAATTATAATTTTATAACTGCTAATAATCAATATATTATTTTATTATAGTTTAATTATTAAAACTAATATTATTATTTGTAATTAAATATTTAGTATTGTATATTTAAATGATTAACAAACTTCAAAGTATTTTCTATTTTTAAAAATAGATTAATTATAGATTTAAAATAAATTGAATAAATAAGTTTATTGTTCTAATTTTATTAGTAATTAGTTTTAAATAAGATAGTATATTTTAATTTATAGTAAACAAAATTATGATAATTTTTTAAAAATTCAATTAAATAAATTATCTTTTATTTATAAATTTTAAAAAAGTGATAAAAAAAGAGTCATTCGTAGAATTTTAGTATTAGTTCCTTTTAATTATGTTAACTTAAATTGTGATAATCGAATTATTGTAATATTGAGATTATTGTTATTATTATTATTGTTATTATTATTATTAGAGATTTAAATCTTATGAATAATAAATGAACATTAATTAGTTGAGTTAAGACTTCTTGTATTTTATTTAATACAGTAATTGGCTAAAATTGTTTTGTGAACTTCAATATTTATAATAAAATAACTTGAATTCTACCGTATGAAGTGTTTAGATTGAATAATAATGTTTTCGAAATGTTCAAAACTGATTATAAATAAATAAAATTTTTGATAGAGTTAACTTTCTATTAATTAAATGTCATGTCAATGTTGATATGATATAATTTTTCTATATATTTTAAATAGAAAATAGGTCCTATTATCATATAATTAATATCATTTGTCACGTGTCAGTGAGATTTAATATTATACATTTTAGACAACAGGGTTCATTTGCTAAGTGATAGTGAAACTTATTTTTAAAAAAAATAAAAATAATGCTACGTTGAGAAATTAACTCCATTGCTGGGGCTGAATGTTTACTTGTACTATAAGATATTAAGCCTTTAGTTAATAAATCAGTACATTCAATAATTCTGCTGAACAAAAACGAGAAAAAAGACGTATGGTAATTAATTATAAAAAGCTCAATGAAACTACTATTGGAGATGCTTACAAATTACCTAGAAAGGATTATTTTATCAATAAATTAAAAGGACATACTTGGTTTACAACATTAGATGCAAAATCAGGCTATTGACAACTTAGATTAATTACATGATAACACAAAGGAATTAATGGCATTTACTTGTCCCCCTCAAAAACACTATCAATGGAATGTACTACCTTTTGGTTTAAAACAAGCACCTAGTATTTATTAAAGATTTATGGATAATAGTTTAAAAGGACTTGAAATTTTTACATTGGTTTATATTGATGATATTATTATTTATTCTAATCAAGATAAGATAGATCATCTCAAAAAGGTTAAAATTGTATTAGAAAGATGTCAAGAAAAAGGATTAATTTTAGGCAAACGAAAGGCTAAAATAGCACAACAAAATATCGAATATTTAGGCATAGAATTCAAAAATGGCTATTTAACACTACAACCTAATATATTAAATAAAATTCATGATTTTTCTGATCAATTAATTAGTAGAACTCATGTACAACAATTTCTTGGACTTCTTAATTATATCTCTAATCAAGGATTTCTAAAAGACTTAGCAAAAGAACGAAAAATTCTTCAATTAAAATGTAGTACTAAAAATCAATGGAATTGGACACCCGAAGATACATCTGTCTTACAAAAATTGAAATATTTATGCAAGGATTTACCTATGCTTTATAATTATCTTCCAATGGATACATTACTGGTTCAAACTGATGCCAGTATAGACACATGGGCAGGATGCTTGTTGGCACGACCACCCAATACAAAAAAGTATTTACTTTGCAAGTATATAAACGGGACTTTCAATCCCACCGAACTGAAGTATCTAATTCATGAAAAGGAAATACTCGCCTGTCTCAAAACTTTGAGAAAATGACGTATATATTTATTACCCGTTGCATTTACAATCCAGTCGGATTCAAAGTATTTATATTGATTCAATAGATACACAATTAAATCAAATTATAATCAAGGAAGGTTAATCTGTTGGCAGCTAGAATTAAGCCAATATCAATATACTATTGAATATATAAAGTCTTCTAACAATTTAGAAGACCAACCAAAAAGTAGTAAATCACAAGTATTACCTTTACCCGAAGGAAGACAACATATAAATATTCAGCTACGCAAAATCAGTTAGAACCATTCGAATCAGATTATGATACTAATTCTACCATTTCTTCAATTTATTATTATGAATCTCATAATGAGTTATCAAAACTGTTACAATCAACTTTTCCTAGAAAATATGAAAAAATCCTAGAAAAACTACTGTAGAAACGTAGATTTCCTATAATGCCCTAACGTGAACTGTAAAATGTATTCTTTTATGCTTTCTCAAAGTCTTCTCTCTTCCCTCCTTTCGGTATCTTCAGCAGACATTCTCCCCCAGGTTACGAATCCCCATTAGTAAGATAACAATTTGATTATCAAGATCATGAAGATCTTAGATGAATCAAATCTAATTTCAAAACAGATTTTGCAGGCATTCTTTATCCTTGCACGTGCCCATACTTAGTCAATTATTTTTTGTCAGTCTAAGAATTCGAATTTTCTTTACTTTCCTTGTATCTTTGTGATTCAATTTCATCTTTCGAGTGTTGAAAATCATATGAGAACAATTAAGAGACAAGTTCATTAATTTTGAATAATAATATCAACACACTAAAGAGATTTATATACAACCGAGTAGTCCGCACTAGGAAAGCCTTGTATAACAGGCTTGATCGAAAGAGTGTAAATATGGGGATTCGAATACAGGATGTTTTGGCCTCATTCTGCCCATTTCACTAACTCAGCCACCCGCTAGGAGGCCCGAAAACTTATTTAAAGAGAAATCAACTCTTAAAATTGTATGCATTTATATTATTTTTTCAATTTTAAAGTTGGGTTTTTCCTCTCATTAATTACTTTTCAAAAAAGAGTGATTATGAAATAAAATATTTTATTTAGAAGTTCCAATTAAAACTTGGACTAATCCAATTATTCATTATAAGTAAACCTACGAGGAGCACATTTAGGGTTTATTTGCTTCAATCACAAGGTTTAGACCTATTTAAAGATAATTAAAATTGAATATAATAAATACGTGTATGTGTGTGTTTGTGCGTGCATGTCTGTGTAAATGTTTTAATAACCGGATCATAAATTAAACTGATAAAATAAAAGGTTTAAGATTTAATATGTTTAACTGGCATTAGAACGTCATAAAACTGACTAAATATTGAATAAAATTAAAGAATTTAAAATAGGATTAAAATTTTTTCTTCTTCGCTGAATAATTTGAAGTTTAATTAGAAAAGAGATTATTAAATGAAAATTAATTGGTTTATAAGAACTTATTAAGTATAAAAATCATGATTAATTGATAAACTAATCAATTTTTAGTAACAAGAGCTATTAAAATATATCAAACCGAAAAGTTAAAAACCGAACTAAAATATTAACCGATTTAAGATTTTTATAATTAAATCGATCGAACCAGTTGAATTTTTAAATCCTACACGTATATATTCTAATTTTAAAGTTAGTATTTCCTCTCAATAATTACTATGCAGGGGATGCCCTCGTTCTACGCCTTTATGGACACATACATATAAAATAACATCATGAACTCCTCCACTTCAGCTTAGATTCTAAGTTTTCCTTTTATAAAAACCATCAATGCAGCCCCCATTATCTGCTTATATCCGTGTGCTAACCGTTTAAATAATGCCAAATTGTTCAGTTTTGATTTGCAAAACCATTACTCTTTCTCTTACCCTTTGTTCACTACCTTCTCGTGAACCCTATTTCTCTCTATAAATACACACCATCACTTCCATTGAAGCTCTCAAGGTACCGTATATTCTATAGTTTCATCGTTTGTTTCAAGTCGTATAAGTCAAGCTTTTCAAGCCATGTCGAGCATTGGAATGTCTTGTGCTAGAGTTTACTTGATGCAGAAGAACCTTGAGAAGAAGCTGAAGCAGAAAGAAATGGAGGAAGGAGAAGGAAGAAGGACAGTTGGGGTTGAGCAGACAGAAAAGAACCCTAAAAATGTCGTCTCTACTACTACTAATACGAGGAAGAGCAATAAGGTTCATCCTGGTAACTTCACCTCCATAGCTGGGAAGCAATGAAATGCATGAATGGAACGGAATGGAATGGATCGATGGGTTGATCCATCCATCTGGATGGATATGGTTTACACAAATTCAACACTCTGGTTTGTACTTGTATTCTTGTGTGTATGAGGCCTTAGGTTTGTGTCTTATCTTACTATGTGCTTGGTTTTTTCTTTTTGTGAACATGTGCCTTGGATGTATGGTGGATGAATTAGTACATGTAACTTTTAAGGTTTTAAATTATGTATTATAAGTTACATTACAATTGTGAATAGAGGTTATAGACATAATTACTAATGAGAATGATAATATAATAATTAAATTAAGGAGTCAAAGAGATAGAAGTTTTTTTTGTGATTTAAGTAATAATATTTAAAATTTTAAAAAATTATTCATATTTTTCATTAAAATATCTTATATTAAAAAGTAACGATGAAATACTCGTAATATGAATATCACCAATTAATTACTATTTATATGATAATCTAATTTAACTCTTAAAATTGACAATAACTAATTCAATCTGCTTCAAACAAATAATTTATTATAAATATTTAAATTATTAAAATTTGGGTTGACTCATTAATTGTTATATAAGTATATTTTGTTGTTACTTTATAATAAAAATGTTGAAAATTTGAAAGCCACACAAATTTTTTTGATAATTTTAAAGATTAAAATTCTTTAAATTACTTAAATCACATAAATTCTTATCTCTTTCCTAAAGTTGATTTTAATTTATTAAAATTCCTATATCCAAATATAAAATAAGTTAGTAATTAAATAAGATATTCTTATTAAATGATGAAAGATCATCTTTCATCATTTAGTGTTCCAAGAGTACAAATTGGTCTCTCTATGATAAGTGCTTGAAAAAAAGAAGGTATTTTTTTGGTAGGACTCCTCCACTATCTTTAGAAACAAAATAAATTAAGACAAGCCGTACTTATCACCATCAACTTTATTAATCCATTTAATATCAGCAGATTAGGTTAAGCACTATGATTATATAGTACTACTTGTCGTAATTTAATTTTCAAAAATAATTTTTTTATTAGTTAGCAATAAAATTATATAATAATAAACCTTCCCAAATTTCGTATTTAAATTTTATTAAATTATTGTAGTTGCTTTGTATCACTATTGTCTCGTTCCCTTCCAGGGTTGTTTCATCGAGACTTGAGTGTCGCCTCTTGCAGCTTTTCTGTTTTTGTTTTGTGTAACAATGCGTACCAAAGTTAGGGTCGATACTTGACGATTGTGGCTTGTAAAAAAAAAAAAAAAGGCTTGTCTGTTAGCTGTGTGTCTTTTGGCTTTAGCATAAGTAACCTTTTCCGCCGACGATAAGTGTATATCTCGCGATAGTCGAAGTTCAGAGTTGAAGATATTATCGTTGTCGCTGGGGACGGAGCATAAGACATCGAAGTGCAGACGATTCTGACACAGCACAGACTACAGACGGACAAATCTGTGCATCGAGCATCCTGACATTGGGTAAAAACAACTGTGAGTACCGTTTCTTAATTATGCACAAATCTGTGTATCTAGCATCCTGACATTGGGTAAGAGCAGCTGTAAGTACCGTTTCTTGATTTTGCAACCTCTATTAGTGCACCATCCATTATTTACGATTCTGCAATGATTCTTTTCAGTTATTATTATTATTATTATTATTCGTATTATTATTGTTATTTTTATATTTATCATTATTATTATTATTATTTATTATTATTGATATTTTTTGAACTTTTAGTTTATATATTTTTATTAAAATTTAATTTAATTTGTATTTGTATTTTTATTGGATTTTACTTTTATTATTATTATTCCCCGTTACTTGTATTTTCATTTCTTTTCTGTTTTTACTTAATTGTTTATGTCACTTACACTATTCATATATTGTCTCATTTATATGTGGGTCCACCGGAAACAGCCTCTCTACTATGTAGGGGTAAGGCTGCGTATTATCGAACCTCCCCAGACCCTACTTTATTGCGGAATTTCGAACTGGGTGATGATGATGATGATAATGATTGTTATTTTATTTAGAATAAAATTTGGCCGTATATTAGTTCTTTTTATGAACACCAATCAAAATTAGAACATGTTTTAAAATTGAAAATAAACAAACCTTACAAGTGTATTGAGAATTTCTATGTTGGAATTGAATCAAAACTGGGATAATTGTTGAAAATGTTGCTCTTAACATCGGTAAAGATCGAATCTTTATGGTGTTGAGGTGTTGATTTCATCCCCAAATCTCAAACCTCACGCAGCCAATCTAATTGGTTGGGATTTTGTATTCACATAGCCCTCCAAGTCTTCTAAGCCTTAGGGGGCGCTTGGTTCACAGAAGGTAATAGGAATGGTAATGGGAATGAATATAGTGAGGAATGAGAATGGATATAATCATTATAATTATGATGGTTGGTTAAAATGAAGGAATGATTACCATTGCCATTGATAGTGGTTGG
>JANVCQ010000230.1:36252406-36264624 GCA_025531925.1 Erythroxylum plowmanianum
GATAGTTTGATGCCAAACACAAGTTTTCATTCCATTCCCATACATTTTTTTCCATTACCCCCAACCAAGCACCCCCTTAGTCTTTTGTTCATGAATGGAGACCACTTCAACTGAAACATTTTCTCGCAGGTAACAGCAATCAATGTGTACATGTGAACTATGATGCAAAAAAGTGCATATTATAGAGATAGATGCAGAATTATGATACTGAGATTGGCATCCTAGAATGAAAGGTGCCATCATTTTAGGCTGGGAAAAGTTAAAAGAGTTTTTCTGCAAATCCAAAGCCTACTCACATAGACAAATCCAGGGTTCAAATATGTTTTTAAGAAAACTGAAAAGTCACAACTTACGACAATCGAAGACCTAAGCTCACCAACAAGCAACATTTCTCTCGATTTGGATAAACCAATTCACTCCTATCCATCATTTATCTAACAAACTGGACATCCATGACAAATTCTTAAGACCAATTGCCTAGATAAGTAATAGCCTGATTCCCTACTATTTAGTGTTTCTTCCACGTTCTGCAAGCTTTGCTGCAACCTGCTCTTCAGACAATGGAAGATAGTAAATCCGCGGGGTGGCTTTGGTCTTCTGGAAGAGATCGTCCAGCGTAACAATTGGAGGCTCATGTTTCTCGGGCAGAGGAGGTGGTGGATGAGCAAACCTTTCCTTGGCAAGTGGTGGGTTAGACAGAGGTGGAGGTGGTGGAAGAACAGGTGGGGGTGGAAGTTGCTGCCTGGGTACCTGTTGACGGGGTGAGGGCTGCGGCTGCGGCTGCAACGTTGGAGCAGCAGGGGCACTAGGAGTTACAGGTGTTGCAGGTGACTGAGGAGGAGCCTCCACCCGCATCTTTACTTCTTGTGGGTCAACGAAGTCAGCCACCAGTAGGCGTCCACCATTGGGTGGCCATTGTAGGTTGTACACAGCATTTCGAGTTTCTATGGCTTCGTCCACAGATGAGTACTGCATCAACATAATTTCCCACGTCAATACAAATCTAGAGTGCCATGCAGACTCATCGAAACGCATAGATACTGACAACAATGGTGATCATATAGAAAAGGTTAAAGGTACCAAGTCCACAAATCTACCACAGTGGAGAGAGAGAGAGAAAGCTTACAGTAACATAGCAATGAGTTTTAATCTGATCCATCCAGAAACTGGTAAAAGTCCCAGTTTTTTCAAGAAGTTCTTGAACAGCTTTCAGGGTGAAAGGACGAACAAAACGATCAATCCTGAGAGAATTTGTTGGAGGCTTTTGTGACGGTGGAACTGAAAAGCACAAGAGATAGAGAGCCTTATTAGGTACTAAAACAACTTTTGCTCAAGTTCATTACAGTCGAGAAATAAATAACTCACCAACTCGCTCCTTGGGTGTATCCTCACTCACAGATGAGTTGGATCGAGAAAAGTTGCGCTGCATGGGCGCGGGGTGAACTGCATCTTTGGGCATTGTGGTGGGTGTGAGATTGGTAGTTTCTGTTTCAGAAGTCTTGATGGTTTCAGAATTCCATCTGCGTTGCCTCTTTAATGGCTCGTTTACAACATTTTCTTTATCTGTGAATAACATTCAGTCAAATAAAAAGTTAGTCCTTCAGAACCATATTCTTTGAACATTAAAAACAAGAGAAACCATCTCACTAACAAATATCGGATGGGAAAAACTGGTATGTAAAGTGGAAGAACAAGTAAATAGAATTAGCTTTAAACTTGTTGCACGACTTCAGGGCAAGAATACCCAATTCTTCCATGGCAATATACCAAAATTAGAAGTTGTCTGCTGGCAATAAGCCTAACGTCAAAGATGAAATTTAAAGAACACGTCAATTATAAAAACATATTAGCCACTAAAATGATCATCGCCTTGTCCAACTTATTAGTGATCATACAATAATTCAAAGACAATTTGGTAATAAATGCAAAATTCATATTTTGACATAGAAGTAAAACCATCAGCAAATGAAACAAAAAGAACAAATAAAGCAGACACTATGAATTAGTAAAATCTGTAAGAATGAGGTTAGGTGGGAAAGGAAATTCAATAATGCAGGCTCACCATTAAGCTTCCTTTTCTCTGTGGGTACAGAAGAGCGAATCTTGTTCTCATCATGTACTTCTTTTTGCTCAGTTGATGAATCCTTTCCAACAATATCAGAAAGATTTTCCTCCTTCCCAGCAATTACTTCATTTTTCTGAGTCTTATCTCCAACTTCATCAGGATTATACTTTGAATCAATTTGCTTACTTTCCAACACATCATCCTCCATAGAATCATCACCAGAGCTTCTGTCTAAATTTAATTTTTCTGAGTCTATGATTTCTACAATATCATTTTTCTTGCATATATCCGCATTTGAAGCATTGATGGTATCTTTATCTCCAACTGATGGCTTCTTCTCTTGTGGCTCTTCAACATCCATTGGATGTGATTCACCACCAACTGGGACAACATTATCCGATAATGGTTCCACAATCTCTGGTTTAACAACATCTAGTTCTAATTTGACATTATCAGCAATTATATTATCCTTTAGTTCTAGTTTTTCATTAATTGACACAGAATCAGTAGAAATAGAATCAGATTTTACTTGAAACCCTAAATTAGGGCTGACCTCAGATACCTGGTTTGCTGTTGTAGACGTGTCATACATCGCATCCTCGTGTGCAGGCTTCATATCCTCCTTGTCCAGCAGGGACTTGGAAACCTCTTTCTCCATTTGGGGCTTCAAACCCTCACCCTCCAGCTGGATCTTTGTATCCTTATCATCCTGCTGGAGCCTTGAATCATCAATCCCCAAAGTCTCCTGCGTTTCAGAACCATGTGCAATTTGACCACTTAATGTGCCATCAGAAGTCACATTCCCTTTAACTCCAATGCTGCTATCCAATGCAAACTCAGAAACCACATTCTGTGTAACAGTAACACTGGTCTCAACTGTGCTTGTGTTAGCTGCAAGCTCCCCTTCCACTGTATATGAATTAGTTCCACCATCCGTTACAATATCTTCTTGAACTTTGTACCCTTGATCCTCAGCTTCTAGACTATCATTGATGTCAATCCGAAAATCCTGGGCTGTACTATTATCAACCTTCTCTTTTTCATTAGCATCATCAACTACAACTTCAGCCTTCTTCCTAGCAACAGAAACCGGTTCAGATTGCTTTTCTGCACTTACATGCTGGAGATCCAAATTTATGCCATTTTCTGCATCCCTCATAGCGTTTTCCCTCTCAATGCGAAGTGCTTCATCCAAGCGTTTTATTAGATCATCCTTCAAACCTTTAGTTGTTAGTTTCCTTTTCTTTAGTTCCTCCTTCAATTCTGTAACCTTCCACTGATCTATCGGTCGATTGTCTAGAATTGGGTATCGGGACGACATCTTTTCCAACTAATATCACCTTCACAATTCTGCAAACATCAAATGCAACTCAAATTTATCTACTTACAAAAACCATCTAAATCATACAGACATTTTGGAGGATAGGAAGATAAAGGAAAAGATCATGATGAAATCAACTATGAGATAATGATATGCTGAAATAACTATGATCTCACAAGAGGAAATGCAAAAGGTACACAACAATATTATTTGTCAATGGAAAGAATATCTGCAAAATTATCTTTAAAACAAAATTGAATAAGTGGAAAATATATCATTGAAAACATATTCGAGGCAAAGAATGGACGAAAATTCCACAACTCATACACAACAATGACGTCTTTTGCGCATGTAACAGGAATCAAACAAAAACCAAATGTCACGGCTTTAAGCTGGAAACCAATGATATTCTGTTCAAAGGCACATGATTTTGCTTAATGCTCCATTTGGTTTACCAGATAAACACAAGTTATTCCACCAGAAAATGTCCCTTTTATCAGATAAACACACGTCGTTCCACCAGAAAATATCCCTCCTTTAATGATATGTCTAATACTTTCCATATTGAACAAAGCACTGTTACAGTACACATTTTAACAAGCGTAGATATAGAAACTATTAGAAGTATTCACAACCGAGAGCAAGTTAAAATGACAAAAAAGAGTAAACTCGTTGAATCACCAGGTCCAACCAGAACAAAAAGCCCAGCTATTACAGAAGAAACATCAAATCGGTATAAAAAAAAAAATCCCCAAATACACCACAAGGGAACAGAAACATTGAAATGAAGAGCAAAACCCAAAGTGTCAAATCGAGAACAAGTCGGAGACCTGAATGTGCGATAATCCTCTGACCTCGATTCCAGGAAACTCACGCACCCACGACGACGACGAAAAGCTCGAGAACAGATTTCGTAAAAAACCCTAAATTTCACAACACAAAACCCGACATTAGAGATCGATAAACCTAATGCCCGCGGAGTAAAATAAACTACAAAAAAACTGCCGCCCAGTGGACAATTTATTTCACAGCGAACCCTCGAATTCGACCAACTGGACCAAACACAATCCTTTTTTTTTCTAAATTTCCTGGAAAAAAAAAACGAAAACCAACTGAACCAAACAGACTACTGAGAAAGTGGGAGAAAACGCAAACGAAGGCTTCTTTATAAAGATGAAATCAGGAAAAGGATAAAATGAAAATGGAAAATCGAGGTACTGACAAGTCCCAATCTTTTTGTCCGCTTGCGTTAACATTTGGGCGTTAGGGTTTTTTGGGTTTTGCCATTATATTTCGTAAAAATGTCGCCTTTGAACACATTTTTTATGTATTAATTTAAAAGATGAAATAACGCAATACAAATAAAATCCGATTCTTAAAATAAACATTTTTTACGCACAAAGAATTTTAGGGTAGTCTCAATTACGAGAAGACACCTTTAAGTTATCCACACTCAGACTAATCATTGCTCGAGCTAAGTAAATTTTTCGTAGGAGACAAAGCTCTGGCTTCAAGTTTTAAACGACTACATAAATAGGGGGGTTTGAACCCGCAATCTCACTTAAACCAAGAGAGTCCCTTATTAACTCACCTACGTCTTGGAGTTAAATAAACCATAAAATTTTAAATCAATTAATTGATAACTTTTATGAATTAATAAATTAAAATAAATAAATAAATATTTATTTAATAATATTTTAATTAAATTTTAAATTTTTAATAAATATATATATTTTATATTATTTTATTGTATTTAATATTTAATCAATTTTAAAATTGTTTAATATCAGTTAACTTTTTTTATCTTACAGATTTAATTTTTAACATATTGATAAAAATATAAATTTAATAGTTATAACATAATTAATAATTTTTTAGTTTTATAATAATAAAAAGTATTATATTATAAAAATGAAAATTTTGTTTTATGTATAAAAGTATCTTACTAAATTTGTTTATTTTAATATTAATTAAATATTTTGAATTAGAATAAAAATGAAAACATTTGAAGTAATTATATAGAGAAAATAAAAAATCAATTAACTAATTTAATTTAAAATTGTATTTTAAAAATTAACATTAAAATTAATTATGTGTTAAAAAATTTAACACATCATCAACTACCAACTGAAAAACATAAAATGTAATACATAAATAAATAAAGCATTATTATTACTATCTTTTGTAGTCTCGACGCTAAGCTATTAGAGATCGGCTCTGTCTCTGTCAGTCATTTTATCGAACATTCGAAGCTCTAATCGAATCTCACGTCCTCCTGTACGTTGCGGAGAAAAGCGATGTTTCGAAGGTATGCGCTCTGTATTTGGTTTTTCTAGTTGAGGTATGCAATTACAGCACCAATTGGTATTAGTTGAATATTTGTGGATTTGTAGGTCGATTTTGGACTTTGCGTCTCGTCGATCGTTGAGGACAATTCCGAGGCAGCCGACGTATCAGGCATGTATTTCATAAGTATCTTAATAATTTTTGAAATTCTTAATCTTGGATTGGAACGTTGAGGGAATATTCATTGAATACTGTTCTATTTTACAGCTGTTTTTTTTCCGTGTTTTTGCGTTCTATCTCAGTTTTTGGATTGTGGGTTTTATGTGATTTAGAATGGGAGAGGAACTGGGTTTGTTGAGTTCCAGCTGATGGGAATGTGTTGTTATTAGCTTCTGCAGTTGGTCAATGCTTTTTGGTGATACTGATATTTAGTTTGCGGTTAATTCGAGCAGACACCGTCGTTCATTTATACAAAGAAACAATTTTCAACTTCCTCCAAGGGCAATGGATCCCCGAAAACTGGTTCTGAAGGTAAAACACCAGAAGCAAAAAGCAATTCAACAAATTTTGTATTGGGGAGTGCCATTTTTGCTGGAGTAGCTCTTTTAGCATATCAATCAGGCTATTTAGACAAAGTTGTTGGTAAAGTTCAGCAGGGTTCTCATCATTCAGCTAAACTTGAAAGTGACCATAAACAAGTAAAGGAAACTCAAGACTTAGGAGAGCAAGTGGTATCCACGACAAGTGAAGAACCCTCTGCAAAGATTGAAAGCCAAATAGATCTTCCTGGTGTTGCAACTGAAAAGAAGATTGAGACTCTTGTAGATCTTCCTCAAGTTGATACCAAGAAGGACAATGAAAGTCCTAAAGATTCGCCTCATGTTGAAGTCCAAATTGATGTTCCCCACCAGCAAGCTTTTGGTTTAACAGAAGATGGAAATCAAACTCATGTAGAAGTGGCATCTGATGTGAAAACAGAAGCTGAGGGAATTAATGTCCAGGAGAAACATAAATTGGAATCTTCTGATAACACAAGCACCGAAGCTAGTGTACCTGCAGAAAGCCCAGAGGCAAAAACTGATGTATATTCCAATGAGAATGTTCAAGTTAGACAAGTACAACAAGAGGCTAGCTCGGTTCCTGAAGATGATCTTGGACCCACTCAGCATGACACTGCAGAAAAGAGATCAGAGGTAATCTGACTGTTTGTGGATAATTTGGTGCATAAAATTGCATAGGAAAAGAAATAAAAAGGAGTATCAGGGCAAAAACTCTCAATATCAATTCTCAATTATAAAAGATGTAGTAACAATGAATCCTAACCGTATAACTATAGAGAAAGTCCTGACTGGACTTGAAACTAAGACCTTTTTTTTTTCCCCCTAACAAAAGTTTTGCGAGATCTTGTATTTGATGATCCCAAACTAGAAGCCTTTGTGCAATTGATCCCTTTTTTAAGCTTGAAATAAATCTAGGGAAATCATGGAGTCCATTGTGTTTGCTATGTTGTTTGCACAGTTAACAACTGTGTTTGATATTCTGCCATGCCAGCCTGCAGTTGAGAAAGATAGAGAAGGGGCAAGTCTACTTGATACATATCTTCTTAAGGATAAGGCTGAAGAAAGCTCAGTGACTAAAGACTCCAGTGAGCAGGTAAACAAGCAATCTATGCTCTTTACTTGGCAGATTAATGTTACATTAATCGGAATGCTTAATTGCATGGACAGAAATTTTACAGAAACGAACTACTGAAATTATCTTCTTTGCAAATGTAGGCAATAGAAGAATCAGATGATGGTTCTGTGACAGCTGACGGGACGCTGGTTATGAATTTTCTCCAAGCAATTCATGCAGCTGAAAAGAGGCAAGCTGAGTTGGATACCCGCACTTTTGCTGAAGAGAAAAAGGCCTTGAAGGTATATTTGTTCCTGGCTTGAACTATTAATAGTCTTGATGTACATTCTGGAATGTAATTTTGTTGTATTCTTTCCTTGGTATGCAAGAAAATTGAGTTAGCATCAGTAGAGGTAATCTGATTCTTGTTGGTGCTTTCTGACACTCTGTGCTTTGGTCATTCTGATCCTTATTCTATTGTTCAGGAGAAGTATGAAAAGGAATTGAGGGATTTGAGGGCTAGAGAATTCATGCGTGCAGAAGAGGCAGCAATCCTTGATAAGGTTTTATAAATCATCTCTTATTACCTTTTTCATTATCGATGAATGGAGTTAAACAGAGTTGACAGGATATGCACATAAATAGGAACAGTTAGGCTACTTTTAATCCAACCTCTCCCTGGCAATTTGTACCCTGTAACCAGACTATAACTTCGACCATTTCAGGAACTAAAAAGAGAGCGAGCAAAAGCAACGGCTGCTATCAGAGCACTTCAAGAAAAAATGGAAGAGAAACTTCGCATAGAGCTTGAAAAAAAGGTGTTCATATTTTTTATTTTGCGAAAACAGCATATATCTTTTGGAGCTAGTTGTTTAGTTGCTAATTCAAGTTGTGATTGCAGGACACCGAAGTCAAAAAGAAACTTGAAACATTGCAGGAGTTGGCAAAAGCAGAACTGTCTGCTGCTATTGCTAGTGAAAAGGCAGCACAAATAGAAAAGATGGCTGAAGCAAACCTCAATGTGCGATATTTTCTTTAAATGAAAATGAGTTATTTTCAACTATATTTGCTTGTTTATGATTCTGAGTAAGATCATTTGCTGCTTAATGTGAACCTTAAGGAGTATTGTCAACAGGATTTAGATGCTCTCTGTCCTTTATTTTCCCATGCTGAATTTGGAACCTTTATGTTGAGATAACTCTGATTGCTTGCTGGTGATGTTGTTTCTGAAAGCCTGAGGTGTTCAGATTTCTTTTCTTTTGTAGATAAATGCGTTGTGCATGGCTTTCTATGCAAGATCTGAAGAGACACGTCAAATACATTCTGTTCACAAGCTTGCATTGGTAATAGTCTTCATTTTCTTCACTCAATGGCTGCACATATGTGAAGTATCTTGCACGTATACTGTGGCTGATTTCATGTTCCCAATTTCTGCTAATGATTTTATTTCGTGCTCAGCAAATTGATTTTTTATCTGGATTGTAGGGAGCACTAGCATTGGAAGATGCACTAACAAAGGGGTTACCAATTCAGCAAGAGCTTGATGTTTTAAATCCATATATTGAAGGAATTGATAAAGACTCACTTTTGCATTTGGTCCTCTCGACCCTTCCGGAAGAAGCACGGCATAATGGCACAGATACGATGCTGCAATTGAATCAAAAGGTAAGCAACTTGGCAAACCTAAAGTCGCAGAATTAAATGCTGCCACCAATAACTGTGATTGCTCATTCGCTTGATGTGTCCTCATGCAGCAACTTCATCAGAAACTTATGGATCAGATATTGAAATGTTTACTTTAGAGGCATTATGCTTAGTCCTTAATACTTTTGCGCAAAAAAGTGGTATATGTTTAGAAAGAGTTTAGGATATCAATGTACAGAATATGTTTGCTTTCTCGCTAACTAATATCCATTTTGGTTTTAGTTCAACGCCCTGAAGGGACCACTTCGACACTACATTTTGATGCCACCAGGTAGCGGTGGCCTCTTGGCGCATGGTTTGGCTCAGGTTGCATCCTGGCTAAGGGTATGTGATCATAAAAAATTATCTGAATATCTGTTTTAGACTTGTACGGGATACTGTATTGGTGTAGTTTTTGCAGATTAAGGAAGTTGACCCATCCGGAGAAGGGATCGACTCCGTGATTGTTAGAGTCGAGAGTTTCCTAGCTGAAGGAAAGCTTGCTGAAGCAGCAGATACTCTCCAAGAAGGTGTCAGAGGCAGCCAAGCAGAAGAAATAGCTGGAGACTGGGTGAAGCGAGCCAGGAACAGAGCCATCATAGAGCAAGCTTTAACCGTACTCCAATCGTATGCAACTTCCATTAGCCTAACCCAATAATACCATTGTTATCACCTTCACTCTTGTGTGATTAAGCTTGCCATGGTTGTACCGGTACTCATTTCCCGGTTAACCCTCCGATCAGATTATTGACACAGGAAATTGAATTCTGAGTTTTTGTTGAGCAACAGAAAAGTGTAGTGTCACCCATTAGATTAACCACAATCTCAAATAAGAGAAGTTTTGTTTCTTCACGATCAAAATTCCTTATTCATGTGCTTGAAGATAGTATGATGGTGAGCTGTCCTATTGAGATTAAACTCTGTTCATGAAAGGTATTTTAGCCTCTGTTTGATTGGGTTTATACTAATAGAATTTTTTTTCTGTAGATCTTTTCTGATAAGAGTTTTTCTAAGAAGCCGGTTGACTATTTAGCTGTCATTTAAAAAAAAGTTTTTTTGAAAAAGTTTCGTACAATAAACTGCTTGACAATATAAAAATAAAAAATACTTTAATTTAATTATATTTTATTTTGTAATAAAAAATATTTATGCATATAAATATTATTTAAAGTATATTAAAAAATATGCAAAGCACAATATATTAATTATTATATAATTTTAAACCATATAAAACATAAATGAAAATATATCTAACTAAATCTTTTATATAGATTATAACATAAGTAAAACTAATATTAAAAATTAATATTAAAACATATAAAAAAGCTAAATAATATTATATAAATCCTAAAATAAATATTTAAGTTGAGTAAATAGTTAAATACATAATAAACGGAAAGATGAGTTTGTGGATAGTGTGGGAATTATCAATTATGTGTAAAACATAAGGATAAAAGGGATTAAAAAATAGACTCGTTAATTGATTTGAAAAATTTACCCGAAAAAATCATTTGAGAGGTTTTTTTGAGAAGTCTCAAATTTGAGTTTCTTAAAAAACTGTATTTTGACTGCCAAAAAAGTTATATCTATTAAAGAAATAATTTTTATTTTATATCCAAACACCCATTGTTAAAAAAAAATTGTGGTGAAGAAAAGTAATTATTGATTTTCTGAAAACTCATTCAAACATGCACTTAATCGGTTCGAGTTTTGGTATTTTGGATCGATTAGAATTAGATTTGAAAACAATTTTAAGTTATGATTTAAATTTTAAAATAATTTTCAATTTCCAACCCCGTTACAAACCCTAGATGAATTTGATAATAATCAAACTACTCTTAAATTTATATTCATCATGTTCTTGGAGCACTAGGGGAATGTATGTATTTGAGACTCCAAATTCTAAGGTCGACCAAGTCCATGTGCTTCAAGGCTCTGCCCATGTGAATCTTATTCCCATTTTGATCAATAATTCAAGTCTCTCGTTAAGTGTTAATTAACAATTATGATAAGGTATCGCATTGATTGTTATTTTATCTACTCACAATCTTAGCAAATTAATGTGAGATTAAAAAACCAATGTTTAGCATTTAAAAAGAACACAAAATTGGAAGTACCTTTTTTTTTTGAGCACGTAACATGCAATTACTATAATATAGATTTGTATTGTACGAAATAATTTATAAATTATATATTTTAAATGAATTATTTAAAAATTTAACTACTCGAATTTGATTAAGCATTTGTAAGTTGTATATATTTTCATTATTAAGTACCTGTTTAGATAGATTTTTGAAAATTTGATAAGTATTTTTCTTCACCACAAAAGTCTTTTTTTTAGTGTTTGACAGTAAAATAAAAAATATTTTTTTAACATAACGACTTTTTTTGCAACAAAATTACATCTTTTTAAGAAGTTCAAATTTAGAGCTTCTAAAAACAACCTCTCAAATGGTTTTCCTAGGTAGATTTTAGATCAATTAATGAATCTATTTTTTTTATTCATTTTTTCTTATGTTTTACACATAATTCCCACAGCATTCACAAACTCATCTTCACATTTATTTTGAATTTTATATAATATTATTTGACTTTTTATATGTTTTAATATTTATTTTTTATAGTAGTTTTCTTATGTTATAATCCATATAAAAGATTTGGTTAAATATATTTTCATTTATATTTTATATGATTTAAAATTATATAATAATTAATATATTGTGCTTTGCATTTTATTTAATATATTTTAAATAATATTTATATGCATAAATAAATTTTATTACAAAATAAAATATAGTTAAAATTAAAAATACTTTTTGTTTTTATGTTCCCAAATAATCTACTGTATGAAGCTCTTTAAAAAATGCTCTTTTTTAAATGACAGTCAAACAGTCAACTGGCTTTTAAGAAATATTTTCCTGAGAAAATATTTACTAATAAAATCTCTACTGATAAAAACCTAACTAATAAGAAGATATCCTATATGTGGGGGGAAAAAAAGAAAAAGAAAAAGAAACATGGATATAGCAATCATGGTTGGATGAATAATACGTCTCTACCAAACTTGAATGGCCCATCTTGTGACTTACACCTAATTTCATTCATCGAAGCTGGCTGTGAGGATGTGAATCTAACCCTCTAATCAAATCATGTATTTTAAAAATATTATTTACAATGTTTTAAAAACCGGACCGGACATCGAACCGGTCAAAGAAAAGGTTTAAGGTTTAGAGGTTTAACCGGTAATGA
>JANVCQ010000230.1:36265792-36287065 GCA_025531925.1 Erythroxylum plowmanianum
TATATAAAAGATTTGGTTAGATATATTTTTATTTATGTTTTATATGGTTTAAAATTATATAATAATTAATATATTGTTTAATATATTTTAAATAATTTTTATATGCATAAATAATTTTTATTACAAAATAAAATATAGTTAAAAATAAAAATATTTTTTATTTTTATGTTACCAAACAGTCTATTTTATGAAGCTCTTTGAAAAAAGATTTCTTTTAAATGATAGTCAAATAGAACTGGCTTCTTATAAAAGCTCTTCTTGAAAAAGATTTACAAAAAAAATTCTACTGACAAAAACTCTACTAATATAAGTTAAACCAAACAGAAGCTTAATCATATTTTTAGTAAGTAAGTAATTAATAATATTAATTTTCGTAGACATTACTATTATTATCATTTGCCTTCATCGCATCTTACTGTTACCAGATTTCATGTGTCTGAATCGGATGTGGTACTGAATCGATGTTGATCGGATGTGGTAAGACATCAACATCGATTCATTATAATGTAATCATTGACCTGAATCAAAATAAGAAACACTAGGACCAATAAATTCACATAAACAAGCAATTAGTAATAACAGGAATTATAATTTATTTCAACTTTTAAGAAAATAATTGGTAAAAAATATATTAATATAATCACTATTTCTATTAAATTCATCATTTACTTCTATATTCATATATTTGATTTTTTAAATTTCTCATTCACCTCAATAGTTCTGTCTACTATTGAGTCTATCCAGTCTCGTATGTCTGCAAAATTTTTATTGGATGTTATTGTTGTGATCGTTGACATATATTTAACGTTTGTTAATATTTTATTTGTTAATTATTATATACATTCAACAATTTATTTAATATAAATTAGAAATATAATTTCTCAAAATTGGTCTTATGTCCCAATCACGGATATAATAATTTAATAATTATAAAGAAGCTTATGGATTTAATAATAAGAAAAATATTAAAACAAATTAGTGAAGAGTGTCTGGTTCATTGCCAACTAAGACAAAGACAAATAGATAAAAAAGGATGGGTTTGGTTTGTTTGGTTTTCCGATTCGGCTTGGCTTAGGCGTAGATTGAGTAGTGAGTCCTGAGTACCCAGGCGTTGCTCTTTCCCACTTGCCAGTTTCTGTTTTTATCTTACTCAATAACTAAAGTCAATGTTTTAAATTATTATAAAGTTAAAAATAAATATTTAAATTTAAATTCTAAAATTAAATGATAATTTTAAATAAATTTTATATATTAAAATTCCTAATTTGTAAAAGAATGAAGATTTAAATTTTAATTATAGAAAGATAATGTTAACTAAAAACTAAATGATTCTATTCTAGTTTATTAAAATTGATTAGTTTATAAAAAATAACCGATTAGTTAATAAACTGATTAATTTTTAATAACAATAATTATTAAAATAAATCAAACTAAAAAATTAGTATGTCAAAATTTTTATAATTTAACTGATCATTTTAATTTAATTTTTTAATCATTGACTAAAATTATGTTTATAATGTAATTCTTTGTAGTAAATTATAATTGTTAGATTTTTATCCTAAGTACATTTATAATTTGTACTCTTTTAAGTTAATTAAGAAATACTCTTACAAGTTTATAGTGAAAAAAAGAAACTTCACAAAATTTAAATATTAATTTTAACTTATTTCAAGTAATTATTTTAAGTTTAAATATAAACTTATTTTAAGTTTGAATATAAATTTAAACAAACTCATATGAATTGGTTTAGATTTTACACATATTAAAAAATTTAAACTCATTTTATTAGATTTAAGTTTTCAATTTTTCATCCAACCTAAACTTTATTTATATATATATATATACACACACACAACATTGTTTTAATATAAACAATAAAAAATATTTTTAATTTTTAAAATTTAAAATTTTATAGATTTTAAATAATATTAACCCATCAACAATAATAAATATAATATTATTGTGAGGTTCTTCCTTCGTGATCGAAAATTAACGGGTTTTAATCAAGAAAATAGTCTTTTTGTAAAATGTAAAAAGAATACTATATACAATTAGTGACCCCCCTCGGAAAGTTACGTGCGCGGACTTATTGAATTTGCTCTAATTTTCATACCTAAACAAAATGTGTAGTTTTTAAAAAATAGAAATTTGTAAAAAAAATAATTACACTAATTAAAGGTTAAATAATTAAATTAAAATAATTTTAGATAAGCTGTTTAATGTAATTTAATTTAATTAATTAATTTTAAGAAAGTCAACTATATAATAGTGGTAAAAACAGGACAAGACAAATTGTAGTTTTTTAAGTTTTAGGTGGCTAAGTGATTTAAGGTTATAGCCAAGCCGAACCGTAAGATGTTAGCGTAGTTCATGTAGTTGTCGGTGGTGCTGTGAAAGCTAACTGCAAGCTGAGCAAAGCTTGACTCACTCTCAATCTCATCTCTTTTAATTATCTTTCTTCTTCGCTTCTTTTCTACGACATCTGTAGATGCTAACACATTCTCTTCTTCTTTGCTTCATCTCGTCCTCTCTCCATCTCTCTAAGAGGTAAGTAACTAACTGAGACCCACTCACACCGCTCTCTTTTGGAATTGTATTTTGCTATTGCTTTCCACTCAATGTGATTTGTCGTTCCTGGTATTCCCGGAGGAGGTGGTCTCCTTAACTGTTGTTAGATTTGATACATTCTCATTCCCTCTGCTTGAGATTTGATGCGCTATCTTTTGATTCATTTCAAGTTCGATCCACTTTCTGACTATCGCTATCTTCAGATAAACAAAGTCTAGATTTTGCTTCAATTTCTTTCTTTTGGGACATTTCCAACCAGTTCAAGTTCGCTTCTTTTATTATAATTTTTAAAAATTGAATCTTTCTTCTGAATGGCGACAAGGGCAGAGTGATTTGGCTTTAGTTTTTCTTCTTGGTTGATTGGCATTGGATTCGTTTTAAGATTTTAGTGTTTTTTTACATGGTTTTAGTTCAATTGAGCTCAAGTTGGGGAAGCAATTAGTGGCTGCTTGCGTCGGATCTGACACCAAGTTTTGCATTGGGACTTTTGTTCTGGCAGAGGATTTTGATGCTTTGACTGTGTAAGGCAGGCAGATCTGGGGAGGGGCAAGGTTTTGAACTGATTTATTTGTGTTGGGAATCTTGAAGTAAAGTAAAACTGGCGACCACACTCGCTTGGAGGTTGGCTGCCAGCAATGGCAACGGCCTTGCCGCAAATGATATGGTAAAGTTCACACCTTTGCTTGTTTATGTACTCTGAGCATGAGATTCAGATACTTATGCTGATTCTTTGTATCTTGATTGATGTGATACGGGCTGGATCTCAGTGATCTGATAGTTGCTCATTGGTGTATCTGATTCTTTATTGGATTGTAGTGGAGTTACTAAAGAAGACGTATTTAATGTTCTTTTTTGTTTTGCTCTGGTAAGAAGACGCACAAAGTTCCTGGAGATGCTGCTTTTCATTGCTAATTTCTGATCGTAGTTTAGATACTGAACCAGAAATAGGTGGCATTTCTGATATATATTCTGTCCCTCCCCCTCACATCTATCAAAATAGAAAAAAATGGAAAAGTGATCACATACGTTGAAATTCTCCATGTCTTTGATCAATGTTTTGTTTGGTAGATGTGTATGAATAAATCTACATTCTCCCTTTTCATGGTTTCAGGAAAAAAATGTTGATGCAAGACTTCAAGATTCAGAGCCCCCTACTCCACACTCTGTTTTGAAGATGGGTTTACGGTCAGTTCTAATCTAATTGAGTAATGTAGTCTTCAAGAACAACATGCATACAACTAAATTGGCATCTTTTGTTGTTTGTTATTTGTTGCTCATCTATGTTCGCAATTTCTAAGGCGCTGAAATATTTTTGAATAATGTAATTAATCATGTTCCTGCCTTTTGAAAAAGGCAAGTGCAACAAATCAGTTGCCAAAACTTTCAGAGTTTCCAAAGGTTGTGGCAATTGGTTACGACATTTTCTGACCTCTTTCACCCATCTCCTCTGCTAGTCTGCTATATGCAATGGCAGTTGGTTACCAACGTCAATATTGTTAGGACTGATATGGGTGAGGATAATTTAGGAAAGGGGGATAATAACAAAGAAGGGAATAAGCCTAGGATATGGAGAGTATACTCGAGGAGAAAGAAAGAAGGTGTAGAGGGGAGTTAGTTATGGGCTGAGTTGGCAAAACAGAATGTTTTGGGGACTAGGTGGTTTTTAGGCTGAGAAGCTGGGGGAAAACGAGGGGAGTGGAGGAGAAGTCATTGGAGGCAGAAAGGAGATTGTTCTTTCTGAGGAGAATTCAGCTCTGGGGGTGTTTCTTAGAATCACCACTGTATTAGCAATATATAGTACTTTTTCATTCAATAATACAGATTTACTCTAGTGCTGAAAACTAGACTTCTATCAAATATCCTTTCCTTATTTAGTCAGTAAAGGTACCACATACCTTTGCGTAGAAGTCCACATGAGTAGGAAATATGTAATCTCTGTGATGTAAACACTTAAAACTACACTTTCTCAGTCATAAAGTGCCAATTAAACCTCTGTATATGTTTAATCTAAATGGTTGTTAACGCTCTGAATTTGTAATGATTCAATTGTGGGGTTGTTTTGAAAATGGTTATTATTTGAGCTAGAAATTTACTGGAACCATGGCACTGGATGCCTAGTGATCATTAGATGAGTAGATTTTCTATGAGTTTGAAATACTTCATATTCAAACTTTTATGTTTGATGGCAGAAGGTGCATTATGCCACGAAAATATATTTCCTTTCCTAATGTAACAAAACAAAAGTACACAAATAAACAAACCAAAAACATTCAGCTTATGTTCATTCCAATTTCATAAGGTGCTAAGTAAGAGACTTTTGATATAACTTTATGTGAGAAAATAACATTCTTAAATCATCTGCAGAGATCGTAGTAGTAGCATGGAGGACCCAGATGGCACATTGGCCAGCGTTGCACAATGCATTGAGCAATTGCGTCAAAATTCTTCATCCGCACAAGAGAAAGAATTTTCCTTAAGACAGTTGCTAGATCTTATTGAAACACGTGAAAGTGCCTTTAGTGCTGTTGGGTCTCACTCTCAAGCAGTTCCCGTACTTGTTTCTCTGCTCCGTTCAGGAACACTGGGAGTAAAAATACAGGCTGCTACTGTTTTAGGTTCTCTCTGCAAGGAGAATGAACTGAGAGTAAAAGTGTTGCTTGGAGGATGCATTCCGCCATTGCTTGGACTTCTTAAGTCAAGCTCTGCAGAAGGTCAAATTGCTGCAGCAAAGACAATATATGCAGTTTCTCAAGATGGGGCTAAGGATCACGTTGGGTCTAAAATTTTTTCAACCGAAGGAGTTGTGCCAGTGCTTTGGGGGCTGCTTCAAAGTGGGCTGAAAACTGGCAACCTAGTTGACAATTTGTTGACTGGAGCACTTAAAAACCTCTCTAGTAGCACTGAGGGATTTTGGTCTGCAACGATTCAAGCTGGTGGAGTGGATATACTAGTGAAGTTGCTCACAGCAGGCCAGTCAGGGACCCAAGCTAACGTATGCTTTCTTCTTGCATGTATGATGGTGGAGGATGCATCAGTTTGTGCTAAAATATTGGCTGCAGATGCTACTAAACAACTTCTCAAGTTATTGGGACCTGGTAATGAAGCTTCTGTTAGAGCAGAAGCTGCAGGTGCTCTTAAGTCTCTTTCTTCTCAGTGTAAAGAAGCTAGAAAGGAGATAGCAAATTCTAATGGTATTCCGGCCTTGATAAATGCTACTATAGCTCCATCAAAAGAATTCATGCAGGGTGAGTATGCACAGGCTTTGCAGGAGAATGCAATGTGTGCTCTTGCTAACATTTCTGGTGGTTTATCATATGTCATCACAAGCCTTGGACAAAGCCTGGAATCATGCTCATCACCTGCCCAGACAGCAGACACTTTGGGGGCCTTAGCTTCAGCTCTCATGATATATGACAGCAAAGCTGAATCAACAAGGGCATCAGACCCTACAGCCATAGAGCAGACATTGGTTAGGCAGTTCAAGCCTCGTGTGCCATTTCTCGTCCAAGAACGAACTATAGAAGCATTGGCCAGTCTGTATGGTAATAGCATACTCTCAACTAAACTTGCAAATTCTGAAGCTAAAAGATTACTAGTTGGTTTGATCACAATGGCTGCAAATGAAGTTCAGGATGAGCTTATAAGAGCTCTCCTCACACTTTGCAACAGTGAAGGGAGCTTGTGGCGTGCACTTCAGGGACGTGAAGGTGTTCAATTATTGATATCTCTTCTTGGACTGTCCTCAGAGCAGCAGCAGGAATGTGCAGTTGCATTGCTTTGCCTTCTATCTAATGAAAATGATGAAAGTAAGTGGGCCATCACTGCTGCTGGTGGTATACCTCCACTCGTTCAAATACTAGAAACAGGATCTGCTAAAGCCAAGGAAGATTCTGCAACAATCCTGAGGAACCTATGCAACCATAGTGAAGATATTCGTGCATGTGTTGAAAGTGCTGATGCTGTTCCTGCATTATTATGGTTACTGAAGAATGGTAGCCCCAATGGAAAAGAAATTGCCGCAAAGACTCTAAACCATTTGATCCATAAATCTGATAGAGCAACTATCAGCCAACTCACTGCATTATTAACCAGTGACCTACCTGAATCAAAGGTTTATGTTCTGGATGCTTTGAAAAGTATGCTTTCTGTGGTTCCCTTGAGTGATATACTGAGGGAAGGTAGTGCTGCAAATGATGCAATTGAGACAATGATTAAGATATTGAACTCTACTAAAGAAGAGACTCAGGCCAAGTCTGCGTCGGCTTTGGCAGGGATCTTTGAGATCAGAAAGGACTTGCGGGAAAGTGGCATTGCAGTTAAAACTTTCTGGTCTGTGATGAAATTGCTAAATGCTGAGTCAGAAAACATCCTGGTGGAGTCATCTCATTGCATTGCTGCCATATTTCTTTCAATTAAAGAGAACAGAGATGTTGCTGCTGTTGCTCGAGATGCATTGTCTCCCCTAGTTACACTCTCCAACTCTTCAACTTCTGAAGTAGCAGAGCAGGCAACATGTGCCCTGGCAAACCTTATTTTGGATAGTGAAGCTTCAGAGAGAGCAATCCCTGAAGAAATTATTCTGCCTGCCACTAGGATTCTGCGTGAAGGCACGGTTTCTGGAAAGACACATGCAGCAGCAGCTATTACTCGCCTGTTCCGTTCTCACAAAATTGATAATGCTGTAATTGATTGTGTCAATCGTGCTGGAACTGTCCTTGCATTAGTCTCTTTCCTAGAATCTGCTGATGGTGGATCTGTTGCCTTATCAGAAGCATTAGGTGCACTTGCTATTCTGTCAAGTTCAGAGGGAACTAGTGGGAATGTTAGACCTGCATGGGCAGTATTAGCTGAATTTCCAAGAAGTATAACTCCTATAGTTTCATCAATTGCTTATGCAACACCGGTGTTGCAGGATCAAGCTCTTGAAATATTATCACGACTTTGCCGGGATCAGCCTGTCGTCTTGGGAGAGACAGTTTCTAGTTCAGCTGAATGTATATCGTCAGTCGCTCGACGTGTTATCAATTCCACAAACCAAAAGGTCAAACTTGGGGGAGCTGCACTTCTTATTTGTGCTGCAAAAGTCAGCCCTCAGAGATTGGTGGAAGACTTAAATCAATCAAATTCCTGTAGTCATCTCATTCAATCACTTGTTATGATGCTTAATTCCATGGAGATCTCTGCTTCAGGAAATCAAAGTGATGATAAGGAAATAATTAGCATCTCGAGGCATTCTAAGGAGGGAGGCAACAGTGAAGCCAACAATGGAACATCAGTAATTCATGGATGTAGCTTGGCAGTTTGGCTACTCTCAGTTCTTGCTTGTCATGATGAGAAAAGTAAAGTTGTGATAATGGAAGCTGAGGCAATAGAAGTCCTCAATGAAAAAATCTCCAGTTGTCTCTTGCAATATAGTCAGGTATTCAATCCTTCTTCCCTATCATCCTTTTTGTCTTAAACACAAAAACCAAAACTGAAGAACTTCCCTTGTTATGTATCCTCTTCTCTGAAGGTTGTCAGTATTAAAAATCTTGACATATGATTCATGCTATAGAAAGCATTTGTACTGTATTTTCAAGTTAATTACATCAATTTTGTTTTCTTTTGTCCATGGTTGTTCATGCAGAGTGATTTCGGTGAAGATAGCAGCATATGGATTTTTGCACTACTGCTGGCGATCCTCTTTCAAGACAGAGATATTATACGAGCACATGCAACGATGAAAGCTATACCAATACTTTCAAACTTGTTGAAATCAGAAGAGTCTGCAAACAGATATTTTGCTGCACAAGCAATAGCAAGTCTAGTGTGTAATGGTAGTAGGGGAACTCTTTTATCTGTTGCAAATTCTGGTGCAGCTGGTGGTCTTATCTCCTTACTTGGCTGTGCTGATGGGGATATATGTGACCTTCTTGAGCTGTCAGAGGAGTTTTCTCTCGTGCGATATCCTGATCAAGTTGCTCTTGAGAGGTTGTTCAGAGTTGAAGACATAAGGGTTGGTGCAACTTCCCGAAAAGCAATTCCTGCCCTTGTTGATCTACTTAAGCCTATTCCTGATCGTCCTGGTGCACCTTTTCTAGCATTAGGACTTTTGACTCAGCTTGCAAAAGATTGTCAGCCAAACAAGAATGTAATGGTAGAATCAGGGGCTTTGGAAGCACTAACCAAGTATCTTTCTCTTGGTCCTCAAGATGCAACTGAAGAAGCTGCAACTGATCTTTTAGGAATCCTATTTGGCAATGCTGAAATTCGAAGACATGAAGCTGCCTTTGGTGCTGTCAGTCAACTTGTTGCAGTTTTGCGCTTGGGTGGAAGAGGTGCAAGGCACAGTGCTGCTAAAGCATTGGAAAGCCTTTTTTCAGCAGACCACATTAGGAATGCAGACACTGCCAGACAAGCTGTCCAGCCCTTAGTTGAAATTCTTAATACTGGTCTGGAGAAAGAGCAGCATGCTGCTATTGCTGCATTGGTCAGGTTATTAAGTGAAAACCCATCACGAGCCCTTGCAGTTGCAGATGTTGAAATGAATGCAGTAGATGTGCTTTGCAAGATCCTCTCATCAAATTGTTCAATGGACCTGAAGGGGGATGCTGCAGAATTGTGTGGTGTACTATTTGGAAATACGAGAATAAGGTCAACGCTTGGAGCTGCACGCTGTGTTGAGCCTCTGGTCTCTCTCCTTGTGACTGACTATAGTCCTGCTCAACATTCAGTTGTCCGTGCACTGGACAAACTTGTTGATGATGAACAACTGGCTGAGTTAGTTGCAGCTCATGGCGCGGTAGTTCCTCTTGTTGCTCTCCTATATGGTAGAAATTATATGCTTCATGAATCTATTTCTAGAGCACTTGTGAAGTTGGGGAAAGACAGGCCGGCTTGCAAAATGGAAATGGTAAATGCTGGAGTGATTGAAAGTATACTTGATATCCTCCATGAAGCACCAGACTATCTCTGTGCTGCATTTTCAGAATTGCTTAGAATATTGACCAATAATGCCAGCATTGCAAAAGGACCATCTGCTGCTAAAGTGGTTGAGCCCCTTTTCCTCCTTCTGACAAGGCCTGAAATTGGCCCTGATGGGCAGCATAGTGCATTACAGGTTCTTGTCAATATATTGGAGCATCCACAATGCCGTGCTGACTATACCCTCACTTCTCACCAAGTCATTGAGCCACTTATCCCCTTGCTTGATTCCCCTGCTCCAGCAGTGCAACAGTTGGCAGCTGAGCTTCTCTCACATTTACTTTTAGAAGAACATCTTCAGAAGGATTCGGTGACTCAACAAGTGATTGGTCCCCTCGTAAGAGTTCTTGGTTCTGGCATACACATCTTGCAGCAAAGAGCTGTTAAGGCTCTTGTTAGTATTGCACTAATATGGCCAAATGAGATTGCCAAGGAAGGTGGTGTTGGTGAGCTGTCAAAAGTGATATTGCAAGCTGATCCTTCTCTCCCTCATACATTGTGGGAATCTGCTGCTTCGGTCTTAAGTAGCATTCTTCAGTTTAGTTCTGAATTCTATTTGGAGGTGCCAGTTGCTGTATTGGTAAGATTGCTACGGTCTGGAATGGAGACCACTGTTATTGGGGCATTGAATGCTCTTCTGGTATTAGAAAGTGATGATGGAACCAGTGCTGAAGCAATGGCTGAGAGTGGTGCCATAGAGGCTCTTTTGGAACTTTTAAGAAGTCATCAATGTGAGGAAACAGCAGCGAGGCTTCTGGAAGTGTTACTCAACAACGTGAAAATCAGAGAATCAAAAGCAACCAAATCTGCAATCTTGCCACTCTCCCAGTACCTATTGGATCCGCAAACCCAAGCTCAGCAAGCAAGATTGTTGGCCACATTGGCTCTTGGAGACTTGTTCCAGAATGAGAGTCTGGCTCGAAGTTCTGATGCTGTTTCAGCTTGTCGTGCTCTTGTCAATGTACTCGAAGAGCAACCTACAGAGGAAATGAAAGTTGTAGCAATATGTGCTTTGCAAAATCTTGTTATGTACAGCCGCTCCAATAAAAGAGCAGTTGCAGAGGCTGGTGGCGTTCAGGTTGTCTTGGACCTCATAGGCTCAAGTGATCCAGATACGTCTGTCCAGGCTGCAATGTTTATAAAACTTCTCTTCTCTAATCATACTATTCAAGAGTATGCTTCCAGTGAGACTGTCAGAGCCATAACTGGTAAGTATATCAATGTTCTCCGCGTGAGTTGTCAACTTTCAGGCATCAAGTTGATCATTTTTTATTTTTGACATCTTGCATTACTAACTTATTGGGATTTGTCATGGAATTCTTGCTTTAGATTGACTCTTCAAAGGTCTTTTAAATGTGTGTTTAACTTGTCCTCTAAGTTTTGAGATTATTTTGGCAGAAGAAATTGTATTGTTTGTTTTCCTAGCTTATCAGAGACCACAAAAACAAAGATAGTTTTATGATTCATATGGAGAGGATGCATAGATTACTGTATTGAGATCAATTACTAATTTGATTCTCCAATGGTTATCCATTTGGTCATGCAGCTGCTATTGAAAAAGATCTATGGGCCACTGGAACAGTGAATGAGGAATATCTGAAAGCACTGAATTCTCTCTTCAGTAACTTCCCTCGCTTGAGGGCCACGGAACCAGCGACACTCAGTATACCTCATCTGGTAACATCTCTCAAGACAGGCTCAGAAGCAACTCAAGAAGCTGCTTTGGATGCACTTTTCCTTCTTAGACAAGCTTGGTCAGCCTGTCCGGCCGAAGTTTCTAGATCTCAATCCATTGCTGCTGCAGATGCAATTCCATTGTTGCAGTACTTGATACAGTCTGGACCGCCTCGGTTTCAGGAGAAAGCTGAATTTCTCCTCCAATGTTTGCCAGGAACACTGGTGGTCATCATCAAGCGTGGAAATAACATGAAACAGTCAGTAGGAAATCCAAGTGTGTTTTGCAAGCTTACTCTGGGGAACACACCGCCGAGGCAAACAAAGGTAACAGACTATGTTCACTTTCAACATCCTTGAATTTCGATTGTGTTCCAAAGGAGGGGAAATCTCTTTCCAATGTCATTATTTTCTGCAAAGTGAAACTGGGAAATGCCTGAGCTACTTGTCCTTGCTATGTTGATCCATGTCTGTACTTCTCAGGTTATATCAACTGGTCCTAATCCAGAGTGGGATGAGAGCTTTGCTTGGACCTTTGAGAGTCCTCCAAAAGGCCAGAAGCTACACATTTCTTGCAAAAATAAAAGTAAAATGGGAAAGGTAAAGATCAATTGGGACTCCATTTTCATAGACTAAGGATTGAAGTCTATAAATGTTTTCTTAATCTTTGATAAATTTCTGTTCAAACTAATCTCTTCTGATCCAATGACAGAGCTCTTTTGGCAAAGTAACAATCCAGATTGATCGGGTTGTAATGCTAGGGCACGTCGCCGGGGAGTACACTCTGTTGCCAGAAAGCAAAAGTGGACCCTCCAGAAACCTGGAAATTGAATTCCAGTGGTCTAACAAGTAACTACTGTTCAGGAAAATAACAATCACCACTTCTGCAAATTGAAATTTTTAGGGGCTGGAGCATACATGTCATTATATATTTCTTTCCCTACAGTGTAAATATTTTTGCCAGAGATCCCCATATGTTCTTGTAGATGTTTTTGAGGATGTTGTGAAATAGTCATTTGTCAAAACCCATTTTTTGGTAACCTGGATTCTTTTTCTTTTTAATTTCCTGGAAAGAACATGAACAGTCAAAGCTCTGTGTAATTTTTGTACCAATAGTTGTGTGCTTTTCAATCTGAGTTACAATGATAATGTTGCTTTCTGGATCAAATTTGGACATATTTTGTTCGTATTGTTCACTTCCAGTCATGCAAATTCTCTGCATTATCATTTCAATTGCATAGTATATACATTTAGATGTATAAACATGTAAAACTTTGTCAGTTACCTGGAAAACTTGATTGTAGCACAGAACTTTCACAAGTGACACTGCCCTTTAAAGCAAATTTTCACCAAACTTTCGGATAGAAGTAGGGATGACAATAAGTTGAATCTGGGTAGATTCGACAAGAGGGTGTGTGCATTCCACTCAGTCACAGGGAATCCACAGGAGTAGACCACTACACCCACCAGAATCCAATGCAAGCAGAAGTGAAAAGTTGTCTTTTATGTTCTTCTTTTTCCTTTTACATCAGGAGAATCTGCAATTTCCAGGAATTGGATTCACATTAAATAAACTATCAAATATATGTAATAATTCATAAATTATATATTTTAATAACTTAAATTAAAGTGACACAATCAATATAATAATATATATAGTTTTTTTTAATTTTCACTGATAAGTAATAATGAAAATTAAATTTATTATTTGATCTAAATATCATATTCTGAATTAATTTGGTTCTCACTCGAAGTTAATAATTAAAATATGATGTTACGATTAGACTTAAAAAATTAATTTGAGGCTCGACTTGGTCAATATTTATCATTATTAATATTCAATTGAAGTTCCGTTGAAGCTTAGAGTTTGGAGAGATTTAACGATACATAACTTTATCATTACTTAATAAAGGAACTATTTTTAATAAAATCGCATATAATGTGTCCTGAAAATACTATAAAATTACATATCTTGGACAATTTTATTTTATAAAAAATCTTTAAAAGGTTGTAATTTTTAGAGGTCCGACCCAATTCAACTGAACCCAATATGGTACATGAACCTTATGACTCTTTTGTCTTGTTTTTCCTTTTACCTTTTAGTTGTATGCCACCATTTGCCGACCACCACTTTAATAATGAATCCTAAGCAATGCACTTGAATGCTTGTGGAACACTTGTTTGATAGAGCGAGAGAGACCAGAAAGTTGAGATTTAAAAGAGTATAACTTAAGCTTGTCAATGGTAAATCCAATTTTGGGCTCTCGAGAAAGCAGGAAATAATACTTTTCACCAACAAAAACACCACTTTGTCCCTTAGCCACAAAGCTCTTACGTGTACACCCGCTCTTTCTCTCTTCCGATCCCTTATGGCAGAGGCTGGATCTCTGCTTCTAGTGCTAATTGCTGCTTATCTGGTGGAGGGAAGTTTGGAAATGAGCTTCTCCTCCCGCCTGATTCACCGCTTCTCCGACGAGGCGAAGTCACTCAGGGTTTTGGGTGGCGGCGCGTGGCCTGAGAAGAAGAGCGTGGAGTATTACAGGATGCTTATGAGCAATGACTTGCAGAGACAGAAGATGAAGCTGGGACCAACTTATCAGTCTCTTTTCCCTTCTCAAGGCAGCAAAACTATGTCTCTTGGCAACAACTTTGGATGGTGAAGTTCAACAAACAATCATAAAGCTTCAATCTTTTTGTTCTTGTATGCTTTTTTAGTATACGTAGGTTTTCTCTTTTCTGTTTTGCAGGTTGCACTATACTTGGATTGATATAGGGACACCCAAAACTTCTTTTCTGGTTGCATTGGATGCTGGGAGCGATCTACTATGGCTTCCTTGCGACTGTGTGCAATGTGCACCCCTTTCTGCTAGCTACTATAACACGCTGGTACCCCATTCTTTCCTCTCCGAACTTGTTTTTTACCTAACTTTATTCTTTTTGTGCCTCAATTCTGTCTGAAATTGAGAGTGATGATCAGTGAAAGCTCTATGCTAAGTTGATTGATGCTTCAAAATGGACATCTGAGTGTGCCATGAGCTATTAATAGGCTAGAATATGATGTCTTTTCTATCGTTTAACACCCCCTTTTGGTCAGAAAAGAAAAAAAGATGTGAACTTTAAAGGATTGGTGCCATTGTTAAATTACGGGAACGGGTTTAGCGCTTATTTCCGATGATTGATTTGGCAGGTGCTCCGTCGTGTTTGGAGCATCTATTCTGCAGGACAGAGATCTAAGTGAATATAGTCCTTCTCACTCAAGCACCAGCAAGCATCTATCTTGCAGCCATGAGTTATGTGCGCTGGGTTCCAAGTGCCAAAGCCCAAACCTACCTTGCCCTTACACAATCGATTATTATGCTGATAATACGTCAAGTTCTGGATTACTGGTTGAGGACATGATACATCTTGTATCAAAAAGTGACTTTGTGAAAACCTCTGTCCAGGCTTCAGTGATCATTGGGTGTGTTTCACTCCTGCCTCATTATAATTTTGAGTCAAAGTTTCGATAATATATTTAGAAAGTTTACCAAAGGAGCAAAGAAGTTATTTCCTTATAGTCTTTAATTTTTTTCCTTAGTTACCCATCTTTGGTTATCTCTTGACAGATGTGGCATGAGGCAAAGTGGTGGTTACCTGGATGGAGTTGCTCCTGATGGACTGATGGGTTTGGGACTTAGTGCAGTTTCAGTGCCAAGTTTTCTTGCTAAAGCAGGGTTGGTCAGGAACTCTTTCTCGTTGTGCTTTGATGAGGATGACTCTGGGAGAATTCTTTTCGGTGATCTGGGGCCAGCTATTCAGCAATCTACTCCATTTCTGACCTTAAATGAGAATTAGTACGAATGGTGTTTTACATGTTTACATGGTTTTAATCAGTGCAAGCTTTTTGACTAATTTGATTTTTCCACAAGATGCTTAAAGTTCTGATCTTCATAAGGTTATCTGATTCAGTTCAACATACATTGTTGGGGTGGAGGCCTGTTGTGTTACCAATTCTTGTCCTGAGCAGACAAGCTTCAGAGCACTGATCGATAGCGGCTCATCATTTACGTTTCTACCTAATGACATATATGAAAGAATTGCCGAGGAGGTACTGAAATAACATTCAACTAAACATGTGGAGTGATTATGTAACTGCCTAATATTACATGCTGAATTTAACAGTTTGACAAACAAGTGAATGCTACAATCTCTAGTTTTCAAGGCTATCCATGGAAGTATTGCTACAAGTCCAGGTGACTTTTTTCGTCATAAACAGCATCACCAGAGTTTCTTCCCTTCAACCCTTCTGTTCTCTACTTTTCTGAAAATAAAAAAGGGAACCGGCTCTGTTTTTCTCTCTGCACATGGCTTCTTTTGTATGCATCTGTCATACCGTCTAACATTGAGATGAATCTTTGTTAACAGCTCAGGGAACTTGCCCAATATTCCCACGGTGAAGCTCATGTTCCCGCTAAACAATAGCTTTATTGTTCAGAATCCCATTTTTGTGATTTATGGCATGGAGGTAAGAGATAGCGGAGTTCAATGTGGTGATTAAAGTTGTTCTTATCTTTCCTTCTAGTAATAATGATTTTCTAGGTCATCATGGCTCTAACATGGTCCAATGACTTGGGATGAAATGTTATGTTCAAAATCATGGTTAAGAATACATAGTAGAGATTATGGCATCAGATTTAAAAGGTTGACTAATCTTCTAAAACCATTTTGGAGCATACCCATGAAGTAATTTGTAGATGGTTTGTATCTGAATGGGTAACCTACTTTCGGATACAGGTTTACGGGTTTACATGACTGTCTAGCATGTCATAGGTTTGGTTATTCCCCATCCTGGTGGCGGTGATACCGAAATAGTTGATCGAATGACGAGGGTTGCTGCTGTATGCGAATCTAAAGTGTAATGGCCTTACTGTGCAGGGAATGGCAGGGTTTTGTTTGGCTGTTCAGCCAGCTGATGGAGATATTGGCACAATTGGAGGTAATCATGCTAACTTTTCGGTTCCCACACTGATCCTTCCTCGAACTCAATCTGTGCCTCACGTACTTCATTCTTATGAGAAAATCTCATGCAGAAAATTTTATGACGGGATATCGAGTTGTGTTTGATCGGGAAAATCTGAAGTTAAGATGGTCACATTCTACTTGTGAGTTCAAAATCCTCTTCCTTTTTCACTCCAAGTTGGAGATCAGGGGAAACAATACTTTACTGTCAATTTCACCAATCAATCCACTTGTGCAGGTGACGGAAACGACGATAGAAGTATGCCCCTTGCTCCCAACGGGACAACCGTAAACCCATTGCCGACAAATGAGCAGCAAAGAACTCCTGGAGAGCATGCAGTTCCACCTGCTGTTGCCGGAAGAGCTCCCTCCAAACCATCGGCTGCAGCAGACCTACTTGTTTCATCCCAGTTTTATTGCAGAAAGCTGTTGCCACTGCTTCTCCTACATCAACTTGTTCAGTCTATGTAAGTAAATACTATAGGTTTCCCTCATAGAGATGGAAGTTGTGATGTTTATAGCTGTCCCTGTACTAAGCCAACCCCTCTCATTTATATATATATATGCACACAATGTATGTGGGACTGTTCTGTTCATCCAAGGGCCGCCATTTTTCCCCTCTTCTTCAGGCCATTTGGTTGATTAGGACTGTCGGGATATGTATTAGCATCTCTTTTGGTTTAATCAATATTCCTTTATTCTTTTCTTTTCAATGCCTAGTCCTGCAACTCAGTTGATAAATTATGCAATTTCAAGCAATATACTCTAGTTGTCAATAACTGGATTCTACCATATATACATTGATCAAGTAGATCAAGCATACTTAAATTTGATAATGCTTTGCATTTTCGTATGTAAAATAGTAATATTTTAAAAACCGAATTAGAAATTAAATCGATAAGATAAGAAGTTTAAAATTTAAAAGATTTAATCGGTATTAAAACGTGATAAAATTGGTTAAAATTTTAATAGAATTAAAGAATTTAAAATATGATCGAAAAAAGTTCTTAGTTATCAAAAATTTTAAAATTTAATAAAAAAAAATTTGTTTTGATTTATAAAATTTATTTATTTATTAAAATTCTCTTATTAATTAATCAATTTTTAATAATAAAAATAAATTGAATTGAAAAGTTAAATAATTTAAGGTATTTATAGTTTAATCAACCGATTGGTTAAAATTTTAATTATTATAAAATAGTAAAAATAGGACATTAGAAATTCCAATTAACCCTAGAGACATGGAGGCCTTATTGATAAGGATTATAAATTAAACAAAAGTTTGAAAGGTTAAATTGAAAAAAAAAATACATATTTTTAAAGATAATTTTTATATGTTAAATCTTAATAAATTGAGATAAAGATAAATTTAAAATATTTTAATTATAATAAAAGATCAAACTTGAACTGTATAAAAATTAGATATTATTTATAATTAAAAAATTATTTAAAATATTTGATATTTGGTATTTAGTATTTAATATTTAATATTATATTATATTAAAAATTAACGCTAGTTTTTTGGATATATTGTATCACAGCCGGGTTAATATTGTTTAATTTCATTAAGAAGCAAATTTTTCGTTTCTTACGGGACCGGTTAGAAAAAAGGATGAAGTGTTGGTCTAGCAGATTCCTTTCGAGAGCAGGAAAGGAGATTCTTATTAAATCAGTTGCCCAAGCCATTCATTTTTATTGTATGAGTGTGTTCAAAATTTTCATTACTATTTGCGATGCTTTGCAGAAGCGGATGAATAAACATTGGTGGGGTGATAAGGCGGATGGGAGAAGTGCCCACTGGTTAGCTTGAGATAGGATGTGTGGTGGGAAGAAATCGGACGGTATGAGCTTTTGTGATCTTCATTGTTTCAATTTGACCATGTTAGTGAAACAAGGGTAGCGTCTTATGACAAAATCCAATACTCTTTTTGCTAAGATCTTCAAAGCAAAATATTTCCGTAATAGGCTTCTCTGGGACGGTCTCCTAGTTATATCTGGAGGAGTATTCATGCTTCCATTGGGGTTTTGAAATAGAAAGTGAGGTAGAGGGTTAGGAATGGGGAGAGTATAGTGGTTATAAAACATCCTTGGTTACCTATTGATCATAATTTTGTGGTGGACGATAGTAGGGCCCTTATTGTGCCCAATATGAGGGTGAGTGAGTTGCTGGTGGAGGGAGAGAGGCGTTGGGATGTGGAGAAAATCATGCGCTTGTTTAGTTTAAGGGAGTTTAGGGCTATCCTTAGCATTCCTCTTAGTTTACATGCTTGTTAAGATCATCTATTGTGGCATTGGGATAATAAAGGAAAATATAGTGTCAAATCGGGGTACCATGTAGCATGACGTTTGGTTAGGGAGAGTGGGGAGGTAGTTGAAGGAGATTGGTGGGGGAAACTTTGACAGTTAGACGTCTCACCAAAGAATAAGGAATTTATGTGGTGTGCTTTACATAATATTTTACCAAGGAGAAGTTAAAGAGGAGAGGAGTTGAGGTGGATTTAGGTCGTCCATGATATGGTGAGGAGGAGGATTTGAATCATGTTCTTGTGTCATGTTGTAAAGCACGTGGAGTTTGGAGGCAAGGTGGGTTTGTGAAGGAAGACACTAACCCTTCTTTTATTAATTTTTTCTTGCAGGTACTCTAGGGCGATGATAAAATTCAGGTCCAAAAATTTGTGATTTATACAAGACACATTTGAATGGCAAGAAATAATATGCTTTGATCTCACAAAAATACAACTTGCTACACAACGCACTTGAAGGCTCTAAATTACTTGGAGCTTTGGAATCATTCTAGGATACTTGCGTCGGCTTTTTCTTCATCAACAAATAGATTATTGCAGCATTTTTCATCATCTTCTTCGACGGACAGCAGCAGTAACGTTTGGCAACTTTTCATTGATGGAGCAGTATTTCATCACGAAGATAAGCTTGGATTTGGAGCAGTGTTGGAGAGCGCTGAGGGAGAGTTTATTAGAGCTTTTTCTGGTCATTATGTTGGTGGTGTGGATCCCTTGATTGCAGAAGCACTAGCACTTTGACAATCCGTGCAAATTCTAAGACAACAGCACATTGAAGGCAGTGGCACTATTTTTATGGATTCTTAAATTTTATTTTTTGCACTTAACTCACCGAACTTTGATCTTTTCAAGTTGGGTACTGTTATTTATGATTGTAAGACTTTGTTATTATCGTTACCAAATATTTCTTATAGATGGATTCGTAGGTAAGCCAATAGACGTGCTCATTCTTTAGCTCGAGCATCTATTTGATTTACGCATCTATGAATTTGAGTTTTTAATCCTCAGTTTTTGACTCAGTTTTATTATCATGAATGAAAATTTGAGTATTTTGCTCTTCAAAAAAAAAATTCATTAGTCTTCGATGTTCCTATAGAATACACTTTTATTTTATATTTTTTGATAAGGAAAACAACACCAAATTACTATTTTTAATAGTATTTTAAATGAATTATTAAGAATATGTAAGAACTTATTAATTATATATTAAATAAATCACTTAATAAAATAATAATTTACAGTTAACTAACGGACTCAGCTGAAAAATTAATAGAACTCTGAGAAAACCTTATTCATTCGTTCTTGGTACAAAATTGAAACTCTTCCTCAACGAGCCAGGCCATTCCTAAAGATTGACAATTGGGTTTGGATTAGCTTGAAATTACGTAATACAATAGAAAGAATTAAATAAATTTTGCATCATAAATTTTTTATTTTGCACATATATAATCACATATAAGAATAGAAGAGAATAAAAAATAAAATATAATTTAAATTTAAATTTAAATTTCATTTAAAATTTACTAATTTAATTTAAATTGAGTAAAATTATTCTAAATAAAATAATATTATTTTATATAATAACGAAAGAATCTGTCATGATAATCGAAAAGAAGTACTAATAATTTAATATATTACCTTTCATGATTGCTAATATATTAATATCAAATACCAAGAACTTACTACAAATTTAAGAATAGGAGTAAGATTAGGAATGATAATAAGTTGATTGGTTTGACATGACATTTATAATGATTTCTTAATTTAAGTTTTAAAAATATTATTTAAAAAATTCTAAAGTTTGATGTAAAATTTTCAAATAAAATAACATCGAAAGACTGAGGCCATAATCGTTAAGCCCAAGATGATGGAGATGGCCACTATCGCGAACTTTCTATGCATTTATCTTAAGACGACTTCAAGTGAATGCATTTCTGTCGTTATTGACTTCAAGTAAGTGGATTTCTTTCTTCAATCATGCACGAAGTGTTGCGATACTCATCTTCAACAACAATGGTTTCTTCTTCTTCTTCTTCTTCTTCTTTGGCCTCCCAGTCTCCTCATCCATGGAGGTACGATGTCTTTATAAGCTTCAGGGGTCAAGACACTCGTCGCAGTTTCAGCAGCCATCTTTATGATGCTTTGTGCCGAAAGGCTCTCCTGACCTTCATTGATGACGATGAACTCCAAAGAGGAGAAGAAATTGCTGAGTCCCTTGTGCAAGTAATCCAAGAATCGAAGGTTGCTGTCGTCGTTTTCTCAAAAGACTATGCATCTTCCACCTGGTGTCTCGATGAGCTTGTAAAGATCACTGAATGTCATCAAACTCGTGGACAGATTGTCATACCTGTCTTTTACGACGTAAATCCATCCCATGTAAGGAAACAATCCCACGATGTTGCCATAGCCTTTGAAAGACATGAGCAAAATCCCAGGAGCACTCACAAGATACAAAATTGGAGGGATGCGTTGATCATGACTGCCAATCTATCTGGGTTCGATTCTAAGGACTTCAGGTAAAAATTTTAACCTGCTTCGTTTTATCTGTTTCAAACTTTTGTGGTCAATCCTAGATAATTAGTTTTAGGGAATCATTTTCTTCGACTTTGTGGCGATTATGTTCATCAACGTCGTTGTACCCATACTTATTACTTGAGTGTTTAAGAATTTAGGTATGTAGTTAATTGTTGTTTTAAGTTTTTGGTAACGGAAGGTAAAATCATAGTGTTTCATGATTGACAGGAAAGATCGCATCCTTATTAGTGAAATT
>JANVCQ010000230.1:36296442-36308946 GCA_025531925.1 Erythroxylum plowmanianum
ACTGGCTTTTAAAAAAAGCTCTTCTCAGAAAAGCTCTACTGACAAAAGCTCTACTGATAAAAGCTCAACCAAACGGGCCCTTAATAGAACATGATAGGAACATAATAACCTTAAAAATACCAGTTGTGCCCAGCCGCCGGTAGGAAACCTACAGCATAATGCCAACTGTCATTCACCCAAATTTTAATTAATAATTTTTAATCCAAATTCTCTAAATATGGTTACTAAAAATAATATATAATTTGAATTTATTGCATTAATAAAAATTTAAAAAAAGGTCGGGCTGAGTGATACGCTGGCAGTGGCGGGCGTGTGCGAGGAAGATTCTAGGAACCAATCAGGAAGCAGCTAAGGAGGATACAGCTTAGATAGCAAACACTTTTAAAAGCCAAGCCAGCTCCTCTTACCATCTTAACCGTTGCTTCATTTACACGTGTCGATCATGCACTCTGGTGATGCCTTCTCCTGCACTTGCCCTTTTCGAGTCGCGCCAGGTGCTTTCGCTTTCATTCTGGAGCCGACCGCACTATATTATTTTTATTCCTTCTCTATTCATGACAAAGGGGTCTCAACGCCCAGAGCCTAGCGGGTAGGTAATGCACTTAACTTGCCATAAGACAACGTATGAGGTTTCACTTTCATTTTTTTAAGGTGATGGTTGGTTTTTTTATAAATATTTTAAGAAATTAAAAAATATTTAAAATTTTTACAAAAATTATTTGTTTAAAATTTTATTTAAAAATAACAATAAAACGTACATGTATGAATCAATTAAATATTTTTTACATAAAAATTCAACTCACTCTTAAAACTTAAATTAAATTAAATTAAATTTTTACAGTATGTTTCTTCAGAAGGATCTTGTACATCAGAAAGTCTTAAATCGTAAAGATCTTGTACATCAGAAAGTCTTAAATCGTAGATCATATTTGAAGTCATTAAAACGAAGAAGGATTAGAAGTGTAAGATTTTTAAGAAGCAAACCTTGAAATTTGATGCCCACAAAAAGAAAAGGCCTTGTATTTCAACTAGTATATCTGAAATTTACACTAATTTTGCTTTATTTTCTCTTATTTCTAATGGATGATCTGTTCTTAAGTACAAGATCTAGTATTTCCCGAGTCCTCTGACCAGGGTTCACCCGCATGGTATAAATTTAAGATTTAGTTTTATTTTAAATTGAAAATTTTAAAAATTAATTTTTTTTATCTTTTATCATAAAATTTATATGTGCTATTTACATTAAATATGCATTGTATATTTGTATTTTTATTTATACATATTTATTTATATTTTTGAATTATCATTATTTTGTATATCTCTGTAATATTGTTTTTTTTAATTGCCCACGAGGTGTCCTAAGAGGGTTCCAATTATAGGAAGACACTTTTAAGCCATCCACATCCAGACTAATCCTCACTCGAGCTGGATAGGTTCCTTGTGGGAGGCAAAATTCTGGCCCAAAGTTTTAAATGGTTACATACATGAGGACGGTTTGAACTCGTGACCTCACTTAAGCTAGGAGAGCTCCTTACCAACTCACTTGCGCTAAAAGGTTCTGCATCATTGTATTTATATTAAATACAATTATTAGTTACATAATTTATAAATCATTATATATAAATAAGAACTTTTTCATAATGGGGCCACCACCTTTTTCTCTGTTTGAATCAGATGAAACCGTGGGATGGTTTTCTATATAAACAGTAGACCTATGCAAAGCGAGTATCTGAAATGGAGTAAAGTGAGTTGTGAAAACAGAAAAGAGCAGCCTTGAAAATCTATTCTTTTTCTTTGTTTGTTAGAAGGCAAGCAAGGAATCCATTGTCTTGCAGGGAAGTTCCTAAGTAGCTTCTTGGTTAGCTTTACTTCTTATTTGTCTTCTGATCAATATCTCTCAATCTCACAACTTGGTTTTTCTCTTAAACCTCTCTGGATTACAATTCTTGTCATACACCATTGTCATTAGCTCAAAACATGGGGATTGGAGGTACCTTAGAGTATTTATCTGATCTGATGGGAAGTGGAGGCCATAATTACATGAAGAAGAGGAAGCAATTACAGACAGTAGAGCTCAAAGTGAGGATGGACTGTGATGGTTGTGAACTTAAGGTTAAAAACGCACTTTCTTCAATGAGTGGTATGTTCTTATTGTTCGTTCTTGCATATAATGAAAAGGGTCGATCACATTTGAGAATGTAGATTAAGGTTTTTATCAAATTTTCTTGTGCAGGTGTTAAGAAGGTGGAGATCAACAGGAAACAACAGAAGGTGTCTGTAACTGGATATGTTGATTCAAACAAGGTGTTAAAGAAGGCGAAGTCGACGGGGAAGAAGGCAGAGATTTGGCCTTATGTTCCGTACAATTTGGTGGCTCAGCCTTACGCTGCTCAGTCTTACGACAAGAAAGCGCCTCCTGGTTATGTCAGGAAGGTAGAGAGCGTCGCAGCAAGTGGTACTGTAACCAGATACGAGGAACCATATACGACCATGTTTAGCGATGACAATCCAAATGCATGTTCCATCATGTAAAAAGCATGGAATGTCTATATCAGACATGTTTTGCTTCCTCTGTTCATGAGTGTACTCAGAAATTGATCAATTTCCCACCTCAGGATCAGTCTGTTTTAGGGGTTTTTCCTTGTAATACAGACGAATTAAGAGCAGATTAGCCAAGTTGATCAATGTTTCTTCTTTGCATTCTTCTTTAAGCAGAGTCTTTTGGTCTTTCTTAACTGTTTCCAATTCCAGACACAAGTTTGTAGTTTAGCAGTAAATGGTTTTGGTCGGCCTGCTCAGTGCAATTAGGTACTTGTTAGAGAAACATTGTGGGCCGACCAGACTCGAAGATAGAGAATACTAGATCGGATTCAACAACTTGGTTTTGCACTAGAATCAAGGAGTTAGCCACCGATTGCCTCTTCCAAACGGTCTAAAGCAGAAGCCAAAGGCGCTCTTATCTTTTGAAATCAGAGAGCCTGCGTTTGACCATTTGGTTATGAAGGAAGAGCCTAAGAAGTTGCCAGCAAAAGCATACTCTTTTCTTTTTCTTTCCAACCCAAATCTCATTCAAGAAAAAAAAAAAGAATATTTCTTTATCAGATTACTTTTCTCCAAACTTTCTCTGATCCAGAGGAAGCGTAAAGCAAGACCTGCAAGACAATAAGACAGATTCACAAGCAATTAATCTAACCTAAATTGCCTTTGAAGAAAGCAAGCATCTTAAGGGTGGCTTCGTGTTCATTGCTTCTATTCTATCAGATTTTCAACTCACCTAAATCGGACCCGTCACTTTATTCTAGGTTCTCGAGTAAGTGATTTTTACAAATTGTTGAAAACCAACTTCAAGGACCAGGAGGATTCATAAAACCAATCTAAGGAATAATAACTTTGCATACATCAAAAAGAAGGCCAAGTCATGATCAGTGAGCACTTTGCTTGCATCCTTGTATTGAGGATTAAAATTTTCAACCACTAGACTGGAGCCTGAACTTTGATCTGCACTCTGAATTTGGCCTTTCTGTTCCTTCAAAGTTTAAGAAACAACAATCGAAAATTGGAAGAACTAATATTACCAAGGAGCACTGTATATGAATATTCATTCAATGACGTTATATTATTGATTCAGGGCAAATGTAACCTACTGGTTTTCCATCAATTTGTCATCTTGGTCTATTTCCTGAGTAGATTTCGACAAATTTTATATCGTAAAGAAGAGTTGCATTGGCAGGGATATTGCAGTCACCTGTATTAACAAGATCATGAGTTTGGTGACAACTGAAAAGAAACATAATGTGATTTGAAAAGAAGTTTAAAACAGACTGCAGAAAACTACTCAATTTGGAATTTCACTTGAGTAATTTGGAACAGCACCTGAAAAACATCCTGCGGGTTCTGGTCCATAAGCTAAGTGTGGAGGAATTTGAAGTTTACGTTTACCGCCTGTGGAAAGTCAGCGATGAAATTACTTCAGATAAACAACCACTGATATAAGAACTCACAAAAGTCTAACCAAGGATCATACCAACTTGCATTGGAGGAACTCCTTCACCTCCAAGAATTCCCTGATCCAATCCCCTGATAACCTGGATAGACAGAGGATTAGTGAAAAACAAATGCTGCATTATGTTCATGTTCAATTCTTCGTGATTTTTCTTTGTGACAAGAAGACTGGAACAACCAGTTGCAGATGTAATCAGTTAAATTTTTTCATCCACCTCCTTGCTGTTAGTAGATGAATAGTTTCCTTGCAAAGTTCTAATTCAGTTTTTAGTTTTCTTAATAAAAAGAAGATTTTCCTGCAACCATAAGTATGTCAAACAGTAATTGTTTAAGCATCAGTGGAAAACCTCCCATCTGTAGTTCATGTTCCAAGAATCTCAGAACAGATGAGGAGACTTTGAAGAGGTATTTACAGCTAATTAGTCTTTTGTTTTACAACTGAGTCAAATAGAGACCTGAAGCTTGAAAATCCTTGTTTAGACTTGTGATCCTTATTAGAGCTAGTATTTATAGTTATCAGAACATTTTGACAATAGGAATCAATTTTTGATTAATTAACTTAAACCTTTCTTGTAATCTTATAACCCTATTTATAAGTTAGGTTAGGTTTTCATTATCTATAACCTAACTTAAGCGAATACAGGAGGCAAGAGAAGAGTACAAGTTATTTTTTATGCATTGCAGGTGATTCTACAAGTTACAAGAAACGCCTATCATGTCTTCTAATCTAAGTATGTTTGATATCATTCTACTATTCATATATTAATTATGATCTGATAATTTATATTGCTTTAGATATAAACAAGGTTGGACCACTTAACCTCCATTTGGATTAGAAAATAAAGGTAAGTGATAAACTGCAGCTTAATGGATTCGTACCTTACCAACACCAATCCGCATGGTAAGTGGTCTACCCCGTTTATAGCTACTGTCAAAGACTATTCCATCTGCAAATCTTGCTGTGTAATGAACCTAAAGACAGGTTCAACCAAAAAGATACAGATCAGACTTCAGAGAACACATAATAATCTGAAGACCCAAATACAAGTGTACCATATCATGAAGTTGCATATATAATTGACAAGCACTTCCATGGGGAAATCTAACCATGAAAATAAACCAAATGGTATAAATTACAGGAAACAGAGACCACTCTTTCAAGTTCATAACTCACATTGATAAGCTCGCCATACGGAGCCTCCTTACCAGAGCCCACAGTAACATCGCAAAAACCAAGGCCAGAGTCAACGAAGTTGAGGTCACATAAAGGCTCTCCTACAGTTGCATAGTACTCAATTCTGGTGGCATTAGCATCTACTGGTGTTAAAGCAACGACTGTAGCTGCTAAAAGCCCTACACCCACTTGAAGCATGCACTTCTTTGTTGATGATATTGAAGAGAGACGTACTTGTACATCTTTGTCACGGGATAAATGAGAGGAACAACGAAATGGGGAGAAAGAGGAATTGGGATTTGTAGAGAAAGTGGATTTTTTAAGGCTTAAGTGATGTCTGGGGGTTGTGATGGTTAAAGCAGAGAGTGACGACGCCATTTTTGGTGATGAGCGTTAGCTTTCTGCTATCCAGAGCTGAGTGGACTAAACAAAACTGGCATAAGTTGACAATGTTCATCGGACAGAGAGGACCCCACCTGGAGGCTTATCTGGATTGTTGTTGGATCATATGGTTGATATATAGGAAACTGTAGATTTTTAATTTTCTTAAATTACAAAGATTTTTTTAGCTCCAAATTATCTTTTTTTAGTAAATATAATCATTTTTAAAAAAATGGAGCCAACTATTATTTTAATAATTTTAATAATAATTATTATTAATATATCTAAAATACCATCATACATTAAAATTTTAATATATGCATAAATAATTTAAATAATATTTATAAATACTAAAATAATTATTTTTATTTTTGTTATTTTAAATTAAATATTGTGCCAATGATTCCTAAGTTTTTTTAAAAACAGAGGAATCCACAGTTATTATCATTTGAATGTGTATTACGTAAACCTTCAGATTGAGACAATAATCTGTAAATCATGTCAATCAGATACTCCTTATTAAGCAAGTCCTGTACGATAGGCTCGATCGAAATAGCGTAAGTAGAGGAATCAAATACAAGGCCTTTTGATTTCATGCCCCTCTACTCCACTAACTCGACTGCCTTAAGGGGCTAACATAGCTACTTAAGTATTAATGCAGTAGATTGAAAATTAAATTAGTAAAATATGAGAATTAAATTTTAAAAGTTTTCATGAAATCGGAACATAATAAAGATTTGAATAAAATAAAAAATTTTATAATAGAATGTAAAGAAGTGGATTATTCTTAGTCATCGAAAAGTTAAAGTTTAATTAAATAACGAAACTATTAAATAAAAATTAATCAGTTTAAAAATTAATTAATTAATTAATTGACTAATTTTTAATAATAAGAGTTATTGAGATAAAACTGAATCACAAAATTAGAAACCGAATTGAAAAGCTAATTGATTAAAAAAATTTATAATTGAGTCGATCGAATTAATTCGGTTTTTCGTACAAATTCGAAGAATGATTTCAGAAAAAAGAAAAACTAAAAAAATAAAAAAAAATTGAGGGTTAAATTATGCAAATTAGTGGGAAAACCGATTTTTTAGGTGTTTCAGCATTTTTCAACACACATAGATCCTCCCATATCGGAGAACACGTTTTGACCTTTTTAGCCAATATGGCTTGCTGCAAGAACTTGTTTAAGTATATATACACTTAACCGTGTAAATACAAGAAGCTTGGTCATAATTTGTACATTAATTAACGATATTTATATACTATATAGTGACTAAATCAACTTAGAGTTCCATATAATTCGCTACATCCCTTATATCTTTCCTCTTTTCTCTTTGAATATCTATCTCTTCTTCCTTTTTTTTTTCATTTCTTCTTTGGTTTTCCTCTTCGTGTTCGTCGTGAATCAAAAGATCAATCTCTGTAAACAAAAATGGGTCGTGTTAAGCTACAGATAAAGAGAATAGAGAACAAAACAAACCGACAAGTTACGTTCTCCAAACGCAGAAATGGTCTCATCAAGAAGGCTTATGAACTCGCAATCCTTTGCGACATTGACATTGCTCTTATCATGTTCTCTCCTTCCGATCGTCTGAGTCATTTTTCTGGAAAAACAAGGTTCGTTTTATTTCTTCATTGCATGAATTACGAACACGATAAGGTTTGGTAACATATTCATTCATCATATTGTAGGATTGAAGATGTTATCACTCGTTACATAAATTTACCAGAACATGATCGTGTAGGGTATGTTTCTCTTCTGCAATTCATCTCTTTTTTTATTTTTTTTTTCTTGGTTTCTAAATTGAAATCATTTATATCTTTTCTGTGCAGAGATGTCCAAAATCGTGAGGTAAAAATAAATTTTTATATCTTAATAATCATATATATATATGAACCAAATTAATATGATACAATCTTGATAAATCCTTTTTTTTTTTCTGCAGTATTTGCTCAACATTCTTAAGAAACTGAAGACCGAAAGTGAAATGGCACTTCAAGCTGCTAAGTATGATTTAATATATAAGTATATATCTAGCCATGTTCTTCCTATATATAATATATCTTTTACTGAGACACTGTTTTTTCTTGTTACAGTCCTGATTCCGCAAAATCAAATACGGAGGTGAAGACGAATTCATTTAAGTTATTTAATTTTATGAACTTAATTGAGAAAACCTTTGATTAATTTGGTATTAGTCTAAGAAAAAAAATGAATTGTATAGGAACTCCGTCAGGAAATTTTTAGCTTCCAACAACAGCTTCAGATCACTGAGGAACAATTAAGGTCACAGTCTTTTAATTTATCATTATCGTGTTAGTTAACTACTAATCAAATGTTATTAATATTTCGTCTGTCTAATACGTTTAAAGAATGTTCGAGCCGGACCCTTCGCTTATAAGTTCGATGAGAGAACTTGAATCTTGTGAGAAGAACCTTTTAGATGTGATGGCAGGACTTGAAGCAAGAAAGGTGAAGCTAGTCCTTCTTGTATTAATTATATTTAATCCAAGCTAATTACTAACTAATCTTAATTTTAATTGCAGAAATACCTAATGAGCACCCATGCTTCTACTTATGACCCATCAAGTGTACAGGTACAAAAATTGGAAATAACCAAATTAATTATTTTTAGAATTTAATAATTAAGTTTTAACTTTTTGAACCATTTTATTATATACTTTCTTTATTTTTATATCACTTGATTGTGTTTTAATGATGATTTTTTTTTCCCTTATAGATGTATTTGGATACACAAGAAGGACTACAAAGTTTTGAGAATGATATTGCAAGTTGGTTACCCGAGAGTGAAAATGGACACACTCCAAATTCTATTCGTATAGGATCTGAATCATCTTGTATTCCTGTGAGGTATGCATGCATGCATAAGCATGTCTGTCTTTCATTTTGTACATATATTAAAAATTAAACTTCTGAGGGTGTTTCTTTTTTTTTTTTTTTCAGTAATCAACAATCATCAACGACCATCTTTGATGCTTTGTCCCATGGCACAAACAGTACTGTAACTATGGATCGGTGCAACAATGGAGGAAGCCTCATAGACAACTCAAGTAGTGAGAGCCTACCAGCTTGGTACCAATCTCTTTCAACATTGTCATCATCTGATCTCCTCGCAGCCTTCGTGCCTCCTACTTCCTTTTCCCTCATAAAGGTTCTGTTTTCATCTAATCTTTAGTTTTTATAAGTTTCTTCTTTTCATGTCACACACCGATTGAAGTTTTATTTAGAGCCCATGAGTCATTTTTCAAGCATGTAATCACAAATTTTAATTATTTAAATGATAATTAAAATCAATATACCAAGTTTGATTTGATTGAATTTAGGTATTTAAATCCAAATTCTACGTTAGACTTAATAAAAAATTTCAAATTCAATTAATTATGATAAATTAGTTTGGGTCATTTTTATACAAAGTTAATGAGTTTTAATCAAATTTGATCAGATTCAAGTTCCGAAATTTTTTTTACCCGTACTTAATCCGACCCATTTCCAGTTTTAATATAATGTTCTATGTGGATTATCAACATGGTATATTAATGCTTTTTAATCACATAAACTCTTGTATTTAATTCGACCTATTATTATTTCTACTGCATTGTTTTGTGTGGATTACTTGTTTTAGTAATCTACATGGTTTTTTTTTTTGTGAAATAAGCTTTTTAATGTAGTTCTTATGACATAAAATATAATATTGTGTGTTTTCAGAATGAGATTGAAGGGCCAAGCTTTTCGTCAATGATACAGCAACAACACCATGCAGATATGGCAACAAATTGCCCACAAATGCAATCAAGTGCTGAAGGTTCTGAATACGAGAGCAGCAAGCTACCTCAGCTCAATTTGGATTGACTCCACACTCGCTTATGAAGAACTTGCTTCAATTACGTACATATATAGTTATTGCTTGTTTGAACATTAATTCTTCATGTTTAATCAATTATTGCATATTACTTGTATATAAATTTGACTACTCATGAAAAATAAGTCGATTTTCTCTAAAAATACTTCATGTTTACCCTATTTAATGATATAAAAGTTTAACTATATGATCATTATTTAATGATTATTTTTATTAAATAAAATTTTAATTAAATAAAATTGTTTATTATTTATAAATAATAATTATTAAAAAATTTATTATATAAATAAATAAATAATAACTTGAAGGAATATCATCTATATAATGTTAGTAATTTTCTCATTTTTCTTAAATATAGTAGAGATATTTTTAATATGATATTGAGTAAATCTCCATAAATAGGATCAAATAATTTTTTAATAGATTTAATTTATTTATATATTATGTTTTATCTTTCTTCTCTATTTGTTTGGAGAATTATAGTAATTTTATATTATATATTTTTTATTGATTCTTTATTTTATAAAGATGTATGAATTTATACTCACATCTTGTTCACGAATTAATGAAATATGCATAAAGATTACTTATTTTTATTTTTATGAATTTCTTTTTTTTAACATCCGAACTTAAACTTAAAAGTCATATTCTATAGAGAAGAGAGAATACCTTTTGTACTAATTAAGCTATATAATTAATGGATATAATAACATAAGACAATGTTGATATTATATTAATGTGTCTTAAAGTAGATCATTTCAAACAGTTATCGACTAAAATCAATATGAACTTACTGTGCAAATTTGAGCTAGATGATGTTCTTTGAATTGTAAAACATAATTTCATCTAAATTTAGGTTTTCATCCCACGCTAGGTCATGATCTGCTAAGGAGCCATCTTGGCTTCTTCCACTTCTCATCTGAACCTGTTAAAATTGCATATAAATTACATATTTCAGGACCCATATATAAGTGAGATTATCGTTGAAATGCGAGATTTTTAGGAGTTTAATTGTATGCAGCTTTATCTCTACATAATAGAGAAGTTGTTTACGGTAAATTCATGTATATTATCAATTAATAATTATACAAAATATCAATAAATACGTGTAAGTAAACATATAAAAATATGTAATACAATACCTATAGAACACGGTAAAAATTAATAATATATGATAAAATATGCTAATAATTACACAAATTAGGACAAAAAGAGGCAAGTATAAAAATAAATAACATCAGTCATTACAATAAAGTAAATAGACTAAGTAAGAAACAACTTAGATTAGATAATTGTAGCTTGGATATCTATAAAAACGAATGACTCGAAGAAAAACTTTTAAAGAAATTAAGAAAACGAACAAGACTTTTTACATGAGATCCTTCATATATATTCTAGTACGTTAGAATTTCGTATTACGAGTCATGTTCTCAGTAAGTACTTACATGAGCAAACGTTTCCGGCTGTCGATAATTGTTCAGGTCAAGATCATTGTTGCAGAAAATGTTTGACGTTGGCATGCTTGAGATTGAATGGTTGAAAGTATCAAAAAGTATGGAAGATGAATTGCTGTTACCAAAATTATGAAGTAAGTAATGGATAACACAAAAAGATTAAAAAAAAGAAGCAAAATAAATATATATATTAGAAATTAAGACATACACAACAGCGTCGAGAGGAGGATTAGCATTGCAGATTCGTATAGCATTGACATGAGGATTGACATGTGAGTGAGAGCTAAGCTGCTTTCAAGGAATGATATTAAGATTAGATTAGCAAATTAAACATAGAAAATTTTGATACTTACATAGTTTTCTTCATCTTGAAAATGCTTGTTTCTCGACAAGCTCTCACGAACTTTGGAACTGCCAAAGATATTTCGTTTAGGGTAACAAAGGAAAAGATAAAATAAAAGAGACTATAAGTACAAATATGAATTGGTGAAGTATACGATTTGATAAAAGAGACTATAAATCCAAATTATTTGATAATAATGTTGGTAAAATAATCGTTAAAAAATTCAATCGGTTCAGTCGATTCAATCGTAAAAAGTTTGTATAATCATACCCTTCTGTAACATCCATCAATTCAGCTTCTCCGTATTCCTGGAATAATAGTATAGTTGGTATGAAATCAAATACACTTGCAAAATGCATTAATGTTGGAACAAGAACAAGTACGAGCATAATGATAAGTTAATATATTATCAATTCTAAATAAAAAATTTTAATGTTTAGATATCATTTTTTAAGTCGTCAACAACAATATGTAATGAGAGTTTCGCTAAAATACAATATATAAGAAAATCGTATAGTACGCAATCTTACCTGAACCTGAATTGGTAATGACTCGAAAGCATTTGGCCAGTTTGCAAGCAGTATTTTCTATCAAAAGAAGATAATAAACATAAGAACGAAGACTCGATTATCAATGATGCTGGAGTGTAACCACATGTGTTGGAACATACTTTTCTACTTATGATTCGTCGTAAAGAGCATTTCAGGTTTTTCTCACACAACAAGATCTGGGCAAGGCTCGCATCGTCCTCATGCTCCAAACAGGGTTCGTAGTTCCTTTAGAGCAAAACGATCAAAGCATATTAGTTGCAAGAGATCAAACTATAAAGTTTACTGGAAGTCTAAAGCTATATTTAGGGATGACAACCGGTTCGGACGCTACTGTTGAGGCTTGATCAGGCCCGAGGCAACGGACACGAGCCCGACTGAGCCCGACACAAACTATTTTTTAAAATATTAAAAATAAAAAACAGCGTTATCTTTTGACGTTGTTTTGTTTATATGTCAATCCGAAGCTGATCGTTGATTTCGGGTTAGACCGAGCTTAGACGTAATTGTCATCTCTAATTATATTATTTTGAATATCTTCAATTTTGTAAAATATATCTCAATATTTATTTTGAAACAACAAGATTATGATTTTAAAAATTTTACATTTAATTATGTAATATTAATAGTAACATAACTAAAAAGTGTTCATATAAACTTTATGATTATATTAAAATTTTGAAGTATTTTATAAAATTTGATGATATTCGAACAT
>JANVCQ010000230.1:36309046-36328090 GCA_025531925.1 Erythroxylum plowmanianum
TAAAAGAGACTATAAGTACAAATATGAATTGGTGAAGTATACGATTTGATAAAAGAGACTATAAATCCAAATTATTTTATAATAATGTTGGTAAAATAATCGTTAAAAAATTCAATCGGTTCGGTCTATTCAATCGTAAAAAGTTTGTATAATCATACCTTTCTGTAACATCCATCGATTCAGCTTCTCTGTATTCCTGGAATAATAACCAAATACACTTGTAAAATGCATTAATGTTGGAACAAGAACAAATACGAGTGTAATGATAAGTTAATATAATATCAATTCTAAATAAAAAATTTTAATGTTTAGATATCATTTTTTAAGTCGTCAACAACAATATCTAATGAGAGTTTCGCTAAAATACAATATATAAGAAAATCGTATAGTACGCAATCTTACCGGAACCTGAACCTGAACCTGAATTGGTAATGACTCGAATGCGTTTGGCCAGTTTGCAAGCAGTATTTTCTATCAAAAGAAGATAATAAACATAAGAACGAAGACTCGATTATGAATGATGCTAGAGTGTAACCACATGTGTTAGAACATACTTTTCTACTTATGATTCGTCGCAAAGAGCATTTCAGGTTTTTCTCACACAGCAAGATCTGGGCAAGACTCGCATCGTCCTCGTGCTCCAAACACGGTTCGTAGTTCCTTTAGAGCAAAACGATCAAAGTATATGAGTTGCAAGAGGTCAAACTATAAAGTTTACTGGAAGTCTAAAGCTATATTTAGGGATGACAATCGGTTCGGACGTTGTTGCTGAGGCTTGATCAGGCCCGAGGCAACGGACATGAGCCCGACTTAGCCCGACACAAACTATTTTTTAAAATATTAAAAATAAAAAAATGATGTTATTTTTTTGGCATTTTTTTGTTTATATGTCAATTTGAGGCTGATCGTTGATTTCGGGTTAGACTGAACTTAGACGCAATTGTTATCTCTAATTATATTATTTTGAATATCTTCAATTTTGTAAAATATATCTCAATATTTATTTTGAAACAACAGAGATTATGATTTTAAAAAATTTACATTTAATTATGTAATATTAATAGTAACATAAGTAAAAAGTGTTCATATAAACTTTATGATTATATTAAAATTTTGAAGTATTTTATAAAATTTGATGATATTCGAACATATATTCTAATTTTATGACTTTTCATGCTTTTAGCTTTAAAAAATGTAACATATAATTTCCTCCTCTAATAATTTTTAAATTTTGCTTAATAAATATTAAATTATTTCAAACACTCGTCACGTTACAATTTTAATTATTAAACTTTTTTAAAGGTAAAATTTTAAAATAATTAAGATTAATCGGTAATTAAGATCGTATAATATTTAGTTTTATAAAATACAAATTGAAATATATTTAATATTTTTAAAGATTATTTATCTAAGATATAACTTCAAAGTTCGTTACTTACTTGAGATCATTATCGAGCAACTCCATTTCTGTTTCAACCTCCTTAATCCTCAGCTCAAGATGCTACTTCGTAGCAACACAAACACCAAAGTATATTTTATTAAATACTCTTTGAAACTTACTAATCATGACTTAAAAGGAGGAATGAGATACAAACATATGTTATTATGTACTGACCTTGATACTAGAAGAACCATTGAAAATGTATTTGACCAATGCATCCAAAAGTAAATGAAACAGTACTATGAGTAATTATGCAATTAATAACAATAATCATATGCATTGATCTTTTAAAATAATAAAGTGGAGGAGAAAAGGAAAGAAACAAACTAATTTTCTGCGTGTCGTAATTTGGTTTCCTCGTCTTTGATATGATCGAGATGTCTTACTTTATGCATTTTTTGCTAAATATAAATAATAGGAAGAACAACAATAATTCAGTAAAAATCTCGTTAAATATAAATTATTATAAAGCGGTTGAAAAAAATACCTGAATATCCTTTATATGACTTTTTGGTGTTTCGATCGACAGTAAAAATGAAAAAAAATGAATTAATTGTTATTAAATAACAATAATTTAATATTTTATGAAATAAATAATAAAAATAAAAGATTAAAAATATATTACATGTATCTTTCGTCGGCTGGAAGATTGATGTATCTCTCAATCACTTCTTCAATCCTGTCATAGATGAAAAAAAATGCAAGGGAATGAAAATAAATAAAGAAAATAATTGTAAAAATAAATAAATAAATAATTACCTATTTCGGCTACAGAAATTACTAAATCGACCTGAAGGTGAGAACACAATAATCACAATATCTATATCGCAACGAACAAAGATTTCATATCCCTTTCTTAGTAGACTACTCTTCCTTTTAGAGAAGGTGACTTGACATCTAGTAGTGTTCTCTATCCTTCTCATTGCTATTTTCCTACCCATTGTAATGTAATAAAAATTATAATTGAATATTGGTTTGTATTTATATTTGTTATTAAGAGCTTTTAATTAAGTAATTAATGAGGAGATAGTGTTTTTATTATACCAAAAAGAAAGTCACATGATTATGCCTCCAAGCATTTATTAGACTAAGTTATTACTTTACTTTTAATGGATATTATACCTAATAAACTATGATGGAAGATAATTAATCCTACCTACTCCTATTAAATGCATGTAGGAGATAATGTCTTTATAAAGTTCGAGGTTAGGAAATATTTTATTAATTTTAATATTAAATTAATTAAAATTTAAAATGTTAAATACTATTTAATGCCTGTTTGGATGAACTTTTGAGAGGTCAATAAACATTTTTCGTCACTGCAAAAGCCTTTTTAAAGAAAAATGAGTATTTGACCATAAAATAAAAACAATTCTTTAATAGATATGATTTTTTTGCAGTTAAAATATAGTTTTGTAATAAACACAAATTTAAAACTTTTCAAAAAAAGCTCTCAAATGAGTTTTTCAAGTATATTTTTTGGATCAATTAATAAGACTATTTTTAGTCTCTTTTACCTTTATGTTTTTCACATAATTTCCACAATATCTACAAATTCATCTTTTCGTTTATTTTGTATTTAACTATTTACTCAACTTGAATATTTATTTTGAGATTTATATAATAATATTTGACTTTTTTATATGTTTTAATATTTATTTTTGATATTAGTTTTACTTATGTTATAATCCGTATAAAAGATATAGTTACATATATTTTCATTGAAACTCTTTCAAAAAAAACTACTTTTTAAATGACAATCAAATAACCAACTGATTTTTTAAAAATATTCTTCTCGTAAGAGATCTTAAAAAAACCTATATTAATATAAGCCCAAGTAAAAATAGGCTTAATTTATTATCTCTTATTATTAACCGCAACTACATTGTATTTCGGGTCAATGGTCCAAGCCCATAAAGCAACACACAACAATCCTATGGAAAAACTTTCACCTGCAATATTTCGAACGATCATAGCCGTCCGATTGGCCGTCACCGTCACCTTCATACCACAGCTTCTTCAGTTTCCCGCCAAAGCTAACAGAAACACAGAACCAACTCACACAAACGGTTATGCTTTGGGGGAATTCCATATTTCCAGACTTCACGCGCATACTCAGTCGTTCATTTCACTCATGAGCTGTTCTAGAAGAGTTCTGAACTCCATTGATCAACTTTATAAATAGCCCGCGTATAGTATTATCACCATCACTTCACTTAGCGATTGTTCAAAAATGGCGAGAGCCTCTCTGCTAATTGCGGTTCCATTAGCTATTTTGATTCTCTCTCGCGTAACCGCCACTAATTCCGTCCTCGAGTCTTCCTCCTCCTCATTCGTCTCCGCCACTTCGTCGCCACCGCCGACGATGGCGGACACGGTCTCTCATGATTTCCATGAAAAGTCGCTTTTCACTAACAATGCTCTTCTCGGTCCTATACTTTCTCATCTCGGCTTCAACGAGCTCGCCATGGCAGCTCCGTCGCTCTCCGCCGACTCCTCGGTCGCCGCCTGGTCAGGTCCTTCTACTCTCTTCGCTCCTTCCGATTCCTCTATCCGTTCGTGCTTCTCTTGCTCCATCCCGAACCTCCTCCGCGAACACATTGTTCCTGGTCTTTTCACCATCGATTATCTCCGTAAGCTCGCCTTTGGGACCAAAGTCGAAACCTTAAGTCCTGGCCGTTGCATAACCGTCACCAGTAGTACAATCACTAACACCACAGCGGCTTCCTCCTCCACTGTCAGGGTTTTCATCGGCGGCGTGGAGATCACACAACCAGATCTGTTCAACAACGGCCTCGTAGTAATCCACGGGATTCAAGGCTTCGTCGCACCTCTCTCACCGTTTTCTTGCGACATCGAGAGGTTGAGCTCACTGGCGTTTCCCTTTCAGCAACCAGAGCGCGGGTTACCTCACCAGATTCAACATCATCCTCTGGTGCAGTCTCCGTCCGCGATCATGCGCTTGATGCTTCGTGACGCTATGCTCAGGCTCCGCAACAACGGCTTCAGCGTCCTCTCTCTGGCGCTGAAAGTCAAGTATGGTGAGCTAGTAAACCTGAGCAACATGACGATTTTTGCTCTAGACGACGTGTCGATCTTCTCTGGATCACATGCATATATTAGCAGTATACGGTTTCACATCGTGCCTGACTATTTCCTGACCATCGCTGAGTTGGAGAAGCTTCCCGTCGGGACCGTCCTTCCGAGTCTGGAGAGAGGACAGTCTCTGGTAGTTACTAGCTCCGGTGTAGGTGGATTAGCTGGCGTACCGATGAGGATTAACTATGTGAGGATAAAACTGCCTGAGGTGATGCGTAACTTGAAAATTGTTGTGCATAGCATTTACTTGGCATTTCCAAGGATTCATCCGACGGGTGCTTACGAAAGTATCTTGGGCATACCTTCAGGCGGTGTTGATCATCCGACGGAGGAAGAATCCTGTGCGGCGTTTATGGAGGAGGATGGAACTTGTGGCTTGTCTCCTATGCCTCATGTTAAGCCAACGGCTAATATTGAATATTCCCATGGCCTGTAAGTAATGCGAGTATATGTCATATATTGTTTGAGTGATGATGATGTTGGCCTCAGTTCAGTCTGATTTTAGCTTTTTTTTAGCTGCAAGTAACTGTGGTGTAATAGTCATTGTAAACCTTGTGATTGCGCTGAATGGACTTAATGTGAAATCTGCACTACTGAGTTGAATAATGATGTAGATATTATGGTGTCACTGTTGTATGTTCTTCGTCTCTTGTAGCTTTTCTAATTAAGAGCTACTAGTAATAAATGGGCCTTGATTCTAAGTTTGGACCCTTTAATTTTCACTTCGGGTTAAGCCCTTATATATATATATCCCGTTTTCTCCCTTTCCTCAATTGAAGCGAAAAGCTCCATCGTCTAACATCCAGACAAATCCCTAACAACCGTGCACGGCGACTACCATGGATTCCGATCCCGACGCAAAACCCGAACCAATCCCAACAACAGATCCACTCTCTAACAGATTCGGCAGTCTGAACGATCTAGCCCACCACCTGTCTTCTCTCCAAGAACTAGCCAACCGAGGCAGTTGGCGCACCATCCTCGAGAACGTCTCACGAGCACGTTCCCAGTCTCTCCTCACCACCCCACACGACCACCTCACCTATCTAGCTTACAGCGTCCTCGCCCTCGCCAAACTACGCCGTTTCAAGGATGCTCTCGCCGAGCTCGACATTGTTGAGGACTTGGACAGCCACCACTATCGATACGAGACTTATCCCAAAATCTACCCCAATCGGTCCGGTTCCATGGTGCCCTTTTCTCTCCGATGGCTTAACGCCTTGATCCCTATCAAATTAGGTAATCGCCAACAAGGCTTAGATCGTTTCTATTTGTTGCTTGATTATGTTCGTGGAAAGATCAAGGAAAGACAAGGTCTTGAGGAGTCTAGTATTTCTCTTAGGGTTTGGAAGAAAAGAGAGCTTCTTGTTATGAATAGTATAATCAGTCAGCACTTGAGCAGTAAAGAGCATGGGGTTTGTTTAAATTTGATTGCTGAATTGATCTCTGGGGGGGTTCTGGACCCAGTTCTGGTGTCCAAATTAGGGTACATTCAGATGCAAGTTGGGGATCTTGATGGTGCAAAAGAGTCTTTTGATAAGGTGGAGAAATTGTTGACTGAGTGGAAGAGTGGTGAAGATGATGGATGTTTGTTGAGTGAGGTCGAGTTGCGGAATCTGGTGAGTAGGAACAAAGCTTTGGTGTATTTGGTTGGGAAGGATTATGTGTCTGCTGTGAGGGAGTATGAAGAGTGCATTGAGAGGGATCATAAAGATGTGGTAGCAATCAATAACAAGGCGATTTGCTTGATGTATTTGAGGGATTTATCTGATTCAATCAAGGTGTTGGAAAATTCCCTGGAAAGGGTTCCTACAGTTGCTCTCAATGAGACCCTTGTGGTGAATTTGTGTAGTATGTATGAATTGGCGTACGTTAATCATTCCGACATCAAGCGCACGCTCAACAACTGGATCTCCCGGGTCGCGCCTGATGATTTCGATTCGTCCTGTACGAGAATTTAGGTGTAAAATCATAGCTCGCTTCTTCATTCAGCTATTTTGTTGCAGATATAAACTGATTTGAGTCTCTCAAATTGAGAATGGGTCAATTAAAAGTTCTATTGCTAATTTTCTTCTTCTTTTTACAAAAACTTGAAACATTTACTTTATGAAATAAAATTTATATGTACATAATGATTTATTTATTATATGTTTTTATATTATTTAACAGAGTTATCAAAGTGTAATCATATGAAGATAAAAATCCTGAAGAAGAATTTAGGAACCCTGTGTCAAAAGCTTATTCTTGCCATTTAAGGCGTCCCGTAGAAAAGCATGACGCTAGTAATTTTTTTTAAACATGAAAAAGAAAGAAAATTTGGTACAAATTACATTATTAGTCATGGGAAACAAGTTTTCGATATATCCTTTAAGAGAATTGAAAGGCACCTGTCGGTGTATTTTTCAAAGAAACGTTCCCTAATTCAAACAGTGCTGCAAAATTGGCAAGTCAGTTTGTACACTGATTGTCCTCTCTATAAATGTGTCGCGGTAGAATTACTCAGTTTCGAGTAAATAACGTATTGATGCTTAGGACAAGGGGATCAAGGGACATTGATCGCGTAGATGGGGATGACAAAATATTAATCACTGCTAGCGAATCCACTTTTAATTCAATCTGGTAATATCCTAAATTTCATGCAAGCTTAAGTTCAGATAGAACTCCCCAAAGTTCAGCAGAGATAGAAGAATACGGTCCAATATTCTGTATAAATCTTCCAAACCAAGCTCATAAACTATCGAGAAGAAGGCCACCTGTTGTGGCCCAAAAAGACGATTTTTTGCACGCTCCATCCGTATTTAATTTTACCTAATAAAGAAAAAGGCTGCACCAGCATATAAGCTTTTCTCTCCGAAACCGGTTGTCATTATTTGCTCTTACTTAGCTAGTAATTTGACTTTAGAGGCAAATCTGAAAGTCCAGACTCAAGAAAAGGTTCATTGTTACAGTAAACATACACTTTCTCGACGGAATCTGTAGGGATGATGATTGGATGGCAATGGGCTGGGCAGGACTTGAGCCTGCCCAAGTCTGAGCCCAACCTGGCCTGATCATACTACGGTTAGGCTTGGTCTGCTTTGCTTGGTGTGGCCAGACCCATTGTCATCCTTATGGATCATCATCCTCTTGATTAGGACTGAGCTCAACTTGGTCCCGTTAGATTTGGCCAAGCCTAAGCGTTTTTTTTTAATTTGTATTAAAAATGCAAAAATGATGTTCATTTTACTTATTGCACAAAGCCGGATGACCCTGTACGTTAACAGAAGACTTACAAGAAGGAAAAGAAAGAAGAGGAAGAAGAATTGGCCGCTTGACGGTGGCTTGACGTGATGGTCTAACTTGTCATGTTTGTGTTCCATAATATTCCACCATATCCATCCTGGAAAGATACGTGCTTCATAACACCCAAAAAACCATGCTCTACAAACAACCCTATATACTTGAGGATGAAGGAACTTGAGATTGTAACAAGAGGTCCTGCAGATCCTAATGGTTAGACAAAAAGCAACCCCTACTTGTTAATTTACAACTACGGATATTCCATTATCTATCTGGAAATGCCATGAACAAGCCATCACCAAGAAGATAAGAAACTCCTCCATCCAAACCCTATTTGACTTGAACCACAAGACAATCAACCTCTCCAACCCCAAGAATTCTCTTCTTTTACTACTTCTCCTTTGAACTCAAAACCATTTATATGAGCCCAACGACAAGAATAGAGCTATAGACCCTGAACTCACCAACCAACAGGTACGTACAATTATGGAAACCTCTAACAATTCATGCTCATCATCATCATCGGAGATTGTGTTCTTTGACTTGGAAACAACAGTCCCCAACAAAACGGGACAGCGGTTCTGGGTATTGGAGTTCGGTGCAATCATCGTTTGTCCCAGAAAACTGGTGGAGCTTGAGAGTTACAGTACCCTCATTAGACCCTCGGACCTGTCCGTCGTGTCGCTGACGTCTTGTCGACGTGATGGGATAACGCGCGAAGCTGTTGCAAGTGCTCCGGTGTTTGAGGATGTTGCTGATAGGATTTTCAGCATTCTTAACGGTCGAATATGGGCAGGACATAACATCCAAAGATTCGATTGTGCTCGTATCAGAGAGGCGTTTGCAGAGATTGGTAGGTCTCCGCCAGTTCCTGTTGGATTGATTGATTCTTTAGGCGTTTTGTCCCAGAAGTTTGGTCGTAGAGCTGGCAATATGAAGGTGCATTTCTATTACATCTTGCAACTCGGCATTAAGCGCAACTTTCTTTTCTTTCAGCATTAAATTTTCCTGGAAAATGTTGAAGTTTTTCTTTTGGATTTTCAGATGGCAACTTTGGCATCCTACTTTGGGCTAGGACAGCAGAAACATAGGTAGATATATACTAAGTTTTGCTTCGGTTGCATTGGCATACGTAATTACAAATAATCATTATGGTTTTGACATATCACAGAAGTCTGGATGATGTTCGTATGAATTTGGAGGTCGTGAAACATTGTGCTACAGTTCTATTCCTGGTAAAACTCAATACCATCTATAATTCTTCATCTCCAATTCTAAACCATGTCATGATGAGTTCTAATAGATGAAGTCTTGGGGTGTTTCTATGTTGCTAATTAACTAGGAATCTAGCCTTCCTGCTGATTTAAATCGAAAATGGCACCCCAACCCTCCCTCTGTTACAACAAGGAGTAGAAGTAATGGAAAGCTACAAGTTGGCAGGGAAGAAACCAGCGCCAGAAAATCTCCTCCTACTACGGTTGGACATCAAAGAGCAGTACCTTATTCAAGAGGAAACATAAACAAGGTACCTGTGAAGTTGTTATCTTCATATTTCCGAGTCAAGAAAATGGCAGACATTAACAATCTTCAAATTGTTAAATTGGTTTAGCAGATGACAGAAGGAGTGCAGAGATTATTGTGCAGAGCCCGGGAGACAAACTCTCTTCACAGGTTACTCAGGCACTCTCAATCTTTGCTCAGATGACCACCATGAATGCTTGGAGATCCCCATCTCTGAACCATTAACAACAAAAATGGAAGTGCAACGTTAGAAAAGACCGTGTTCTGAATCCATGGAAGGTTTCGTCGTGGTTTTCTTACGAACGGCTTGGAGATGGAATGTCGATATGTGATGACTCCTTTCGATTCCCATAATTAGTTGATTAAATTCTTCTTTTACTCAAATTCTTTTTGAGGTTATCACATCCTCAAGGTTACATGTAAATTGTACATAACAAATGCTAATTGATCAAGGTTACATTTTTTAAGTATTAAGTTTACATAATTATATCCTTTTAGGACACGTACGTATAAGTGATTCTTCTCAGGTGATATTCATTTATGACTTGCAAATTCTACAATATAATAAATTTTATTAATTTAAATATTTTAAAATTAATATTTAACAATTCTTTATTAAAAAATATTTGTTAGGTAAAATAGAAAATATAATTCCCCTTTCCAATTTAGGAAAGACCTCCACTAAGATAATAAATTATTTAAGATTTATGAGTTTTTTTAAAGTAAAGGTTGAATTAATAAATAAAAGTTAATTATAAGGTACAAATTAGGAATAACATTAAGGAGATATGGAGGGTTTCTAAAGAGCTTAAAGGAAATAATAAAGAATTTTGGTGGCCGAGTGAAGAGGTCTAAAATAAGGTGAACGTCAAGAAGGTTACCTATTAAGAATGGAAAAAAAAGATGTTTTTAAATTAGCTAGAGCTAGGAAATGCAAAGCAAAGGATTTGGATCAAGTTCGTTGTATAAAGATTGAAGTAGGATAGGTGTTTGTGAATAAAAGACAATAAAGCTACTCCTATAGGCTTTTTATTGAAGGTGAAGATAACAACATTTTCTCGCGTAATCTTAGCACTCTTAAGAAAAATCGTAGCTTCACTGTTGCTGACGTATCACGACAGAAAAAAATTAGAGAAGCTTTGAGTAAGATAAAGGATTTGATGAGTTATCCTTATAAATATGAAAGAGTCTAAGAGAGGAGGGTGGTACATGGTTAACCAAGTTTTATAATATAATCCTTAAGTCCACTAAAATGCTGGATGAGTGGAGACTTAGCACACTAATTCCTCTTTATAAGGATATAGGGGACATCCAAAGTTATAATAACTATAGAGATATTAAACTACTTAATCATAACATGAAATTATGAGAGAGGGTGGTTGAAAAGAAAGTGAGAAAGGATATACCTATCTTAAATAATCAATTTAATTTCATGTCAGGATGTCTATGACAAAAGTCACACATCTCCTTGCACGATTAATGAAATATTATAGGGACAGACAGAGGGACATGTACAATATTTTCATTGATTTATAAAAAGTTTATGATAGGATACCTAAGAAAGTCATGTTGAGGTGTTTAGAAGCTAAAAAAATTCTTGTTGCCTATATACGAGTTATTAGGGATATGTATGAAAGTGTTAGGATTAGAGTAAGAGCAATAAGAGAAAATACATAGTCTTTTTCTATTAACAACATACTGCAACAAGGATCTTCATTGAGCCCCTTTCCTGTTTGCAATAGTTATGGATGAGTTTATTGAGAATATTCAAAGAGGTATGTCTTGGTGTATGTTGTTTGTTGATGACATTATTTTAGTGGATACAATAAAATAAAGTATTAATGTCAAGTTAGAACTTTAGAGAGATATACTAGAGTTAAAAGACTTTAAGTTGAACAAGACTAAAACTAAATATCTAGAGTATAACTTTTCTTGTTGCAAGGTTGCAATTGATGTGGAGATCAAGATTGGTACAGAATTATGTCATAGAAAGATTGTTTTAAGTATCTTAGATCTATCATTCAAAGTAGTAGTGAGATAGATGGTGACATAGTTCATCATATCAAATTAAGGTGGCTTAAATGGAAGATGCCTCTGGACTTCATGTGATAAGAATATATCATTCAAGTTAAAAGGTAAATTCTATTATTTAGCAATCAATCTAGCCATGCTTTATAGAGTGTTGGCCTATTAAATAAATACATGGTCATAAGTTAACGATGACGAAGATGTTAATGCTCCATTGAACTTGCAACCTTGCATGAAAAGATAAGGTTTGGAATATAGTGGTAAGAGATAAGATGGAGATGACTAACACTGTCAATAAATTAAGGGAGATAAGGTTTAGGTAGTTTTGATATATTAAGATGAGATACCCTGACACCCTAATGAGAAGATGCAAGAAGATTATACTTAGAGAATGTAAGAAAAGGCGAGGACGATTCAAGAAAAACTAGGAGGAAGTGATCAAGAATAATATTATTATACTAGAGCTTACCAAGGACGATTCAAGAAGAACTAGGAGGAGATGATCAAGAATAATATTGTTCTACTAGAGCTTACCGACGATTTGATCCTTAATAGGAAACTTTGACGAACTAAGATACGGGTAAAGGACTCTACATAGAGAGGTTCTTTTTTTTTCATAGACTTTTTGAACCTTTTTTTCAAATTTTTATGCATTTACACTTGCTCTCTTAGTTATTTATCTATTTACTTATTTCATTTTTTATCATTTGTTTGTTTTATTTACTTATTGTTTTCTTTCTTATCTTTTTATTTATTTACTTACTTCTTTTTTTATCTTTATTTTTATTTTTATCTTCATTTATGCAATTATTTATTTATGTATTTTGCTATTATTTTCTTTCAACCATTTTTAAAAACTTTTTTGAGTAGGTCGTCAATTGAAAACAACTTCATTACTAATTAAAAATAAGATTACATACTTTTGAACTTTTTCAGATCCCACATTTTAGTGAAATTCTCACCATGAAGTTATTGTTATTGTAGTTAAAAGGCAAAAATGCGGTGTTAGAGAAATTCATCCCTACATCCAATAAGCACATTACGTTTTATCTAAAAACCTACTAATCACTTACTAACATATATTTTAATGTTTAATAAAGATAATTTATTTACTATGTACATAAAATTAATTATTTTAAATTATTTTAAAAATTTTATGGTAAGACAAATGAAATATGTTTTCTTTTCAAATTAAGAATTTTAATAATAAACTTTGTATTTTGAAGTGTATATTAAATAAATTATTAACAAATAATGAAAGATAAACTATGTTTATAATTTAAAATTAAATAATAAATTCAATTTGCTTGTAATTATTCTCTTCAAATTATAATTATTTAAATAAATTGTAACTCCATCGAAATAATTGATCTTTTGAATTATGAAGTTTTGAGACAGACTTACTCCACCGATTGGGCCACCTTCTCCACATCCACCATGAACACAACACCCCCCCAAGCTTAAGGTACAGCGAATCTAGACGACATTTTATCACAAAAAGTGGTGCGTCTCTATGTTTATCGAGACAAGACTTGACGTTGACTTGAACTCAAAACATAAAAGATGGCAAGAAGTGTCTCCAAGTGGCATATCCATAATACTGCGCACTATGTTAAGATTCATTGAACCTAGACCCTTTTGGAGTATTTGTGTGTATATATATATATAGTAAGAGCCAAATGAAAGCCTAAACAATATACATATATATAGTGGGGAGCCAAATGAAAGCCTAAACAATATACATATGTATAGTGGGAAGCCTAAACAATATATATATATATAGTGGGATGGATAATGTTTTAAAGATAAGAAGTTTAATAAAATTAAAATTTTTTAAATATTATTGAAAGATATTGTTTTTATTCATCAAATAATTTAAATTTAAATTTTATTTATTTTAGGTGATAAGAACTTATTAATTTACGAAAATTAACATTAATTAATAAATTACATTGTTTAATAATAAAAGTTATTAAAATAAATTGAACTGAAAAGTTAAAGGATTCAAAATTTTTACGTTGAACGGAACAAATCGATTGAGTTTTCTAATCATTGATTTTAAACCTTTGATCCTTTAAAATTTTTCATTTCAGTTGAATTTTGGTATAAAAGTATCAAATACAGTCTTATATTTTTTTAAAATATATTTTTTGATGTTATGAAATTGAAGAATTATTTTCAATCACCATAATAAGTAGTATGATTACATAGAAATGGGTCAGAAGTTAGACTGTTTAACAAAAGTTGATAAAATAAAAAGTGTAGAATAAAACTATATAGGAGAATTATTAATAATTTTAAAAATTAAGAAATACATTATTTAATGTACCAAACCACAAGAATTCTATATATATATATATATATATATAAAGCTATATTAAAACTAAAATAGGATTAAAAGAGTCAATTATGGTAACACATGAACTATACTAAACTCATTATTCTTTTATTTTTCACAATAGTGCAAGTGTTCCACTCATGGGATTTGTTACAACCATTCTTTATAAGAAAAGTCCTTATTTATCTCCTCACAAGGGAATCACATTAAGCAATCTGAGATAAAGCTTATTTGGCATTCAAACATGCATCCACAGCTTCCTCCACTGTCAAGAACACCTTTCCTCTAATCTTCTCCACAAAGTTGGCTAATTTTAGCTTGTGAATCACTTGCCATCTTGGGTTTATGAAAGCCAGCTTTATACAAAAAGTAAAGAATGTCAAGTGGCTTGTAATAAGATGAGATTCCACATAATGTTCTATCTCTGTACCTCAATTCCATTTGAGATAAGATTTTTATGAAGTTCCTGCAGAGAAGCGATTCCTGATGTGTCTATGTTCACTAAATCTGCCAAATACTCATCAGGTGTTATCAGAAGATTAATGGCAGACAAATTCATTTCTCATTGTTCATTAACCTGAAACTTACTGGACATGTCAAGTATCACAAGCTGAATACTGATTTTCCCATTGTGTTTGGTGTTTCCATCTTCCTGATCTTCTGTTACCAGTTTCATTATCCTGAAAACAAAGATGAACAAGATTAAGAAAAGTAGAGGAAGCTGTTTGAAGGTTGGAGAAGGGGTACGAGTCCTTTGTACTTTTCTTTAACGAAGTTGGCATTTGCAAAACAAATCAACCCTGATCTGAATCGGAGTACCACTACAGGATTTGACTTGATTGCCATGGGATATTGATCAACATTGCAGAAGATTTCAGTTCCTGGAATTCTTCCAAGAACTTCTATGCCAGGTTGAATTGTTGTGATAATGATCTTCAGAAATGATAATGTCACCTGAAACAATCTCAAGTTCAACTTTAGTCAATTGTCATACATGAACACTTCTCATGCTGGTTGGTTTAGCTCGAAATAACAAAACAATGGAGGATCTTACTGCAGCAAGTAGGCCGATTTCAACAGATACAAATAACACCCCGAAGAAGGCTCCAATGCAAGCAAGGAAATCTAGTTTATCAATCTTCCAAATCTTGTAAGCCTCGTTAAGATCAACGAGTCCTGGAAGAGCAGAAAGTATGACAGAAGCAAGAATTGCAGTGGGAGTGAAGTACAAGAGCTTGGTGAACAATTCCAAAGATATGATCACTGTTATGCTCATCACAATGTTTGACATTGCAGTTTCACATCCAGCACTGAAATTCACTGCGCTGCGCGAGAAGGAACCTGCAAGAAGACAAGTTCCAAGGTTGGTTCATAGAAGTTTATTATCCAGACCAGATTCTATGTAGATTGAATAAAATATCGCACCAGTTGCAACATAGCAAGAAGAGAAAGATCCTAAAGTGTTCATGATTCCCATGGCAATCATTTCTTTGTTTCCATCGATTCGGTATCCTTTAATGGAAGCAAAAGACCGGCCTACTGCAAGAGCTTCCTGTGCAGGTGGTTGGAGATTACAAGAAAATGAAGAGAATTAGACAAAACTTAGATTCAATAGCTTTATAATGCTTGATTCTAGTAATCATTTCTTACAGCTAGAGCAACAACAGCAACCACAATTCCAATTTTAGCAGCATCCATAGTACGCGAGTCATGTAACTGTAGTTGATGGATTGAGCTTGGGTTTAAGCCTCTTTTGATGTGTTTTATGATGTTGATTCCATGTTTGTCAGCTCTTGTCAAGTAAACAATCAGAGTTGATAATATCACTGATATCAGAGGAGCCATGGCTGGTAACCAGTAGAGCTTCTTCTTCTTCTTTCCCTGACACAAGTAGAAACGTGTGGGCTAATATGATCATAGAAACAACCCAAGAGAAAAGGGTATAAGAAGTTTAGAACGTACCACGAATCTAGTGATCAGAATGAAACATAGAAAGGAACATCCAAGAATGCAATTTAGAGGATTCCACTGTCAAACAAAGAACCAAAATGGGATGAACAAGAAGTTCCAAACGTACATAAAACTATTCGAAAAAGCTTATGAAACACATGAGAAGAACAAGGAAATAATCACCGACTGATGTACTGATATCCAGGTAGCTTTAAGGACGGAAATAATATCAGTTTTGTTGGTGAAATGAGTAAGACCCAGTAGTCCTTTTAGCTGTTGAAGGCCGATGATGATTGCAGCCCCTGCCATGAACCCAACAACTGCAGAATGAGAAAGAAAGTCCACCAGAAATCCCAACCTGTAAATATAAGAAATCAAGAAAGATATGTTGGGTTAGAAATTCTTTCGATCGGATTGAATCCCAGAAAGTTTCTGCAAATTTTGTTAGTCCATTAACCTGAACAGTCCGGAGATAGCTTGAAATATTCCAACGAAAAAAGTCGTGGTAAGAACAAGATTCCTGTAAGCAAATGGATTCTCCACAGGATTTTCCACTTTCTGAACCATTGAAGCCAAAAGCAAAGAAACTACAGCTACAGGTCCTATTGCTATCTCTCTTGAAGTTCCCATAACAGCATATATCAATGGCGGGACGACACTTGTATCTGATCAAAACAAGCACTTTCAGGAAAATGAAGAAGAAGAAGAAGAAGATCACACGCGAATTTCTTGCTTCAGATAGCTAAAATTCAATACTGTAACTTACAAAGTCCATACTGAGGATCAAGCCTTGCCAGAGTAGCATACCCAATGCTCTGCATGAAACTTTTTCATATTATGAAGCAAAGAAACTTCAAGTTCTTAAAAAAAAACCTGACAGTGCTCACCTGAGGAATGCATAGGCTAGCAAGAGTCAGACCAGCTAAAAGATCGTTCCTGAATTTTCTCGCCGTGTAGTTTCGAGACCAGCAAAGGATAGGAAACACTGCCTGAAACCAGACTAAGGGCTTGAACCCACAATTTTTGACAAGAGACGGAAGCTTTCTATCTTCAGGCAGAACGAGATCCATAAGCTCACGCCATAGACTTGGTGGGTCAGGAGCACTGAGCACCCACTTGGTTCTTTCAGCTCGACCATTTTTCTCAAGTTCAAGCAGTTCTTGGGGTGTCGATGTTTCAAGTGCCATTCTTGTTTGTTGAAGTGTTTGGGAGAACTTGGGAGTGATCTTCTCTCTGTCCTTCAGCTTTTTACTTCCTAATGCGTCTGCGAGCACCAATGTTTAGAGGATGGCGTGAAAGCTTAGAAAGTGCATGGAACATGAGACTGCTTTATATAAATGAAGGATATAAAATCTTAACGGTTGAGGAATTCCAATAAATGTTTATTTTGTGGTTATTTATTTCTTGAAATTAAAAAATTCTAGTGGCTTAGATTACCCTATAAAGTCATCTTTTTTTTTTTAAATTGGATGGAAAATTAAATAAAGTAAAAATTTATGGATTATATTTAATATATTATATTTAATTTATAATTATGATACTTATAAGTTGTCTTAAGTTCTTTTTATATAATATAGAAAAAAATAAAATAGGGAAAATAAATTATAAATTTTCAAAATACTATTAATTAACTTAACTTATTGAATTTTTAGTATTTAGTTTTCTAAAGTACAAAATGGAATTGTTTGACTAATGCAAAAGATATAGTTGGAGCGTTGTTTTTAAGTAATAATTAAATAATTTAACTGATTCGAATATATTAATTTGATTTAGTAGTTTAATTTTTAATTTTTTAGTTTAATTTATTTTAATAATTTTTTATTAAAAATCAATCCGTTCATTAACAAAATAAATTATTACTTTATTTTAATTTATAAAAATTTATTAATTTATAAAAATCGATTATCCTCCTCCGCATAAATATGATAAGAAGATTCTAAATCTAAAGGATTACACTAATCATGAATATCATTGGGCGTCATCCACGAATCTATGGTGGATTCTGCGACATTCCACGCGTGTATGGACTCTTGGTGGATCCGAGTCAATTTGTTTGTTTTAACTTTTAATTTGAGCTTAGACTATTTAACTAAAATTTAATCATAAAATCAGGCGGTCTAAATGTTAATACGACGGCTTTTTTAATATAATCGATTCAGATCCATTTAAATTGATTCTCTTAAATTTGAAATTGACTCGATATTTAATTACTTATAATTTTTGTCAGAAAATTCAGAACAAATTCTAAGTTTTATTTAAGAAAGAATATAATAATAAAAGGTATAATATTAAAACTAATGTTTTAAAAACTAGATCGGAAGTTAAATTAGTAAGATAAGAAATTTAAGGTTTAATCGGTATTGTACTGTCATAAAACCAACTAAAAATTATATAAAATTAAAGAATTTGAAATACGATTTAAAGAGATTTTACTTACCATTTTTTAAATTTTAAATAAAAAAGATGTTGTTAAATAAAATTAATTGATTTATTTTGATCTATTAATTTATAAAAATCGACTGATTAATTAATAAATTGATAAGTTTTTAATGACAAGAGTTATTAAATTGAAAATTTGAGACTCAAATAAAAAATTAGATGATTCAAAATTTTTATAATTAAATTGGTCAAATTAGTTGAATTTTTTTATTATTGATTAAAACTATGTATGACTCTAAAATACTTAAAAATAGAATAAAGGTGAGCATTTTATGTCTTGCCTGTTCTCTCTCTAGGGATGCAAGTTCCGTGATGCCTTTGTGCATGTTTTCGTACTGCTAATCAGCTCTCTCTGCTTTCCTTGTCGTTTTGTGTTTCGTTTAGTTAGTCATGGAGCCTGATTTTCAACGTTTATCCATTCGTGAGAAAGAAGATGCAGAACTGGTGATAAAGGCTTAAGAGATAGAAGGGAGTCACCTCAATTACTCTCTGAGTCTGCTAGGTAAATTCCTGGGAGAAAGGAATATTAACTTTGACGCCACATGGAAAGGACTCTTCTCAATCTATGACGCCCCATTAAAGATTGCTCTATCAAATCGTTTGGAGGGGAGGGGCTTTATCTGTTTGAGTTCTTTCATATTGTTGACCTCAGGAAAATGATGACAGGAGGGCCATGGAGTTTTAACAACTGCATTCTTTTGGTCCACCAGATGAGTGAGGGGGAGAATCCAGAAGATGTGGTTTTTTGGTTTGTAGATTTTTGGGTCAGAGTTCACGACCTCCCCCTTGGTTTTGCATCGGAATCCTTAGCGATCACTTTGGGCAATATCATGGGCACTTTTCTAGAGTATGACACGAGTAACAAACGTCATTCTTTTATTAACTACATGCATCTTAGAGTTCGATTAAACATCAATGAACCGCTTATGAGAACTAAGAAAATCCTCAA
>JANVCQ010000230.1:36328190-36342901 GCA_025531925.1 Erythroxylum plowmanianum
TTCTTTTAGTTATGAAAGGATCCCTCTTATATGTTATCTGTGTGGCATCATTGGCCATAGTGAGTCTAGCTGTGTAAACTCACTGAGTTGTCGGAGGATGAGATCCAAAGGGAGTGGCCGGAGGAAATCAGATCAGAATTTCGAACTCAAAATAAAATCCATCCAAATCAGTGGAGAAGAGATCCTACTTATCCCGCAACCTTTGAGGGCAGGTCCTACAGTCACGGGATTCCATTTCTGGGAACAGACAACTCAAAGAAAAATATAGTCATTAATACGTATGGCTCTTTTACTAGGCAGTTTAAATTTGCATCAACGGTTGACATTTCTAAAACCGCAACTGATGTCTCTGACCCGAAAACTTCTGGTACTGCTCCAAAGTTAGCTACTGTCCTAAAGGAAAAGGAAACTACCGGTATGTTGGTTGATGAAGTTAAAAAGCGACCCCGGGAAACTCCACGTCATGGTACCACCTTCGATGAGATGAAAGGCAGTAGATATTCATCTTCTTCGACTTCAACCTCTAGTTCTATTGATTATCAACAACAGGTCTTGTTCATGAGACCTGCCGATCATCATGAATTGCATCACCTGGAACTGCCGCTGCTTGGGCAACCCGCGTGCAGTAAATGCTTTGAAAGATGTTGTTAGAATCAATAAGCCTTCTTTGCTTTTTCTTAGTGAAACTCTTTTTACGTCTAGTAGGATGGAGGAACTTCGTATTTTGTTAAATTTTGATTGCTGTTTTTGTGTTGACTGGAATGGTCGTAGTGGAGGTCTTGCTCTACTTTGGAATAATAATTCAAATGCTTCTGTTTTGGGTTATTCGAGTAACCATATTGATATGGAGATTATTCACTCTAACAATTTCAAATGGAGATTCACCGATTTTATGGCTTTCCTGATACTCGTAGAAAGTGAAGTAGTTGGGAACTGCTCAAATCTATTTCTTGACGCTATTAGTTACCTTGGGTCTGTATGGGAGATTTCAATAACCTCCTCTCAGTCAACGATAAGTATGGTGGTCAGGACTACCTTGCTTCGCTCATGGATGGGTTTCGCTCGTGTATTGAGGAGTGTCGTCTAATCGATGTTCCTTTTGTGGGGTTTGGGTTTACTTGGGAAGGAGGTCGAGGTTCGGAATCGCTGGTCATGGAGCGACTAGACAGGGCTTTTGTTTCTGTTGATTGGATTGATTTCTTTTCTTTCCACAAACTCTACAATTTGGTTAGCCCTTATTCGGATCATAGTCCCATTAAGTTGTTTGCTAGCTCTGTATTACCTGTTAAAAAAATCAGCAGATTCAAATTTGAGAACAAATGGTTGCTTGAAAATGGTTTTATGGAGGTTGTGTCTTATGCTTGGTCACGGGGTCTGAATACTGGCCTTTTAGATAGAATTTCTGCTTGTAGTGTGGCTCTTATTGATTGGCAGAAATCGCAAGATCATAATTTTACACATAGGATTGAGGCTTTAAAGAAGCGAATTGATGTTGTTCAAAAATCTCAGGTTGATGATGTGTTACTTTTGCATCTGAAAAATGAACTCTCAAATCTTCTTGCGCAGGAGGCTATCTATTGGAAACAAAGGTCTAAAATTTTCTGGCTTAAGTATGGGGAAGCTAATTCTAAGTTCTTTCATGCTCAGGCTTCAAGAAGAAAGCGGATTAATTATATCGATTTTCTGGAGGATGTACAGGGCAATGTTGTCTCGGATATTGATCTTATGTACTCTATTGTTATGAACTATTTTAATGACCTTTTTGCAGGGCCCTTAGAAGCACCGAATACTGAAGAGTTTGACCGTATTCACCGGGTGGTGACAGATAGTGACAATTCCTCTCTCTTAGCCCCCTTTAAAATGGAAGAGCTCAAGATAGCAATTTTTGAAATGCATCCTGACAAAGCACCTCGTCCCGATGGTATGAATCCAGCTTTTTTTCAGAAATGTTGGGATACTGTAGGTGCTGATATTTTTTCTCATAGTTGTTCCTGACTTGACAATTGTGAGTTCCTTGCCTCTTTAAATAATACTACTATTGTCTTAATTCCAAAAAAAGACAAGCCTAGTAGTATGAAAGATTTACGGCGTATTGCCCTTTGTAATGTGATCTATAAAATCATAGCCAATTTTCTCACAAATAGACTCAAAGCTATTCTTCCTAGGCTTATTTCTCCTATGCAGTCAGCGTTTGTTCTTGGCAGATTAATTTCTGACAACATTATGGTTGCTTTTGAGATTATTCATTATATGAAGAATAAAGCGCGTGGTTCACAGGATGATGTTGCTTTTAAGATTGATATGAGCAAAGCATACGACAGAGTTGATTAGAGGTATCTTGAATTTATTCTGTTAAAACTGGGTTTCGATGTTAAATGAGTTAGATGGATTGTGTTGTGTGTTACCACAATTAATTATTATGTGGTTTTGAATGACAGAAATGTGTGCCCTATTGTTCCCAATCGAGGACTTAGACAAGGTGATCCCCTCAGTCCTTATCTCTTCATTTTATGTGCTGAAGGTTTATCTACTCTTTTAAGGAAGGTTGAGTCAAGAGGAGACATCCATGGTATTAGCATTTGCAGTAGGGCTCCTATAGTTTCTCACTTGTTTTTTGCTGATGACAGCTTCTTTTTTTTTAAAGCTTCCCCAAATGAGTGCGGACACATCAAGCAGATTCTCTCTATTTATGAGGAAGCTTCGGGTCAAGCTATTAATTATCAGAAATCTGGAGTTATGTTTAGCTCAAATACGAAACTCGACGTTAAGTAGGAAGCGATTTCGATTTTGGGGGTCTCTAATCCTATTGATCATGGTAGGTATCTGGGTCTTCCTTCTTTAATCGGGAAAAATAAAAAACAAGTGTTTGCTTTCTTGAAGGACCGACTTAGTAAACGTATGCATAGCTGGAGAAATCGACTGCTTTCCAAACCTGGCAAAGAGATCGTCCTCAAGACTATTGCTTAAGCTCTACCTACTTTCTGTATGAGTGTTTTTCTCCTCCCAAAAGGTATTTGTGATGATTTACACAAAATGATTGTTAAGCGACCATTTCACCATAATAGCTTAAGCTATTGTGTGAGGCCAACTCAATTGGTTTTATATATTCTCTAACTCACCCCCTCAAGTGAAAGCCTTTTGGGCTTGAAACTTACACAGGCTTACTTTACCTTGTGCTTAATTTAATTAGAATAGGTGGATGGTAGGATTCGAACTCATGACCGTTTGGTCATAGAGGCTTTGATACCATATTAAGCGACCATTTCACCACAATAGCTTAAGCTATTGTGTGAGGCCAACTCAATTGGTTTTATATATTCTCTAACAATGATGAATGCTTTTTTGGTGGGGTTCTTCATCAGGTAACTGATCTAAAATTCATTGGGCAAAATGGGAGAGACTCTGTGTTCCTAAGAAACTGAGTGGTATGGGTTTTCGAGATTTACATTACTTTAATCTTGCTATGCTTTGTAAACAGGGTTGGCGTTTCTTATCTCACCCGAATTCACTGCCGAGTAAGTTATTTAAAGCAAAATACTTTCCAGATTGCAACTTTCTTAATGCCACAGAAGGTCGAAACCCTAGCTTAATTTGGAAGAGCATCTTTTCGACAAAGCACGTACTGGGTAAAGGGACTCGGTGGCGAGTGGGTGATGGTGAATTGATCTTCGTTTTCAAGGACCTATGGTTCAATCGCGATGATGATTTCTATGTGCGCTCACCTCCCTTAAGCGGCATGGAGAATATAAAGGTTAGTAATCTTTTTAACTTTGAGAATTCAGGATGAGATCCTTTGTTTGTAAATGGTATTTTAGCACCAGAAGATGCTTCTCAAGTTTTTAAAATCCCCATCTCTTCACTATTGGCTGCTGATCACTTTTGATGGCAATTTACTAAGAATGGCTTGTACAGTGTTAAATCGGGTTATAGAATTGCCACTGACCAATATTCTCATATATCTTCTTATGTGGTTGGTGGTCATTGGAATTCCATCTGGAATGCCCAAATCCCCACGAAGGTCAAGGATTTTCATTGGAGGTTGCTGCGTGATTTTATCCCCTGTAAACAGAGACTTTATGACAGAGGAGTAAGTTTAGACGTCTCTTGTAACAGATGTGGTCTGGTGGAAACTATGGATCATCTTCTGCTCACTTGCCCTTACGCTAAAAGTGTTTAGACTGCTACAGGTATTTTTATGCCAGGTGATGATATTAAAAGTTGCATTTCCTCAGTGTTAATTGGCAATAATTCTGATAGGGGAAACCAAATTTTGGCCATTTGCTGGAGCATTTAGTTCCATAGAAATCTTTTTTGTTGGGAGCAAAAGGATATTCCTCCTAGTGTAGTCGTGACTTTTGCGGATGGTTTCCTCAAGGATTGGCATGAGGCCAAATGTGCTTTTAACCAGGTACAATTGAATTGCAACAATCTTCCTCATTGTTACTCTTGGAGCAAACCTGAAGTTGGATAGTTGAAGTGTAATGTTGATGCTTCGATTTCAAAAAGAGATAACAGCTCAGGTTTTGGGGTTGTTCTCAGAAATGACCAAGGTCGGTTTATGAAAGCTTTCTCGGGTCATATCCCTTGTTGTGTGGATGCTTTACTTGCTGAAGCAATCTCTATTAAAGTAGCTTTGGCGTGGCTTAAGGTTAAAAATTTTGATAGGATCATTCTGGAGTCGGATTGTCTAGAGGTGATAAACAATCTTAATAATTCTTCCAGTAATTTGTTAGAGGTTGGTGCAGTGTTTGCTAAGTGTCTGTCACTTGTGAACCACTTCCAACATTTGTCCTTTCAATGGACTTCTCGGAGTGCTAATAAAGTCGCTCATTCGTTAGCAAGAGTCGCTTTATTCCATGCAAACCGTCTCGATTGGGATACTATCCCTAGCAGTATTGTTTCCGCTTTCGTTCTGATTCTTCCACGTTTGTAATCAATTCTAAAGAAGCTTAGGTCCTGGTGTATAAGGTAAAGCCTATTGGCTTTGGGTTTAGTTGCTTCTTCGGTTTTGGTTTCTCGTTTCTTTTAATGAATTTCTTTAGTTTAAAAAAATAGAATAAAGGTACCATATATCTAATGAAATGACTATCTACTCCCTTATATGTAGTAAAACATATTTCCTTATGGAATTTGAGAATAGGGATAGTAGTCTTAGCCTGGCTCGGTTTGACTAGGCCACGGTTAAGTCCGATCCACGGTTAGACAAGTAGGTGCAAAATGATATTATTTTGTCAAAAACGACATCGTTTTATTAGTTTAAAAAAATAAAATCAAGCCGGTCCGACTCGGCCTATTGCTACCTATATTTGAGATGGGTTTAAGAGAATAAAAATATTATAATCAATAATAATCAAAATTCAGTTCATACTCACAAAATCCAGTTTTCTTTGCATTTACAAGTAAAAAGGTTTATGATCACATGTAGTAAATGACAAAGATCACAGGAACATTACAATAAATGTTTGCATCTCATGGAAGATATCTACCAAAACGATCAGATTGGTAAGAACACATCCCAGAAACAATATACTTACTGTCCGAAAGAGGTTCGCAACCTTTGACGATTTTTCTGGTATCATTCGACCTTGTCGAACTTCTGATCATGTTGTTGCTTCCATTTCCAAATTTCCCTCTCCAGCAATCCCTTCCTTTCTTGATCTCCTTCTTGATTGGCTTCCTTAACACGAACTAGCTTTCCATTCTTAAACCTATATCCCATGTTGAAACACATCTATTCTTCTCTGTCAGAATCTTGAAAACTGCAGGAAAAAAGATACACACAACGTGTGCCTTCAGCTCTGAAACTTTGATTAGTTTAATAGATTTTCAGGAACTCCTGGCGAGGAAGCCTAGAAAGATGATCGATGACTTTAAGAATAAGCAAAGTCATTAGCAAAGAAGTGACATTATCGACTCGTGGTATTACTTGCCTGAGCCCACATATCGTGATCTTAATGTGAAACGTTACTTGTAATGGAGCTTTACCCTTTCCAACAAATCAGCAGATTTTTTTAATTTTTTATTTACTTATCTTTGGCCTGCTTTCTAAGTCACCAATTACTTCCCGGGTTGTTCAGTTTTTTTAATATTGATAAAACTCATAATTGGTAGCTTTCACGTGTCTAAATAAATTATGGGATGTACAAAATATTTCGTAAATTATGTATTTTATTAATCAACGATTATTGAGTTATTAAATATATAAATAAATTATTGAATATATACAATATTCAATAAGTGGGTACAAGACATAGAATTTTCTTGTAGTTTAAAATATCTTATAAAATTTCATAATTTTTAAAATTCTCAAAAAAATTCTCGATTTTAATTTTTTTTAAAATTTTTCTTGAACTTTGATTAAAAATAACAACTAAATACTATTAATTAAATGTTACTTATATAACAATTCAATTCAACTATTAAATTCAAACTGAAACTAATTAAAATTGACTATAAATAATAATTTATTATAATTACCTTAAATTATAAATTTAAGTAAATTTTAATTAATTCGAATCAGGTTTAAGAGTTAATTCAAGTTATCATATTAATGACATTTAATTTGATTAATTTATATTTTATATTCACACTATATGAATTTTGTCGTTATTTTTTAACTGAAGTTTAAAAGAACGAATTTTTCATAAAACTTAAAAATTTGGAGCTTTTTCAAAAATTTTAAAGACCAAATAGCTTTCCTAATTTTGTTTTAAAATTATATGAAATTATATGTTATTTCTTTTACCTCATTAATTAATAACTTAGGATTAAAACACTAAACTCGATTAAGTCTAATGCATTCTTGCTCTTTTTCTTCTTCTTTTTTTCATTTTTTAGAAACGGAAGAATCCGTAGCTATTATTTATTAGATGCGCACTGGGTAAATCTTTGAATTGACGCAATAGCCTACAAATCATGTCAACTGAATATTTTGCACTAGACAAGCCATATACGACATGCTCAATTAAGAGAGCTAAGTAGGGAGATTCGAACACATAATATTTTGACCCCATGCCCCTCACTCCCATCAACTCGAACATCCCCTAGGGGCTCTTGCTTTTATCCAATCATCATCTTCTTCAAAGTTTAATAGATTACAAGAAATTTTCATCTTAGTTCCAACTTTTAACCTCTTTGAATAAGAAGGCTTGTAAGAGAGGCAAGATTTTTACCACTGAAACCTCCCACGAAAGCAAAATTTGATGACCACGACATTGTGAGAGTACAAATGGAAATGTGCCATCAAATAAGGAATGCATCGCATACTTACAGGTCTAGTGCTTGAGAGACTAACTGTATTAGGTAAGACCCAGTTGTCGTGCGATAATGGACAAGTGACGCAGGGCTTGTACTCCAAATCAAAGATGTTACATAAACTTCCTCTTCTTTGGAGTTCAACTAATAATGTGAAGAATATTCAGTTCACACGATTTAACAGAAACCATAACTAAGAGATCTACGCTAAGTTCTTCCACCTAACTATCAAACCATGTGTGTTAGAAATGATATAATTAATATTTTAAAAATTAGACCAAAAATAAATTTTAAAAGGTTCAATCAGTATTAACTATTATAAAATTGACTAAAGATTTAATAAAATTAAAGAATTTAAAATATAATTAAAAAATTATCTTTATCTATCGAAAAAATTAAAGTTTAATTGCAAAAGAAGATTGTTAAACAAAATTTATTTATTTATTTTAGTTTATAAGAATTTATTAATTTATAAAAAATTGACTAATTAATCGGTTTTTAATAACAAGAGTTATTAAATTATAAATCGAACCAAAAAATTATTATTGCAATTATAATTACTACTAATTATGTATATAATTTTTAATTATATTTACATTGTATTCAATTGTCATAATAACTCACATCAACTTATCATATAATCTGTAATTTACAAAGTTTTTGCATAAAACAAGGCTTCGAATCTTCTATACCCTTTTCCTGTGTCTGCATGTTCTAAATAACATCTAACCATACAATAATTAAGAGAAAGAAAATTTAAATAGTTGAGATGTTGGATGATATGAATAGATTTTGCTATATTTTTATATGTTATTTCATTTGAATTCATTCCTATTTTGTGTTTAATTACTCATTTTGTGTTCTTATTAATTTTGCACATAGATTTAATAATGGAATATAAATACAAGATTAAATCATGAAGTTTTGAAGCCATTAGGAGCTAGGAAGGGTGTCTGTAATGCAGCCAACAAAGTCACAAAAGAAATGACTTAGAGAATCATCAAAGTGGCTGTCCAAAACAATAGCCAAATGTGTTTCCTGTCTAAAATGGCAGCCCTTGGAGCCTTCTTTGCACACCAAATGATAGCATCTTTGGAGGTCCTCCTTGCTTTAAAATGCAACTCAATTGACCTTTAAAAATCTAGCAATATGGCATCACCATCATCGTTTAAAGGGAGGAGTTTCACGCATGAAATGCAACAGCTGGAGGACGTTTGGCAGAGAAGAAATGTCATCGTTTGGCCAGCAAAAAGAAAGCTAAACCCTCTATTCTTTCACACACCTGGACTGCCACTTCCATGCCTCTAACACAGCACCCCTCACAGCCTCTACACTTCACACATGCAGCAGTTTCCTCCATCAAATTTTCACACACACTCCACTTACTCACTGTCGCAACCCCACTGAAGCATACATCCTCACCCATGCAGCCTTTATTCCATCCCACTCACAGCCCCTCCACTTCACGTAGCCCAGCCTCCACGCCACTCACCAGCTAAGGATTTACGCCCCTAACCAAGACCTACGCAGCAACCCTCCACCCACTTCCACACTGTAAGCTGCCTCCATCCGAATACAACGTAGCTTTCATATTCTTCATTTATAATTGATTCCTCATGAGTTTGTCTAGGGTTTATAGTTTTGGACTGCTTAGCTTGATGATTTGTGGCTGAACACTAAATTTCTCTTAAGGATTTGTTATTTTATTGATACTTTAATATTGAATTTTGCTAAATTCATGACTCAATATTCATATACTTGTTGATTTTTTCTTGGGTTTATTTGTTCTTCCTTTGGATTATTGAAAATTGGCTTGGTATAAATTCACCTTTGAAAAAAGAGAGTTTTTGCTAGAGGATTGAAGGAAATTTCAGCTAAGATTTTCTTGTGAGTTGAGAGATCCAAAAAACTTAGGCGGTGAAAATTAAAGGTTTGAGTTTGGGACTTAAGAAACTCTAGAAAGAACTTAAGTAAGAGATTTTTAAGTGATGTCTAGTATAGATAGATTAATTTATCTTTGGGAGAAGGTAATTAATTACTCTTAAAATTCACCTACGAGGTTAGGATTGTTCATTTGTGGAGGATAGTTAATTCAATATTAAGGTTGTCAAAAATATCATTCCCTAAAAGAGAGTCATTCTCCTTTGACGTTAATACCTTTTAATTAGTCAATTGTTACACTCTTTTTTAATTAGTTATTCCATAGATTTGTAATATTCACAGTTATTTTGGTTGCGTTAAATTGGGTAGTTGCTTAGAAATTTCTTTGAGTATTTAATAATTCTTTACATTGCTTTTAATTTCCTAAAATTTCACCCAACCTGTTTTCAATTACTGTTAGCTTGCATAGATTTGAATTTTCTCTTAATCCCTGTAGACATGACTCGATTGTTATAGATTTATTACTCACTTCGACAATCATGCACTTGCGATTCACGAACAAGTTTTTGGTGCCATTGTTGGGGATTAATGCTTGAATGTTTGTTTTTGTAGCTAGTTTGATATTTACTTGTTGGTTTTATTTTTATCTATAGAGTAACTTATTTGTTTCCTTTTCTTTTTGCATTTTCGTTTTCTTGCGCAGATTATGTGTAAGAGGTTGTATGCCCCGAACCACCAGAAGGCAGGAAAGACATTTTGACCCAGAGTTGGAAAGAATAGTAAACTCAATTCGTCGACAAAAGAAAATGAAAAATCAAACAGAAGAACTGCAGAGAATTCAAAGAGAGAGGGATAAAATGACTTAAAGATTAGCTTAGTTAAAGGCCAGACTTGGTGCAGCTAATTTGAATAGAGAAAATGGAAGAGGAGATAATGGAAATGAACAAGAACAATTATAACAACGTCTTATCAGGGAATATTTCTAGCCTACAATGGTAGATAATTATCACGGTATCCAAAGAGCTATTGTTCATACTCAGAATTTTCATATTTCACTCGGACTCATCAATTTGGTTTAAACAAATCAGTTTGGAGGGGCACCAATGGAGGATCGAAATGATCATCTTGCAAGGTTCCAGAAATTATGTGATACTATCAAGATTGAAGGGGCAACGTAAGATGAAATTAGGCTCACTTTGTTCCCATTTTCTCTTCGAGACAAAGTAAAGAATTGGCTTCATTTAATTTCTGTTGACAGAATGCGAACTTGACAAGAGGTGGCAAAACGGTTCTTGATTAAATTTTTTTCACCTGATAAAGCTACAAAGTTAAGAGCTGAGATCAGTACATTTAGCCAGCATGACTTAGAACTATTGCATGAAGCTTGGGAGAGGTATAAAGACTTGTTGAGAAAGTGTCCACATCACGGATATTGAGAGTGGGTACAAGTGGAAATGTTTTACAACGGGATGAATGGTCAAACTTGAACCATTGTGGATGCAGCAGCAGATGATACTCTGATGAGAAAAACATCTCAAGAAGCATGTGAATTGTTGGAAGACATGGCTTTCAACAACTACCAGTGGCCCTTCGAGAGAACTAATGGAAAGAAAAGAATTTTAGAGGTGGACCAAGTAACTCAATTATCTGCTCAATTGGCAGCCCTATCCAATCAATTTTCAAAATTCAAGTTAAAGGAAAGACAGAATGAGCAGGTGACACCTATTAGTCAATTGTTTTACACCAATGATGAGGGGGTGGAACAAATCCATTTTGTTAGCCAAAGGAACTTGGAATTTAAGTCACAACTAATAGAAAATCAATATGGTCAAGGCTACAACTCTAAGGAGCAATTTGACTATACTATTTAAAGGAACATGCCCCACCTACCTGGATATGGACCACTACCGGCAAAACGAAGACCCTCCTTGGAAAAAATGATTGGCACTTGAATAACTGAGACAAGGAACCGTTTCCACAAGAACGAGAAGGAGATGGATGAGTTAAAGATGCAAATAACCAATATTGGGGCTTCAGTGGAGGGTTTGGAAGTTCAAATGGGACAACTTGCAAATGCTATCGGGAATTTGACTTAGAGGCCATTTCTAAATAATACTAAAACTAACCCGAGAGAGTAGTGTCAGGCCATCACTCTTCGAAGTGGAAAAGAATTAGAAGAGGTGAAACCTAAAGAAAAGAGCTATACTCGATCCAATGATAATGAAGGAAAGAATACTTATGAAGAAGTAAGTGCATCTACACAAGTTGAGAAGGAAGTTAACTTGGAGAAGAAACTAGAAGGGGAGCAACAAACAAAAATCATCCCCAAGCTGCCATATCCTGAAAGATTTCAACGGAAGAAAATCAATGATCAATTCGAAAAAAGTCCTTGAAATCTTTAAGAAACTTGAGATCAACATTCCCTTGATTGAAGCTATTGAGCAAGTACAGAATTATGCAAAATTCATCAAAGACATTGTTACCAAAAAGAGGAGATTTGGAGACTATGAGACAATATTGATAACCGAGGAGTGTAGTGCGGTCTTGCAAAGAAAGTTACTGCAGAAATTGAAAGATTTGGGGAGCTTCACAATTCCGTGTGAGATCGGCAACACATATTTTAGTAAAGTGCTTTGCAATTTAGGGGCAAGTATAAATCTCATGCCTCTTTTCATCTTCCAAAAGCTAGGATTAGGAGAAATTAAGCCATCGACGATTTTTCGCCAACTAGCCGACTGTTCCCTCACTTATCCTCGAGGTATTGTAGAAGATGTTCTTATTCATATAGATAAGTTCATTCTCCCTGTAGGCTTTGTGGTGCTCGACATAGAAGAAGATAAGGAGATCCTGATCGTACTTAGGTGACCATTCTTGACTACCAGAGGAGCAGTGATTGATGTGCAACAAGGAGAACTAACCTTGCATGTAAATGGTGAGAAGGTGATGTTTAACATATATAGATCGCTCAAACATCTAAATGATACACCGACTTGTAACCAAGTGGATGTCATATCATCTTGTGTGGTAACATCTTTTCCTTCCCTTGTCTTTAATGACCTATTATTGACATGTTTGTAAGGTATGTTTAGAAAAGATGCTATGGATGAGGATGATGCTTGTTTTATGATAGTATTGGATTCTTTTGAATGCTTGAAAAATTTTCATCAAACCGAGCCTTTGTTTTGTGTAACTAATGTTAATGTTATTGGTGATGTGAAAGATGTGCACCCATTTATTAATTTGAAACCCTTGTTTGAAAATTTGAAATATGCATTCTTGGTTGCTAATCAAACTTTTCCTGTCATTATTTCATCTTCATTGACTCCTTTAAAAAAAGAAAAATTGCTTAGGGTGTTAAGGGAGTTAAAAAAATGCATTAGGTTGGTCAATTTCAGACATTAATGGAATTAGTCCTTCTATTGTAATGCATAAAATTCTTATGAAGGAGTCATTCACCCCTAGCATTGAATCCTAAAAAAGATTTAACCCAGCAATGAAGGAAGTGGTTAGGAACGAGATTCATAAGTGACTTAAGACTGGAATCATTTACCCAATTTCTGATAGTTTATGGGTTAGTCCTACTCAGGTTGTTCATAAAACAGTTAAAGATGATAACAATGAGACTATTTCGACTAGGACAATCACTGGATGGAGGGTTTGCATGGATTATAAGAAATTGAACAAAGCTACTAGGAAGGACCATCTTCCTTTGTCATTCATAGATCAAATATTGGATAGACTTGCTAGACATGCATTTTACTGTTTTCTGGATGGGTACTCAGGATATAACTAAATAGTCATCACACCTGAAGATCAAGAAAAGACCACATTCACTTGTCCTTTTGGCACATTTGCGTTTAAGCACATGCCTTTTAGTCTTTGTAATGCTCCTGCTATATTTTAGTGTTGCATGATGGCTATCTTTTCTGATATGGTTGAAAATTTCATGGAAGTCTTTATGGATGATATTTCTGTTTTCGGTGATTCATTTAATAAACGCTTACATAATCTGTCTCTAGTGTTGAAAAGATGTCAGGATACCAACTTGATGTTCAATTGGGAGAAATGCCATTTTATGGTAAGGGAAAGAATAGTGTTGGGTCACAAAGTATCTTCCCATGGCATTGAAGTGGACTGAGTTAAAACAACAGCTATGTAAAAGGTATCTGTAGTTCCCTTAGATATGCAAGGTTTTACCAGAGATTCATCCAAAACTTCTCCAAGATCACTAAACCCCTTTGCAATCTCGTAGAGAAGGATGTGAAAATTGAGTTTAATGAGAAATGCTTGAAGGTTTTTGAGTTGATCAAGAAAAAGTTAATTTTAGCTCCTGTGATTATCACATCTGATTGGCAACAACCGTTTGAAATTATCTGTGATATGAGTGACTTCGTAGTGGGAGCAACTTTAGGCCAAAGGTGAGAGAGTATTCAAGGTTATCCACTACTTTAGCTGAACTTTGGATGATGCCCAGCAAAATTACACTACTACAGAAAAGAAAATGTTAGATATTGTGTTTGCTTTGGACAAGTTTTGGTCATATATCATTGGGTCCAAGGTTGTGGTTTTCACAAATCATGCGGCAATTTGATATTTGTTTGCAAAGAAAGATACCAAGTCATAACTCGTTCGATGGGTGTTGCTTTTACAAGAGTTTAATATGGAGATTAAGGATAAAAAAGGGACAGAAAATGAAGTTATCGACCATTTATCTCGATTAGAGCTTGAGGAATCAAAGCCACCAATACCTATCCAAGAGACTTTCGCAAATGAACAATTATTCAGAGTCAATGAAAAGCTTCCATGGTTTGCCGACGTGGTGAATTATTTAACTACAGGTTTGATTCCTCTAGATTTAAATCCATCCTAAAAAAGGTTTTTATTTGATGTGAAAAGTTATCTATAAGATAAGCCTTTACTATTCAAGAGAGATCCCGATCAAGTGATTCGAAGATGTATCCCAGAAGATGAAGTCTTAACAATTTTGGAGCATTGTCATTCATCACCATATGGAGGTCACTTTGGCCCAACAAGAATAGCAGTAAAAGTTCTCTAGTGTGGTTTCTATTGGCCTACGCTTCATAAGGACAACTATGCTTTCACTAAGACGTATGACTGATGTCAACAAACGGGTAATATCTCATGACAACATGAGCTTCCTTTAACCAACATTTTTTAGGTAAAACCCTTCAATTTGTATATTGACTTCATGGGACCATTCCCTAAATCTTGTAGACAATACTATATTCTTTTGGCAGTGGACTATCAAATACAAAGAAAATGAGAAATATCGACGAAAAAATACCGACAGTATATAAACCGTTGGAAATACCGACCGAATTAACGTTCCTGTCGGAGAAATTGGGTGGGCGTTAAACTTTTTCCGACCGAAAACTATTCGGTCGCTGAATATGTCGAAATATTTTCCGACGCTCAAATTCCGTCGATGATGGGGTCGGTGAAAACCGCGACCTTCACTTACTCAAAACGACGTCGTTTTGGTTTAAACCAAAACGACGTCGTTTTGGTTATTATTTAGGGCTGCGTCTGCGAGTCTTCCTCCTCTTCCCGCAGAC
>JANVCQ010000230.1:36343001-36379824 GCA_025531925.1 Erythroxylum plowmanianum
ATTAAATTCTTTATATATTTTATTATTTAAAAATTTTCTCATTATTCATTAATATAACGTAACACAAATAAATAAAATATATATATAATATAACATTATTATGACAACAAAACAGAAAAAATATATCATTTATTACCGACGGACAATTGTCCGTCGGAAACTAAGGTATTTACCGACGGTCAACTTAACCGTCGGAAAAAGTTGGTTAATTCCGAGGAATTTCTCCGACGGAATCTTACTTGCCATTCCCTCGATAAACATATACCGACGACAAACTCTCCGTCGTTATTTCCGTCGTAAAAATGCGACGGAATATTTCGGTCGGTATTTTTAGCTGCGGAGAGTTCACCGACCGATTTTTGCCCCACCAAATTTCGTCGGTGATTAGCTTCAGCGACGGAAATACGTTGTTTATCGACGGAAATTTCCGTCAGAAATCAACTGATTTCTTGTAGTGAAAATGGGTTGAAGCCATAGCTTCACTAACAAACGATGTCAAGGTTGTTCTCGGATTCCTCAAGAAAAATATTTTCACTAAATTCGATACACCAAGGGCCATTATTAGTGATTCAGGTACCCAATTTTGCAACAAGCTTCTGGGTAATCTTTTAACCAAATATGGAGTTCGTTACAAGGTTGCTTTATCTTACCACCCATAGTCAAATGGCCAAGCTGAAATATCAAATCGAGAGATCAAAGACATTCTTAAGAAGACGGTGAACCCTAATTGGAAAGACTGGGCTCTTAAGCTTGATGATGCCCTTTGGGCATATAGGATGACCTTCAAGACTCCAATTGGCATGAATCCATATCGTTTAGTTTTTAGAAAAGCTTGTCATTTTTTGGTGGAGTTGAAACACAAGGTTTATTGAGTAGTTAAGAATTGGAAGAATTTTGAAATAAAGCATATGAGAACTCCAAAAATCTACGAAGAGAAAACTAAAAAATTGCATGACCAACACATCATAAGGAAAGAATTTGCCCCAGGAGAGAAAGTTTTACTTTTCAACTCGAGATTGAAGCTTTTTCTAGGTAAATAGCACTCTAGATGGTCGGCATTCTTTGTTGTGAAAAATGTTACCTCCTATGGGGCAATTGAAGTTGAGGGAAATAATGAAAGAACTTTCAAAGTGAATGAGCAAAGATTGAAGCATTATTATGGTCAAGAGTTAAGAAACATTGCAAGCAGTTCACTCAAGGACCTATGATCAAATAGCTACGTCGAGCTATTGACATTAAACATAGCACCTGTTAGGAGCCACCTCAATCTTATCATTTCATTTTAGTTCTTTATTGTTTCATTTTCTTTTTCTTTCTTTCATTTGAGTATCTTATTTGTATTCTCTTTATCTATTTTTTTTTAGGAATGCAAGTTTGGAGCTGTGAATTTTGATTTCAAGTTGCTAAGCCTTCTATAATCAAGGGAGTCCTTATGTTCTTATTTCCTTTTTTTTGACATTAGGAACAATGTCCCATTTAAGTATGAAGGTGGGACCAATTTTAAACTTTTTACAATTTTGCACTTGAACTGTGATGAAAGTTAAACCATGCCATTTTGTCATAATAGTTGGACTGAGAATTGAGTTGTGTGCTTGATTTTGAATTAGGCAGCTTGAGTGGAAGGTAAATCATATGGATTGATTGAAGTAGTTAGTTACATAAACTCAGTCAATAATTTGATACTTGAGTGATTAAGTAATGTATAAAATTTTGATGGATTTTTGCATAAGCACGTGTGAGGCTTTGAGCCTATATGAGTGCATTTGATATTCATTTCATTATTTTTTTGTTATAAGTGATACTCTCCTAGGAAGAATACCTCTAGAACTTGCATTGCACTGGTTTGAAATTACGAGATGCATGCTTTATGGAAATGATGAAGGCATTTTTTGTTTTAAACCTATTAGCTTAAATGACACACCTTATACATTATCCTTTACAACCCCTTTTGAACCATTACCTTTTTTTTACAAAGGAATAAAAGCAAAGCCTAAATAGTGGGCCCTAGGGTTAAAACCCCATACATATCCTCAAAAAGGATAGCAAGACATCCCAAAGGAGGATACTGCAAACTAGTAAATCCGAAGCCAAAAGAATCCGCAGTAGAAGCCAACCAATTAACGCAACAATTTCCTTCACGAAATACATAGCGGATACGAACCGTCTAGGATTTAGCTAATAGAACATGAATAGCCTTTATGAAGGAAGTAGTATAGGAAGAACTCGATCCTGAGGAGGAAAGAATGTTAATGACTACTAAGGAATCAACTTCTAGCTCAACCCATCGATAACCCATATCTCAAGCCAGATTCAACCCGGAATAAGCACTCCATAACTCAGCATCCAAGGGCGAGCAAAAGTCAATATGAAGGACGAACCCTCCCAACCAAACACCAGAACTATCATGCAGGAGACCATCGACAGAAGCATTCTGACTGGACGTTTGCTTCGCCCCATCTGTGTTCAACCTGATTCATCCCTCACTCGGTTTGGCCCAACCAATATGCCTAATGCTACTAGTGTTATAACCAATAGTAGCTCAAGAAGTAACCGCACCTGCTTTCATAACCCAAGCTGTATAATCTAGAACAGTAGCCTTGCTAACGACTGGCTAAGAGAAATCATCCTCAAATAAACTTTTATTTAGCCAAAGCCACTTAAACCAGCAGGAAACCCCAAATATAATTGACCACCTTAAACCACTAACCTCTACATGATTGTAGAGATTCGAAATTAGCCATGTCGAAGTGTTAAAACTAAAGAAATCTGCAAGGGCCATTTTAGATGAAAACTACGTCCAAAATGGGCGTACCCTAGGACAATCTCTAATAGCATGTAAACAAGATTCATGATTGTCACAATAGTGACACCTGTCATCTTCAGAAAGATGTCTATAAATACGCTACTGATTAGTCAAGAGTTTTCCTTTAGCAAACAGCTATATAAAATATTTGATACATTGTGGACCTTGCCATTTTCAAATCAAAGACTACAATCTACTATTGCCTTCATCACCAATATTTTCAATTAACTCATACGCAGATGTTGTTGAAAAGGACCCATTATGGTTTATATCCCACACTATGCAATCTTCATCAAACTCAGGTATCGGAGCCATAATGCTTGCAATTGTCATGCACACTGCCGACAGAAGGAGGTTCTGAAACTTCTTTGAACGTCAACACCCATCTGTGTCCACAAACTATCTTGCCTTTTCATACAAAATACTGCCAGGGATAGGATTAATAGCCAAGAGAGCTACAGGACCCCTTCACCAACCTAATTGTCTAACCAAAATCTAATACAATTCCCATTACCTACTCGCTACCTTGTACCAGCAAGAACAAATTTCCAGGTGGTAGAAATACCTCTCCAAACTGAAGAGGCTCCTCTACTCTCCAAGACCTCGAGAATATTGAAAGAATCAAAGTGGTATTTTGCTCAAAGGATCTGAACCCAAAGTGCAGAAGGATTAGAGATTAACCCTCAGTCAAATTTAGTGAGCAAAGCATCATTAGTAGAGCGAATTCTCCAAATACCGAGGCCCTCAGAATGCTTTGGCTTGCACACCACCTCCTAACTCACAAGATTAACCTTCCTTTGACCCTCCTTAGATCCCCAAATGAAATCGCACATAATCTTCTCAAGATCATCACAAAACTGCCTTGGTAACTGCACTGTTTACATGGTATAGATAGGTAATGACGCAAGAACAGATTGTGTTAGTGTAGCCCTACCTACAAGGGAAAGAAAGCGAGCACCCCAACCTGCTAGGTTATGTTGAGCTTTATCAAGGATGTGTTGATACATATGCCTTGTTGATCTTTCATGAATTAATGGCACCCCAAGATACTTTTCAAGGTTCACGGTGAGTTGGAAACCCAAATTTTTACTTAGGGCGCGAGCTTGAGGCCAAGAAATGTTCTTTGAGAAGTAGACTTTATACTTGTCATTGCTAACTTTCTATCTTGATGTCATACAAAATGTATCTAGAAGCCTACAGATTATCTGCACCTGATCTATAAAAGCCTCAGCAAACAAAATGAGATCGTCTACAAAGAAAAGGTGAGAGATGGTAGGACCTCCTCTACTCAACCTAATCGGCTTCCAAGTTCCCTGTGCTACCTCAGAATAAATAAGATGCCCTAATCTCTCCATAAAAAGAACAAATAGATAACGGGATAAAGGATCTTGCCTGATTCCTCTATTCGTAGTAAAAGAATCAGAGACTTCACCATTCCAGCAAACTTTCATTGAGACTGAAGTAACTTCATAATCAAACTAATCAAATATGTTGGCAAACTAATATCCATTAAAGTATCCAATATGAAATCCCACCGGAGACAATCATAGGCTTTCTCTAAATCTACTTTGATTGCAAGAAACCCAGATTTCCCCTTTTTCTTCCTCATCAAGTGAATGACCTCCTGAGCAATAATAATGTCATATGTAATTAAACGACCAGGAACAAAACTGCACTGATTGTGAGCTACCATAGAATTGAGGACAAGTTTCAGACGATTCACTACAACCTTAGTAATAATCTTGTATAATACAATATAGAGACAAATTGGTCTAAATTGAGTGATAAACACTGAGGATTGGACTTTCGGGATCAAAACAAGGACAGTTTGATTCAGCTCCTACTCCCATTGTTCATGCTTGAACGCCTTCTGAACAAATTTAAACATAGACTGACATACTAAATTTCACTATTTTGGAAGAATAACGCATCAAATCTGTCAAAACCAGGAGCTCTATTGGCATCCATCTCAAAAATAACTTTCTTAATTTCATCATATATTATAGGAGAACAGAGAGAACCCAACTCATCTTCTGTCAACCTGGGAAAGGCTCCAATAATAGGAAAATGGATCATCATACTTTTGTCATCCGAGAAAAGCTTATGAAAGTAATCTTTAGCTAAGTCAAGAAGTAACATAGGATTGGTGATCCTATTTCCACGATCATCATTTAGCATTTCTACCTTTAATCTCTTCCTCTTTTCCATAGTGTCTCTATGAGCTAACCACATACTACGGGATTGTTGATGCCAAAATAATTCCTATTCACACAGGACCTGGATAAAATCATCACGGAGCTTCTCTTCCAAGTCCAAGAGAGAATCAAAGTCATTACTTTCTATTGCTTGTTGAATACCTTTCAATCGAGCCATAAGTCTCTTTTACGATAGAAAATGTTGCCAAAATCAATTGTGTTCCATTCCCTTAACTTTTCTACAAAGCTAGCAATAGATGCACATAAATGATTCAGCTCTGGATGCCAATTCTCTTCCACAAAATTAGAAAATTTCTCATTAGCCAACTAGGCCGACTGAAATCAAAAGCTCCTATTACCCCTACACTCCGCTATTTCCCTATTAAATTTAACAAGCAAAGGCCTATGATCTGATCCAGGAAGTGGCAAGTGAGAATTCGTTGTTTTCGAGAAGGAGTCCAACCAGGAAGACAAGCACAGTGCCCTATCCAATCTCGCTTGGACAGTTCCCTGCCACTGTGTAAATTTTGATCCCACATAGCCAAGATCATGCAGACAACAAGAATGAACACAATCTTGAAACGCCTTGCTAACAACAGGCGTTGTTTTAGAACCTCCCTGTTTATTGGAGACATCCAATTTTGCATTAAAATCTCCTCCTACTAACCATTCCTTTGAAGTATGTCTCGTTATCTGCTTTAGTCCTTCCCATTGGTACCTTTGGAGATGATATTGAGGGCTAGCATACACGACAGTAAAAAGGAAGTCTAAGCTAGCATACCTAATATTTGGTATGAATGAATTGTTGATGAGATACCAATATTGTAACCTCCATAATTGATTTCCATAAAATACAAATCCCTCCTGCAAAACCATTTGCCTCTACACAAAAGGAGTATTCAAACCCAAGATTGCCAATTACTACATTAGCTCGCGATCCACTAATTTTAGTTTCGACAAGCACCACCATAAATGGATTATACATACGAATATGATTCTTCAAAATAGGTTGAAAATCATTGCCTCCAGCCCCTTGATAGTTTCAAATAAAAATAGACATAAAATAGAATGCAAAACAATAGGAAGGGTACTCACTTAACACTGAGTGTTACCCTTGGAACCTATATGCTCGCTTCCTTAGGGTTTGGCAATTTTGAAGGAGGTAAAGAATAAGTAACAGTGCGCCCCTTTGGAGAAGAACCCACTATCTCATCCAAATCCGCCATCTGATCACCACAGTCTATATCGTCTTCAGTCCAAAGCATAAAAGAGGTCTCGTTGCACACTACCTCCTTATGGGAAGAAATATTGATTGCTATATATTTTGATTGGGTATGTTGCATGAATTGCATCCGCACAGTAAGTTCAAAAATAAATTTTCGAGCAGGCTATGACACACTATGTTCCCCTTGGTCCAAACCTGACCTAACCCCCAATTTTCCTTTGTTAACAATATTGGATTTAGCTTTAAGCCCATTAGAAGTAGACCCCTCTCTATGATAAGACCGCCTAGCATCCTCCAATTGATTACCTAAATCTATTCTGATTTCTGTGCATGTGGTCTGACCCTTATCCCCCCAACTGGAGGCCTATCATTAATGATGCCTAAGATCTTGCTATTATTCAAAATTGAAAACCGAGATCCTTATACCCCATTTGTGTTCCTATTGATGTAAGAGTCTCTTTGATCAAGATCCTTGACTTTCGAGTAACGTGTGCACCGTTGGATCTAAATCCATGGTCCATAAACTTCTTTGGACTTATCCTTCACCGGAATCTCATTAGCTACTGGAGCATCCCTTTCATCCATCACCGCTCCTTGCTCATTGGTATGAGCAGGCTGTTGCTTCTCTCTTTGAGTATTAAGCCGTACTTGACAAGTCATCGAGGCATGGCCCACAATGTCACACGAATAACAAATTTGTGGTAATCCCTCATAGGCAACCTTAATCTCTTCTCTCCATCTAATTCCACACGAGAACAAAGGGAAGCGTTAAGATCAACATCCACCGCTACCCTCGCAAACTTGCCTCTCTTGGCATTCTTGGTAGTATCATCAATCTTAATAGTATGGCCAACAAGGTTACCAAGGGTCGTAAGAATCATTGGATGGTACCAAGAAATAGGCAATTCAGGGAAACGGATCCAAAGAACAACCCTAGACACCTTACCTTGTGAAGGATGAAATTGGGGGTGCCAACGCTAAACTGCGAGCATGTGCCCTAGAATCACCCAGGGGCCCTATGTTAGGGCATGAAGGAAATCGTCTTCGTCAATAAAATTAGTCAAAAAATAATTGTTGTCCAAATCCACCACTTTTATAGGGCTAGAAGGCTTCCATATTGATCTTAAGCGGGAAGAAAGCATTTTGTACCCAATTTTTCTCCTAAGGAGTTTAACAACGACCACACTCTCCCACTGTTTATCCAATCTAGATTTAAAAGTGGAAGATAGCTCCAGACCACTGCCAGAGTCCTCATTCATCTTTATGATATCTTCTTCCTCAAATTCAACAGGATCATCCTCAGGCCATTCAATCTCGACCTCCTCCTCTTCCGGTGGAACTCTCGTAACCGCTACCTTATAACTAGGTTTAGATCGCAAGGGTGGAGGCTCCTCCTCCCTTGATTGCAAAATAAATACTTAAAAACCCAAACTCCACTAGCCTTGCCCGATCACAAGTATAATGAAGTGCTAAGTGATCATTTGGTCTATAGTTTGGGATTTTTTAGCTTACTTGTTATTATGAGATGTTTATAGAGGTACTCTTACTCATATTTTATTGATTTATGCTATTTTTGTTTTTCTCTTGTTTTTTGTAAAAAAAAATAGAAAGAGAAAAAAGAAGAAAATAAAAAGAAAAATAAAAAAGAAAAACAAAGAAAAAGAAACAAACATAGTAGTATTAGTTAGTGATGAGTAGTAGTAGTCTCATGTATTCATTTGCATATCTCAGACTTTGTATTTAGCTGTTCCTTTTATTTAGTACTTTGTTAATGCTTGTGAATTAATCCGTGACCTTTTTATCCTACCTTAACCCAAACCCCATTACAAACCTAAATAAAAGTCCTTTTGATCCATGTTGGTATGTACTTTATGTGGTAGAGAATTGGTGAATATGCAAGCCTATGGTAGTGTAGTCTTTTAGAGGGAGTCTTGAGTAAAACACTGGCTCTAAACACTTGAGTGAATTGAGCGAAAATGTGAGAAAAATCCATATGAATTTTATATGTGCCTTTGATTAATAGTTTCTACTTTTAACCTTGTTTATATGCATTGATGAAAAAATTTATGATATGTGTAGTAGCTCAAAGCTGAGTTTGTTAAAGTTTGAATAAATGCACATACTCGATTTTCTTTGAAAACAAATTGATGAAATTTTTTATTATGTTTAAATTGCTTGGGTATAAACAAGAGTTCAAGTGTGGGGGTATTTGATATGAATAGATTTTTTTATATTTTTATATGTTATTTCATTTGAATTCATTCCTATTTTTGTGTTTAATTTCTCATTTTGTGTTCTTATTGATTTTGCACATAGATTTAATGATGGAATACAAATAAAAGATTAAAGCATGAAGTTTTGAAGCCATTAGGAGCTAGGAAGGCTGTCCATAATGTGGCCAACAAAGTTACAGAAGAAATGACTTAGAGAAGCATCAAAGAGGCTGTCCAAAACGATAGCCAAATATGTTTAATAGAGAGCTAAAAACCTATCCAAAATAGCAACCCTTGGAGCCTTCCTTGCTCACCAAACAATAGCATCTTTGGAGGTCCTCCTTGCTTTAAAACAAAGCTCAATTGGCCTTCAAAAATCCAGCAATATGGTATCACCATCAGCATTTAAAGGGAGGAGTTTCACGCATAAAACACAACAGTTGGAGGACGTTTGGCAGAGAAGAAACGTCGTCATTTGGCCAGCAAAAAGAACGTTGAACCCTCCATTCTTTCACACACCTGGAATGCCACTTCCACACCTCCACACACAGCAGCCCTCACAGCCTCTACACTTCACACACATAGCAGTTTCCTTCATCATATTTTCATGCACACTCCACTCACTCACTGTCGCAACTCCACTAAAGCATACATCCTCACCCACACAAACGCACAGCTTTCATTCCATCCTGCTCACGGCCCCTCCACTTCACGTAGCCTAGCCTCCACGCCACTCATCAGTCAAGGATTCACGCTCGTAGTCAAGACCTACGCAGCAACCCTCCACCCACTTCCACGCCCCAAACTGCCTCCATCTGAATACAAAGCAGCTTCCATATTCTTCATTTATAATTGATTCCTCATGAGTTTGTCTAAGGTTTATATTTTTGGACTGCTTGGATTGATGATTTGTGGTTGAACTCTAAATTTCTCTTTGGGATTTGATATTTTGTTGATGCTTTAATATCGAATTTTGCAAAATTATGACTCAATATTCATATACTTGTTGATTTTTTCTTGGATTTATTTGTTCTTCCTTTGAATTATTGAAAATTGACTTGGTATAAATTCACCTTTGAAAAAATTGGATTTTTGTTAGAGGATTGAAGGAAATTTTGGCTATAATTTTCTTATGGGTTTGGAGTCCAAAGAAACTTAGGAGGTGAAAATTGTGAGTTTGAGTTTGTGACTTAAGAAACTCTAGAAAGAACTTAAGTAAGAGATTTCTAAGTGATGTCTAAAGTGGAAAAATCAATTTATCTTTAGGAGAAGGGGATTAATTACTCTAAAAATTCACCTACAAGGTTAGGATTATTCATTTGTAGAGGATAGCTAATTCAATATTAAAGTTGCTAAAAATATAATTTCGTAAGAGAGTGTCATTCCCCTTTGACGTTAATACCTTTTAATTAGTCAATTGTTGTACTCTTTTCTTAATTAATTATTGCATAGATTGGTCACATTCACAGATATTTTGGTTGCATTGAATTAGATAGTTACTTAGAAATTTCTTTGAGTATTTAATAATTCTTTATATTGCTTTTAATTTTCCAAAATTTCACCCAATCCGTTTTCAAACATTGTTAGCTAGCATAAATTTAAATTTTCTCTTAATCCTTATGGACACAACTTAGTTCTTACTCATTTATTACTCACTTCGATAACCATGCACTTACAGTTCATGAACATTGGAATAGATGGCACAAGGATTTATCGCTTCAAATCTTCTGTACTCTTTTTCCTGTGCCCGCATGTGTTCCAAATAACATCTAACCATACAATAATTAAGAGAGAGAAATTTTAAATGATTGAGGCTTTGAATCTTTTGTACCCTTTTTTTGTGCCCGCATTTAACATCTAATCATACAATAATTAGAAAAGAGAAAATTTAAATGGTTGAGATGTTGTTGGAGCAGAGGAAAAAAGGGAATGTTTTGGCCTCATGTTCCAAATAACATCTAACCATACAATAATTAAGAGAAAGCAAATTTAGATGGTTGAGATGTAGAGCAAATTTAAATGGTTAAGATGTTAGAACAGAGGGCACAAGATTTGAAGCAATAACCTTTACAGAGATTCATTGGAGTATGTTTTTTTCTGTTGATCAACATATCATATGACCATGGCCGCCCAGAAGTATCCATCCAAATTAGCGTAGAGACCTGATTTGTTAACCAGCTATAATTTGACTTAAAACTTAGTTAATCCCCGTGTTGACCTAGAAACATGACAAAGGTTGAAGTTGTCAAAAACCTTAAATTGATTGCTTAAATAAGTCACTTTTTACTTTGTTCTTAATTATATGATTGAGATCAGTGGAAAATGTATTTATTGAACACTATAAATTCGATTCATGATTTATTTTTTAATTATTGAATTAAAAATAATTTAAATTTACATTACTTTTCATAAATCAATTTAAAATCAGTCAAAATTTTTATTAAATTGTAAAAAAGTAATTCACCAATACTCAATTCTTTAAGCCCTCTTAAGTGTCATTAAAGAGCTCCATAGTCATGAATTCGCTAGAGTCGATTTCCTCAATTGCACACTTTTCATTACCAGAAGTATCGGATTGAGAATGGATATATATGAAGTTTGCACACGAATCTAGGCGATTCCAAATCAATTGAAAAGGCTCTGTAAAATGATTGAAATATCTCATCTCACATGTTCTTTGATACATCATACATTCAAGCTCCTACACTCGATTTTTAGTGTATAAGATTCACATAAAAATAGGTGAAAAGTGGATGCCGATCTACTATGCAACCTTACAAACAATGAACGAATAGGAAGAAGACCGTACAATGATAATAACAATAATGGTATATAGTCAAAGCCGGCCGCCATTTACACCTTCCTCACTGATCGCTGATGAGATCGTCTTCTCAGCCCTTCAAGTTGCTTCTCCCACACAGCTTTTGGGAACACATTTTTCTTATAACTATCCCATTCCAACATATAATCATCGTAAATTCGACGTGAAACTGGATCGGACAATGTTTCATAAGCCTCTCGAACCTCGACGAATCGCTTGGTGGACTCTTCCTTCAACGACGGTGGGCAAACATCAGGGTGGTAGAGCAGTGCCATGCTTTTATATGCCTTCTTTATCTCATCAAACCCTACACTCTTGGACCTTAGAGAAAGAACTTCATAGAAATTTGTCTTCTTCTCGAGCATTACCACACGATGATGAGCCCTACAATAAAGGTTATTGTGAGCTTCTTGCCTTGACCTTACTCTTGGACCCATTTTTGCCACATTGCAATTCAATTTCAGGGACATCTCCATTTTAGAATAAGAGGACGAGATCAGAGAGAGACGAAGAAAAAACAGTCCTTTGGTTGCATTCTGAGCTTGATTTATAAACATGAAGAGGAGTGATTCCTAGGTTTCTGCTTTGTTTGGCATTTTTATTCTTTCAAGCTCGAGTCACGTTGAACGTAATTTTGGCAGGGTATTGACAACCAAGTATTTCTATTTTCTTGGTACTTTCCTAGCTGTTCTCGCTTATTTAATAGTGAAGAACAATAAATCTTAAATCACTGTGTTGTCTTACATGTGGTCCTGCTCAAGAAGTTTGTATTCTTAATTAGTCAAAACACGTAAACTATATCGATAATGACAATGTTTTTTTTTACTTGATTTCGATCGATTTGCAAGAATACGATTAGGGTTCAATGGGTTCTAAATGATAACGGGTAATGATAACGGGTATTGCGACCTCATTACCATGATAAGATTACGACTGCTACGTTGATAAATGATTAAAAAATTAAATTAGTTTGTTCCGTTTAAAATTTAACTGATAAATTTTTTAGTTTGATTTATAATTTTTTGTTCGATTTATTTTAATAATTTTCAATTAATTTTTATTAACTAATCGATTTTTATAAATAAAATTAAAACAAGTAATTTTTATTTAACAATCGCCTTTTTTAATTCAACTTCAAATTCTTTCCTTCAATCATATTTTAAAATTAATCAATTTTATTTAATTTTTAACTGATTATCTAATATTGGTTAAATCTTTTAAACTTTTTTTTTATTTACAAGAGAAAAATACAACACTAAATCAACGCTCTGGAGTACACTGTGCCTTACGCATCTCAAAGGAGAAGCTCTTGGACCCCAAAAGGGGGCTCCTGTAGGATATGTAGGCCCAGACTTAAAATGCCAACTAGACGAGCGAAACTGTCTGCACACTAGTTCCCTTCCCAAAAAACATGCTGAAGTTGGATTGTTCACTTCCGGTGCAGCATATTTAATTTATGATTCAAATTTTAAAGCATTGATAATTACAGTATATAAGTTCAAATTTTAGTTTAAAGTATTACTAGATTTTTCAAAAAATTTAAGAAAAAAAGATAAAGATTCATCTTGAAATAATATTTTATTTTTAAAAAATAAAAATAATTGGAAATTTAATAAAAGTATTTTAAATATAATATCTCGAACCTAATAGACATCATAGTTTGTTTGGTTAGTGATTGGAATCAATTAATCAAATTTGGTAATAGACCTAGCTTTATTTCTTTGTTTAAATATTTTAAAGATTCAACCAAAATTTTAAATATTATATTAAAGGATTTTGTATTAAATATCAAATTAGATATAACTTCTTATTCCTTTGCCGGCCAACAAAAATCTTTTTTTTTTTTACATTCCTATCAAATCCCAAACCAATATTTATATATATTAGACAAAGCATACTACCTCTTTTTGCCCATTGTTTTTTGGTTAGGTAAGTATAAGATATTATACTTAATTAAATCTGTCCCAACCTTTTGTGCTTGTATGTATATACACAAAAGTTAGCACCTAAACTCCAAAACTAGGACACTAATTAATCCACATCTAAAAAGAAATACCTTGTATGCCTTGTCTTTTCCTAGTTATATATGGACATAATGATTAAAAATTTTAACCGATTTTTAGTCATAAAAATCTTAAACCATCAAATTTTTTTATTCGATTTTTAACTTTTCGGTTCGATTTACTTTAACAACTTTTGTTATTAAAAATCGATTAATTTATTAATTAACAAGTTCTATAAATAAAAATAAATTTATTAATTTTCATTTAATAATCTTTTTAATGAAACTTTAAATTCTTCGAGAAATAAGAACAATCTTTTTCAATTATATTTCAAATTCTTTAATTTTATTCAATTAATTTTTAGCTGGTTTTATATATAATAGTTTAATATCGATCGAACCTATTAAACTTTAAATTTCTTGTCTTACCGATTTAACTTCCGACCAATGTTTAAAATAATATATATATATATTATTTGATGTTTATATAAGTCAATTAAATTTGGACTTACTGCAAATGTAGTCTAGGCAAGCTTCCATGAAATGATCCAAGAGAAGGTATAGAAGTCAAGAGATGTGTCGATTTATATACATAGGAAAATAGAGTGGATTTATATAAATATTAACAAGATTCTCTCTCTTTTTCTTCCCCACTATAGAATTTGCCCTTCTCGATCGCCGGCCTGTCTTAATCTTTAATCCTAAATCCTAAACTTTAAGTCTTAAATGAAATATTAAATATATAAGTTAAAGTTCTAGGCAAGAGAGGTCAGCAAATAAAGTTCATGATCCCAAGCCTTTGGAGATGAATGGATCCCCACCAACTTTTCTAGGATGAGGCTCTCCTTTCAGGCCTTTGGGCTTGTACTTTATGGGTTTTTGCATTTATCACTAATTAAAATTAATTACATAAAACAATACATTTTTTCATGAGCAAATTGAAATTAACGCAAAGAAATTAGATATTTTTATTGTATTTTATTTTTCCCTATTATTATTATCATTACTAGTACTATTATGTTTATTTATTTATTATTTTTACTTTTATTTATTTATTTTCCCTTTCTATTTTTCTTTTTATTTTTATTCATTCATGTAAGTCATGTGGAAGTAGTTTCTCTCCTAGTTATGAGTAAGACTGCATACTACTAGATCTTCCCATACTCTACATCTCAACAAAATTTCTACTAAATGTTGTTGTTTGTTGTTCTAGTTTTTTTTCCAATCCTCCGAAAAAAGGATTATAATGTTCAAGATTTAGTTAGTAGGCTATAAAAAAATATTGGGCTTGATTAAATTTGTGTGTTAACACGAGTTATAAAAATTAAATAAAATGTTTTAATTGGTAGAGGTCATATCTCATAAATATGAATTTTTAAATTTAATCTAGAAATTATATATGTAGTATAATTATTAAGAATTAGGATGCTCATTTATACTCGTTTTAATTTGTTAGAATAAAACTTAATTGACAAGATATAAAATTATACTTTATAAACATTTTAATAATTGTTTCGACCATTTAAAAATAAATTTTGAGTTGAATTATATCATTTTAAATTTTAAATAGATTGAAAGACACAATTCATACATTCTAACCTTCAATAATTGCTTACCTAAATTTAATCACGTGAAAAACCTATGAAGAGCATCTATTGATTATCAAAGAAGCAGCCATCGTGAATAAATGATAGTGACCTAATTGTTCATTACCATTTGATAATGAAAAGTTGATGTATGCCAAACTTTCATGGAAATTGCACTTTTGAATTGCTAACGAAAGTGAATTCGATCCTCATTGGTAGCTAATAAGTTACAAAAACAGACGAAGTCTAGAATTTATGTAACATTCTGCCTAATATCTGTGAATTTTAAGATCAAATGCTTATTTGGACTAATAAGAGAGTTACTTTTGTATGTATAGTTTCAACGTATATATAATGAAAATTTTTATAATAATTATTATTTAAATTTATATTGATATTTAAGTTTAACAACAAGAACAACATCTCAACAGAAGTAATATCACTGATATGTCAGGCTTGGAGAAATTTAGAAATACGCAGTCTTACTCTAATCGATAAAAGGATTCTTTTCGATAGATTTATATAAAAATAAAATATATATTAAAAATAAAGAATTAATAAAAGCTACTTATTAAAATAATAAAATTAAAGTTAAAATTAGATATAAAAGATAATAATAATAAATAAATACGTACATATAAAAATATAAGAATAAATAATACAATAAATACAAAACAAAGTAAAGAGTAAAGAGAAACGAACATACTATTTATATTTTGGTTGCAATATACTTTGAAAAAATAAATACTTTGGGTGCAATATTACCCCACCAAGAAATCATGTGCCAACCTAAAGACGCAATAATTGGAAAAAATATATACTTTGGGTGCAATATTACCCCACCAAGATATGGGGAATATAACTTTAACCACTAAAGAAGTACCTTATTCAACAATTTTTATAATAATTCAAATTTACAATCACTATTTTTAAGGTGTACTTAAAATAAAATTTAAAATGCACGTAATAATCTACAAAATTACATATTTTTAATAAATTAATTAATAATTTTAAATTAAATAATTGTCTTAATTTAACTTACACTTACAAATTTTAATATTTTCTTAATTTTTAAGAATTCGACTGTCCTACAAATGTTCCTCTAAATATATACAAAAGCCAACATCGTTTTCCTGTTATAACTTTAATTAGATTTATCTAAAAGAAGAAATAAATTTTAGGTTTACAAGTATGCCAAATTGCATCAATGACATCAACTCTAGGTTTGAGCCAGTGGATGTTGGGTGTCAATTCGAACAAATTCCAAGTGTGTTAAGGACCACAAGCTCTATTGATAAGTGTATGTAAAAATAGGCTGCGCCTGTGACTTTGATTTTCATGGCAAGGATCACGATGCATCCAAATTATGAGTGTCGTGATCACTAATTATTGTCGCTTGAGTTGCTACGGTAATTTAATGCAACTTTTCGTACAAAAACAACTACTCTGATACTTTTTGCGGAAAGTTATTATTATTTTTCATAAGTAGAATATGTAATTATTATTATTTCATTATGTACTAAATAAATTATTATATATATATTTGTGATCTAACTCGAGGGTGATGAAGACGATGACACATGTGTTAGTCATGGGTCCCTCTTACATGGAGAGACTCCATGTCTAATATTGCGGCACCGAATTCGACGCCGCAATATGCAGTCTTTGTTGACTTCAACAAATGCAGCATTTGTTGAAAAGAAGAAAAAAAAAAGACAACTGCAAGGCCGCTGTCTTCAGTTGCTTCAACAAAAATGTAACAAAATACACAGAAACAAAACAGAGAGAAACCAGTTTTGCTCTGAAGTTGAGAAATTTATTCCTCAAGAGTTGGTGAGTGACAAAATAGTGAGGTTAGTATTTTTATGTTGGGAAACACCTTGTGAGCCACTATTTTGATTTTATCTATGTATACCTACTATTTGTAATAGTAGAAGAAATATTCTGAGTTTTGTCCATGAACGTAGCCCAAAGTTAAGGATGAACCACGTTAAATATTCTGTGTCCATTTTGCTTATTTTATTTTTCTTTTTCACAAAATACACCTGCTGCGTCCAACAAGTGGTATCAAAGCTGTGTTTTCATTGAAGGTATTTTTTGAAAAGAAACACATCATCGGGAAGAGAAAATTACAACAAATTTTTTGGCGTGATCCATTCAAAAAGTTGACGTAAAACAGAAAAGATGATGAATAGTACTAAATAATACTTTTACGTTGTTTTAATTAATTTAGAAGGTGACGCACTGTGCAGCAATAGTAACTGGTCCTGCGATACTATTTGAGTTACTATTTACAAGGTCCCGTAATATTATTCCAGTGGGGTCCGACGAGGCACTATTTATTGGATCCCGCAGTACTATTCTGGTGGGGATCGGCGACACTATTCCGATCTCATGGTGAAAATTTAGAAGATATCTTTTCTGTCAAATTTTGACGTCCTGGTTCCATATTTGAGATCAGTTTTCTCAAATTTGGTTTAATTTGACAAATGGAGGTGAAGACGAGCAAAATGATCAATTTAAACGGTATGAACTACCGTATATGACGAATCAAGATGAAGGATCTCTTGATGATTACAAAGATGCATTTGCCGGTATTTTCAACAACTAAACCGGAGGAGATGTCCAACGAAGAATGGGAGTTTGAGCATGAACGAGCATGTGATCATATTCGACAGTTTGTCGATGATAATGTGTACAATCATATTTGAAGTTCAACTTCTGAATATGGTTGACAAGAATGTGAAACAACCATTATCATTTTCGATATCTAAGTGAGATCTTCAAATTGTCCTAAACTTTTTGAGTTTTCTGTGAAAGAATCAGAGTTTTGATTATTAATGTTACTATCAGAGCTATCTGGTACTGTGTGATTATCAGAACTATCTAAACTAAGTGGAGGGTGACCATAAATTCTTGGTTGAGCATGAGTTCTTCTGTTGTATCTAAAGATTCTATTATAATTGATTATCTTTTAAATTATATTGATTGAACTTAATATATGAATTATACTTCACTATCTTCTAAATTATTAAAGTGAAAATAATTTAATAATTATAATTTGAAAGCAAAGATTTTGAGTTAATAAATATATAAAAACAAAAAATATCAATTAAACTATTTTCTTTAAAACCCAACCATTTATACTTATTTTTATTAAGAGGTAACTTAAACTTTTTTTTTTAAAACGGATGAACTTGCAGTCGCTATCCTTTAGATATGCAATGGATAAACCTCCGAATTAACATAATAATCTGTAAATCATGCCAATCGGATACTCTGTACTATACAAGTCCTATACAACAGGCTCGATCAATAAAGCATAAACATGAGGAATCGAACACATGACCTTTTGACCTCCCCCTCACGAGACCTCTTGCTAAGCAATCATGGAGATATCTTTTTCCTTCTTTTATAACAATAATAAGAGAATAACAATAATAAAAGAAAGGATCTTCAAGTAATTAGTAAAAATTGCTCTATTATAATCATAATGTCACAATTTTATATTATGGAAATAATTTTTTCGTAAAAATATAAAGATAAGACTACATATATTAATGATTGTATCCAAACTTTGTAAAACAGATAATTTTGTGTATTAAATAAGTAAAATATTTTATAAGTAAAAATCTTGTTGATATATAAACTTTGCAAAAATGCAAATTGTGGTAAAATTGTATAATATGTCATCTTATTTTTAATTTGAAGAGAGATTATTTCGACGGTCACGGACAAGAGTGACTCAGAATTACAATCGAGGAAGAGTCTGGAACCCTGAGACAGTAAACGTGAACGATGAAAGCAGACAAAAGCAGTAGTTGAAGACCGTTCATGTGACTGACATGGTCCTTTTACCACCAACTTTCAACAAGAGATGGACCTTATCAGAAGAATTGAAAGCGACTTATTTGGGATGGACCACAAACGAATCTTCTCACATGCTGATACACTTTTAAGAGGAAGAAGAGAGAAAGCAAATGCTTACTTAAACACATCAACCTTTCCTTACCTCACGAATATGTAGACAAGTCTACCCAGGAAGAAGAAAATAGAAATTGATATGGACATTCGAGAAGGCTTCTCATTTTTTCCAGCACCATGTCAGCTTTCCTCCTAGAATGGCCTCTCATTCTCAAATGGACGAAGGTCCCGCAAACCACAAACACAACTTAGTGGTCAGTGATTCTCGAATAAAAGGGTCTAGACCCTTTTTATGTCCACACGACGACCTTTTGGTACGGGTCATGACAATAATTTGCTCTGACATCTAGAGATCGTATCGCGATATTACTATTCTTGCTTGTTTTTAAATATTCCAAGGTGTATTATGAACCTAGAAAAGAAACATTACTGCATGATGAATTCACAATGATGACATGGTTGTTAGACTTACTAATTGAATTATGTTGTAATACACTAATAGGCTCGATGTATATGATAGAAAACTAAAATACGAAAGGTGACAATCTATTCCGTCATAGCATATTAAGAGTTATTTACAGAGAGTGTTTTTGACTATAACTATCTAATTAACTTAACTGTCAAGTATAATTCTAACACCCCCCAAACTGGTAAGTATATATTATATACTCCCAGTTGGCGAAAAGAATCTCGAAAAATAGTCAACGAAAGCCTTTTGATGAAATAATCAGTTAACTAGTTTTTGGAAGAAACAGGAAGCAACACAATAACACCATGCTACAACTTTTCTCGAACTACATGACAATCAATGTTAATATGCTTGATACGCTAGTGAAAAACTGGATTTTGGGCTAAGTATACGACAGATTGGTTGTCACAAAGTAATTGTGTTGGAATAGTAGGAGCCAAAAGTAGTTCCTCGAGTAGATAGTGGAGCCATTGCACTTCACAAGTTGCGATTGCTAAGGCGCGATATTTAGCTTCCGAAGAGCTGCGACTGACTGTGATTTGCTTATTAGTTTTCCAAGAAATCAAGGAAGAGCCAAGGAACACACAAAATCCTGTTATAGATCTCCGTGTGTCGCGACAAGTTCCCCAATCCGAATCTGAATAAACCGTGAGTTTAATATCATTGTCATAAAAGAAGTGAAGACCATGTCCGATAGTGCCCTTTAAATACCGTTAAATTTTGAGAGCAGCAGTCAAGCGATCAGAAGTAGGAGAATCAAGAAACTGTGCCAACTGTTGAACAACAAACATGATGTCTGGTCGAGTAGTAGTTAAGTATTGAAGTTTGCCAATTAACTTTTGAGTAGTAGTCAAGTATTGAAGTTTGCCAATTAACTTTCTGTATTGAGTAACATCCTCCAATTTGTTGCCCGTATCCTTCGAGAGTTTCGTCTCTGGTAAAATAGGTGTGGAAACTGGTTTTGATTCCAAAAATTGATTGTCTTGGAGCAAGTCCAATTTATATTTCTTTTGGCAAATAGTAATTCCTTGCTTTGTTCTTACTACTTCAAGGCTAAGAAAAAACTTTAGTTCTCCAAGTTCCTTAATTGTAAACGCATCATGTATGCCTCCAAGTTATCACTAGCCACGATAACATCATCCACATAGACCAAAAGTGCCATGAAACCTATACTCCCTGTTTTGAGAAACAAAGAGTGATCGGAAGCAACTTGCTTGAAACCGTACAGAAGTAAGGCTGAAGTGAGTTTAGCATTCCATTGTTGACTAGCTTGTTTTAAGCCATAAAGAGACTTAAACAGTTTGCAAACTTTGTTGCTATGTTCGTCATAACCCTTGGGAAGCTGCATGTATACTTCATCAAGGTCGCCATAAAGGAACGCATTGTTGATGTCAAGTTGATGTAAGTGTCACCCTTTGATTGCTGCTAATGCAAGAAGAAGTTGGATTGTCATCATTTTGGCTACTGGACTAAAAGTATCCAGAAAATCTAAGCCTTCTTGTTATGTGTAGCCCTTAGTAATTAGTCGAGCCTTGTATCATTCCACGGATCCGTCTGCTTTCTGTTTGATTTTGAAGACCCACTTACATCCGATTGCATTCTTACCAGGTGGCAAATCAACCAGCTACCAAGTATTATTTTGTTGTAGTGCCTCTATTTCTATGGTTATAGCTTATCTCCAAGATGTATGCTTAACTACTTGTTCATAAGTTTGGGGCTCATGATCTTAGTCAACTGCGGCTGCAAACGCATAATGATTAGAAGTTACTCTAGAATAAGAAAAAATGTTAGAAAGTTGATGAGGACTTGATCTTTGAGCAACCATGCACTTGTAGTCAGTGAGATACGAAGGTTTTGACTTTGCCCTAATGCTTCTTCATAAGTTGTGATTCGGATGCTGTGGAGAAGGAACTGGAGCTGGGAGTTGAGTCACAGGTTGAGAAAGAATCGATGAAGTAACATCAGTTGATAATGTGGAAACAGTATCTGGTAAGGTGACATCCATTTCTGGCAATGATGAAATAGCGGGAATAGGCAGGATATCATCAAATAACGATTGAATTGATGAGGAACGCTAAATTATGTGATCATTGTTTGACTTTTAAGAAATCTTCAGATCAGAAATTAGTGTGGAAAATGGAAAAATATGTTCATAAAAGGAAACGCCCTGAGAATTAAAAATCCTTTGAGCTTTAAGATCATAAAGTTTAAATCCCTTAACACCTGGAGAGAAACCAAAGAAAACATATTTGAGGCTTCTGGAATCAAATTTGTTGTTAATATTAGAATGATTCGAAGCAAAATCAAGGCAACCAAAAACTTTTAAATTATCGAGATTTGGTGGTTTAGAATATAATGCTTCAAAAGGTGATATGTTATGAAGAATAGAAGTAGGGATTCGGTTGATCAAATAAACAGCATGCAATACACATTCACCCCAGAAATGTATAGATAAGTTTGCCTGAAATCTTAGTGCTTTCGCCACATTCAAAATGTGTTGATGTTTTCTCTCGACAATACTGTTTTGTTAAGGAGTTTTAATACAAGAGGTTTGATGAATTTTGCCATGTGATTTATAGAAAACTGGAACATTAACTCTTGTCCATTATCAAATCTAATACACATGACAACACTACCAAACTGAGTAGAAATATAAGAAACGAAATTCTGCATAATTGTTCTTACTTTAGATTTGGTTTTCATTAGAAAAAAACCCAAGTAAATCTACTAAAGTTGTCTACAATAGTGAGAAAATACTTATGCGCTTTAAAGGTGGGAGCGTAATTATCTCCCCAAATGTCAATATGAATGAGATCAAAAGGAGCATTACTAACAGAAGTGTTGATAGGAAAAGGACTCATTTTTGTTTAGACATATGAAAAATTTCACAAGGTTTAATATTAGAAACAAAAGGAACTAACAGTTTTAAATGAGGAAAAGAAAAATGGCCTAGCCTATTATGTCATAGCAAGGAAGTATCTTTATTACATTTAACAAAATTAGCAAAAACATCAGTCAAAGCAGGTAAAATAGCATTGGAAGTTAGTTTGTATAATCCGTGGGAATGCTCAACACCAATCATCTTCCATGGCTAAATGCTCTGGATTATACAATGAGAAGATGAGACAAGTATGCAGCAAGAAATATCATGAACCAATTTACTGATGGATAAAAGATTAAAAGTAAATTCTGGCACATGTAAAACTTTAAGAAGTTTCAAAGAATCATTGACATAAACAATGCCAATATGAGTAACCTGAATTCTACATTTGTTAGGAATGTGGACATAAACATCATCAACCAATTTATAAGAATGGAAAAATGCTAAAGAACAGGCTATGTGACCCGTAGCACTAGTATCAACAATCCATTCATTAGAATGAGAATGATTCATAGTAGCAATATTTAAAGAAATGTGTGGAGTTAACTCACGATTTGAAGAAATCAAACCTACATGTAATTTTGGTAGTATACGATTTGACAAAGTTACTGCATTAACGTGATGAGAAGTAGATGGAAGCCTTTGCAGTAGCTGTAATAACTGATCATGTTGATCCTTAGTCAATTGAAAATGAGGAACTGTTCGTTTATAGTTTCAGAACCATGATAATCAGCAGAGTTAGTATTAGCATCTTCAGTATCCACCTCATTAACATACACCCGATTTGAAGACTTTTTGGAATTCTTCATATTGATAGGATACCCATGCTTCTTATAGCATCTGTCAATGGTATGGCCCTCCTTTCCACAATGGATACAAATCGGTAGCGTTGAATTGGTAAAGAACTTTCGTTGTGTAGAAGCAGTAGAACCTTTCACTGCCAAAGTACTGATGTCAGAAACCACCAAAGGTCGTTCTTGTTGAATAACCAAAGAAAACGCCTTATTTAAAGAAGGTAAATGATCCATCAACAGAAGTTGCGATTTGACAGTGGAATAGTATTCATTCAATCCCTTAATGAAAACCATTACCTGATCATTCTCATGAAACTCCCGTATATTCTTGGAAAGACCACAAGAACATTAAGGATTACACGAACAAGAAGGGAGAGGACGCAAGATTTGCAATTCATACCACAAGATTTTTAGCTTAGTGAAGTACTCATGAACAGATAAAACACCTTGTTGACAAGTATAAATTTCAAGCTGAAGATCAAATATACAAAAAGAATTGTTTTGAGCAAACCTAGCTTTGAGATCATTCCATATCTCATATGTAGAATCCAACCAGATAATGGACTGTGCAATAGAAGAGGAGACAGAATGGATAAGCCAAGAAATTACCAAATTGTTGCATCTTTCCCATGGAACAAACAAAGGATCTGTACGAGATGGTTGCATGATCGATCCATTGACAAAGCTGAGTTTATTCTTGGACATAAGTGACATTTTCATGGCTCTCTGCCACTGATGATAATTCGGACCCGTTAGAATTGAAGAGACAAGAACCAGCATCGGATTCTCGTTTACATGAAGATAATATGAACTGGAAGGATTATCTTCTGCTTTTGACGTCGAGCCAGAAGCATTATTAGTATTCCAGATGTCAAAACTTGCCACAATAACAGGATTCACGTAAAGAAAGAAAAATTAAAAAATACAAATAAAGAAGCGATAACATTTCTTGGCGTGTACAAAGAAAATGCAAGAAAGACTAGATTTCATATAAAGAATCTAGAAAAACTCATAGAAGTGAAATCATTAGCTCTGATACCATGATAGAAAACTGAAATAAGAAAAGTAAAAATCTATTTCGACATAGCATATTAAGAGTTATTTATACGGAGTGTTTGTGACTATAACTAACTAACTAACTAAACTGTAAAGTATAATTCTAACAGTATATGACCTCAGTTTCCAATTCAAGAAAATGAAGGATCCCTCTACTTCTTGCTTGATTGGCATCGCCATCCTTCGTGACAAAAACAGGGCAAAGGCCAAGACATTTGGTACAATTTCGAAGAGTCAAGATCCATAAAAATTGTATTGCCTAAACACTTGCATGCAAATGTTATATTACTAGAAAAGCAAACCGACGTTTGTTTCAATTTTTTTTTTAATAAAGGAAGAGCTCGTATTCATTGTGTTCAAGTGCATGCTGTAAATTTTTTTTTTAAGTTTGTAATAACTTATTAATTATACATTTTAAATAAATTACTTAAAAGTTAAAAATCAAATGAAAATGATTATAAAATTATTTAGTAGTAGTATACATTAATTAATAAAAATTTCAAGAATATAAATAAATTATTAAGAATATTTGGATCAAAAGACATTGGTTCCTAACTTGAAAAGTTTACAAAATACTTTTTATAAATGTTTATAAAACAGAAAATAATATAGGTTTTTTTTAATCTCTCCTACTAGTTTAAATCCATTAATTGATAACACAATTGTAACCCATTAGAACTTTCGTTATAAAATTAATAAATTGACAAGAGAAACTTAATAGAAAAATAAAGAAGTATAGAGAAAATGATATCATTTTTAGTAAAATGATATTATTTTTTATTTTAGAAAGAATTTTTTTTTTGGTGGAGTAGAGCTTAGGCTACCTTCGACTAACACACCAAATTTACACTTCCAAGAGCATCATTTTGGTGTAATAAATAGTAAAATTAAAAGTAGTAAAATAACATCTTTGATTTTTTTATTTACATATTTCTTGTATACTTTTATTATATTTTGATATATTTATAAAGATTTTTAAAATGTAACATTAAATTTATTTTTAATATTTATTTATAAATGTTATAAATTTACTAATAAAATATTTTAATAATACAAATAAATTTAAAATAAACGTTGCATAAACTTATGGAGTTGGAACTCGAGAGTTCTAATACACTTTAAAGACGGGAGTCGGGAATACTTAAGTTGCGAAGGTTTTATTCCCAAACTCAATGACGGCGCGTTTAAAGCACATCTGTAATTCACAACATCGGTGATTGACCACGCGCAGTACATATCGTGAGACCGAGCTAACACAGACTCCAACTGACACAGTCCATTACTTTTTCACTCGTCTTCGATGACTTTCGCGACGATCGTCACCGGTACTTTCGTTTCGGTTCCAGTACGTTCTTAGATACTGGGACCCGCACAGACATGAAAGTACTAAATTAGAATTAATAATTAAATTGTTATTCTGGTTAACCACGTCGCCAAGCTCGCACGCGTTAGCCGGTACATGCGATTCCACTGGTACTCCCCTGTCTCTCTCTGTCTTTTGCTCTATTTATACGCACCGCTTTGTCTTTGTTCTTCCAGTCGAGTAGCAGCATATCCTTTTCTTGTTTCAGAAGTTACGATCATTTGTTTTTGTTGAGAGAAAATGTTTATTGAGAAGTTTAAGGTTGAGTCTCCTAATGTGAAGTACTCAAAGGGTGAGATTCACTCTGTGTACAACTACGAGACCACCGAGGTTGTTCATGAGAACAGAAACGGGACCTATCAGTGGGTGGTCAAGCCCAAAACTGTGAAATATGAATTCAAGACCGACACCCACGTCCCTAAACTGGGGTCCGTTACTAATTAACTGCCTCGTTTTAACCGATTTCGTTTCGTTTCTTGATTATTTAATCTGGGCCGTTCTCAAAATCCTGAATTTTAATGCGTTTTCTTTGATAGTGTTATGCTCGTTGGTTGGGGAGGAAACAATGGCTCAACCCTCACCGGTGGTGTTATAGCCAACAGAGAGTGAGTTTCTGTACAGTAATGGTGTTTATCGTATGTAATTATATGGAGTTGGGGGTATTTGGTCGATGGGATTGTAACAGGAGTATACTATTTGTTTTAATTAAGGAAATTTGTAAATTTGTTTGTATTTGTGTTTTTGTTTTTGCAGAGGAATCTCATGGGCGACAAAGGACAAGGTTCAACAAGCTAATTACTTTGGCTCGCTAACCCAGGCATCGACGATTCGTGTTGGGTCCTTTAATGGAGAGGAAATTTACGCTCCATTCAAGAGCCTCCTTCCCATGGTATATTGATAAAATGTGTCTTCTGTTACTGTTGCATGGTTTAACTTTTCGATGTTTAAGTGACGAGAGTTTTGTAAAATCGATCCAGGTGAACCCAGACGATATTGTGTTTGGAGGATGGGACATAAGTGACATGAACTTGGCAGACGCCATGGCCAGGGCTAAGGTCCTGGACATTGATTTGCAGAAGCAACTCAGGCCTTACATGGAGTCTATGGTCCCACTTCCTGGAATTTATGACCCTGACTTCATCGCTGCTAATCAAGGATCACGTGCCAACAACGTGATCAAGGGCACCAAGAAAGAGCAGGTTCAGCAGATTATCAAAGAGATCAGGTACCCTCCTTGTTGGGTTTAATCTGTTTAAAAGGTCTTCCCATTATGGGGGAGCTTAATATTGTCATATGATTATTACAGAGAGTTTAAGGAGAAAAACAAGGTCGACAAGGTTGTTGTTTTGTGGACAGCAAACACAGAAAGGTACAGCAATGTTGTTGTGGGGCTAAATGACACTATGGAAAACCTCTTGGCTTCTTTGGAGAAGAACGAAGATGAGATATCTCCATCAACTTTGTATGCCTTGGCCTGTGTTTTTGAAAATGTTCCTTTCATCAATGGAAGCCCACAAAACACTTTCGTTCCAGGTAACTAAACCTCTATGTTCAATGTTCTATAAAAGAGATGACCCTTCAATTGTGTTAAGCATCCAATTTTTCCTCAGGGCTTATTGACTTAGCTATTAAGAGGAACAGTTTGATTGGTGGAGATGACTTCAAGAGTGGTCAGACCAAGATTAAGTCTGTGTTGGTCGATTTCCTTGTTGGAGCTGGTATTAAGGTATACATATAAATACATGCATACATACATACATATATATATAGACTATATAGGAACTTAACTGTTGAACCTGAACTGAATTAATTATGCAGCCAACATCAATAGTTAGCTACAACCATTTAGGAAACAATGACGGGATGAATCTTTCTGCACCTCAAACTTTTCGTTCTAAAGAGATCTCCAAGAGTAACGTTGTGGATGATATGGTCTCAAGCAATGCTATTCTCTATGAGCCTGGAGAGCATCCTGACCATGTTGTGGTCATCAAGGTAAAAAAGGATTTAACTCAAATCTTCTCCAGATTTAGGTTCATTGTTTAGTCTTTGAAGTTTCTGGTTTAAGTGGGTTGGTTCTTTTGTAGTATGTGCCATATGTGGGAGACAGCAAGAGAGCTATGGATGAGTACACATCAGAGATATTCATGGGTGGGAAGAACACTATAGTTTTGCATAATACTTGTGAGGACTCTCTCTTGGCTGCTCCAATCATCTTGGATCTTGTGCTGCTTGCAGAGCTCAGCACTAGAATCCAGCTTAAAGCTGAAGGAGAGGTGTGTTAAAGCTTTTGTGTTCCCTTTTTTCTTTTTCCTTTTTCTCCATATTTGATTGTTGTTTAGATTAACCTAAATCAAGTTTTATGGATTTTGTTAAATACAGGGCAAGTTTCACTCTTTCCACCCTGTGGCTACCATTCTCAGCTACCTCACCAAGGCCCCTCTTGTGAGTCCCACCTTGTACCTTTTAAGTGACATGTGAACTGACTTTTAGATCACCCTTTTAGTTATTTTTGGCAATTGTACATCCTGCTTAGCCATTTTAGTAATTATGACAAGAGCTCATGACTTGGTGTGTGTTAAATGGTTAACAGGTTCCTCCAGGCACTCCAGTTGTTAATGCACTGGCAAAGCAGCGAGCAATGCTTGAGAACATACTGAGAGCTTGTGTTGGTTTGGCTCCTGAGAACAACATGATATTAGAGTACAAGTGAACAGCAGATGGTGGAGGAAGAAGAAGAAGAAGAGTAGTCCTGAAATTTAGATGCATTTCTCTCCTTACTGCTCTCTGTTTTTGTCTTCCCATTTAGTGTAATGATTATTTAATGTGAATGGTGTTTAGTTATTCTAGTCTTTTGATCTCTCCGGCTACTTACAGAACCAAAACGTTAGATTATCTTACAATTCAACAAGAACTACGTGATTGTCATGAATAGTAATGGATGAGACGAGACAAGCCATTCTTTAAAGTTTGGAGTTCAAATTTTAGATATACTCAAAAAATTTCAAATCAATTTGATAGGTATAATTATAATTTAATTTATTAATTTTAAACAAAATCTTGATTTAGCCCTCAAGGGACATGGCTAGATAGTTTAGAGGGGAGTTTGTCAGGTTTCAGGTTCGATTTTATGCTAACCCCTCTTGTAAGAGTATGAGACAGTTGAGGTTTTAACTGTATGTGAAGCATTAGTTGGGCATTCGATGATGAGGTTCGCTCGTTTTAGTCTGCTTATAGAGTAGTGTGCCAATTAGATCTTTGGAGAGGTGTTGCCCACTTAATTTGCTTACGGTTTCTCGAATTTAAAAAAAAATAAGTGATTTAACCTTTTTGGCTATGTTTGTGAAGACCATGAAAAAGTGGTCCCTAAAGTGACAACGAAACTTGGAACTAATAAGACATGATTTCTCAAATCAATCAATAAAAGTCTCCAAACGAATCTCTCTCAGTTTCTAATTCCAACAGCCCTGGACATCCAACTAACTTCCCTACATTCTTGGATTTGTTCAAACTTTCTAGACGGAAATTGTTGAAGAGGGTATAGAGAAAACTGAATGTTTGAATCAATCTGTTACGGTTTGATCTAATTGTAAGGTATGGGACTTGAATCCCATATTGATTAAATACAAAATTGATATGGAATTTATAAAGATTTTGGGCTCTCTACTCTCATAAGCTAACTTTTGGGTGTGGCTCTCCCAAAATCCTTATCAATTGGTGTCAGAGTCGGTATTGGAGTGGTGGCCCACGGAGTGGTAGCTTGGGAGTGTCAGTTGTGATCAACGTGGCTGTGATCAACATGACCGTGACCAATGAGGACATTGGTCATTATAAGGGGACGAATGTTACGGTTTGATCTAATTGCAATATATGGGACTTGAATCCTATATTGATTAAATACAAAATTGATATAAAATTTATAAAAACTTTGAGCTCTCTATCCTCATAAGCTAACTTTTAGGTGTGGCTCTCCTAAAGTCCTTATCACAATCTTTTAGAATACGACGTTACCATGTTAGATTATTTATATATAAATGGGCTTGCGTCATCCTTGCTTTATTACGTATAGGCAAAGGTACATTAACAGACAGAATCTTAGAATCTCGTATTAAAAAATCACAATATATGAAAGTATTATATATTTATGGAGCTTTTGCCTGTTCATTTTGGTTACTTGCACGATTAAGTAGCAAATTAAAGACCGTTTTGTCATGTCAAATATCCAATAAAGGACCATTACAAGTGTCTTTCTTGAATTTTTATAAGAGAATGGGTTTTCATGGTATTTATTGCAATTATTTATTTATTTATATATTTATTATAATTTTATTTACCTAATAATTTAACATGTCAGTTTTATTTATTTACTCTATAACTTGCATCACTCTTTTATTGTTACATATACATGGAGGTCTATCAGAAACAGTCTCTCTATTATATAAGGATAAAACTGCGTACTATCAGATCTCTCCAGATTTCGCTTTATTGCGGAACTTCAAATTGGGTGTAATAATGACGATGACAAGTGCCTTTCTTTGCTTTATTTCATCAAAACTAGTTGATAACATTGCTATATAACACGGGTAGTGATCGTCTCCAGATTTTAAATTCAGATTAATCCACCAACAATTTCAATTTTAAATTTTATATTTAAAATTAGTTAGTTAGGAATTTGATTAGTATAAAAAGATTAATCCACCAACAATTTCAATTTTAAATTTTTTATTTAAAATTAGTTAGTTAGGAATTTGATTAGTAATTTTTTATAAGTTTATAAAAAATTTAACACAATATTGGGTTAGGATGATAAAGGTAGAGATTGACCTAAATGATAAAATCGCAATCAATGAGTGTTAACTCCTAAAATTATTTTACATTAGGTCACACACACGGTTACAGAAAATTACACAATCTCTATATATGGTCCTACATCTTCACACGGATGTGTACACAGCTGTGTATGTCCTCACATCTTCACACTTTTTTCATATATTTACAGAGACTTGCATCATCGATCAACACAACAATGTAAGTCAAGATACGGACGTGTAATACTCTACATAGACTAGTATTTCTTTGTAAGAGATTTTTTTTCATCTTGTCTTCACTTGTTTGTCATTCTTATGAATCATAAAGCCTTCTACAATCATCAAAAGTCTTAAAATAAGACTGGACACTCAACGTAAACACACACACACATATATATATATATATACACATTACACAAAATGCTTGATAATTGATAACATGCGATTACTATTTTCTTGCTATTGGGCATCGTGAGCATTTATGGATTCTCGTGACCTTCATTCCTTATTGTCATGCGTGATATTGACATTGCTCCTTTCTTTCGTCTCGTCTTGTTTTATCTGCTCTTCTCTGCATTCTAGACTACAAAAAGCCGTATCACCTCTGCAGATTAATTAAAAACCACCATAAAGAAAAAGTAAAACAAATTGTCAATCAGATTAAGAAAGTAAAACGTAAGAAACCAAGAACAAAAAGAGCTGCTTGAACGAATTTGCTTAAGGCGAGCTTAATTCTTATTCTTAACTTGTGAATTTCCACTGTAGCTTGAGCCCGATTTAGCTTCCGGTTATTCAAGCCTAATCAATTTCAGGCTTATGCTACGAGCCTTGAACTTGCTCGGGTCCCGAACTGTTGTAAAAATTTTCAGGTCTTAAGTCAAGTCGGATTCAAAGACATGCAGTATTGTGAGCATTACCTATACATGTAAATATCTTTGGCAGGAGTCAAGCGGCGTTGACAAAGGCCACAACTTGTCAGGAAATGAGCTGTATCAACAGAACCACCGCTGTTTTTCCGGTGGTGGTATCTGGGAGACAGCACCATGGAATCTAAGTACCGTTGATGATCATCACGACATATTAGTTCATTACCAATACTGTTTTCAGTCAGATTCATGGACTGCCCTCCTTCTCCTCCTTCTTCAGGACCATCATCAGACATCGGCGGCGATTCTATAACGTCATCAAGGAGAGCAGTCATGCTTGTGGTCCTTCTGACGGGTGGTCGTGAACGCTTTCCGAACACCATATTGAATATCCTATGGGTTTGGATTGAAAGCAAACAGCAGAGGAAAAAAGAGAGAGGGTTTTGGAGAGGACTTGTAATGAGCGAAAATGCTGAGAAACAGAAAAGAGAATTAGAGAAGTAATAAAATAAAATTGGAGGAGAATAAGAGCGAATCTTGGCCGTTGCTTGCGGGCGCCGTGTACTAAGAACACCACCACGTCACGCTTCTTCTTCTTCTTCTTCTTCTTCTTCTTCTTCTTCTTCTTTGCTTTCACCCCTCCATTTCTTATAATAATAATAATAATAATAAGTAAAAATATAAATTTTTTCTTAAATTTTGAAAATTTTTAATTTTCAATTTTCTAAAAACAATTCTCTAAATTTTCTATTAAAAATAATAACAAAACATAAATATAAGACGAGAATTAATAAAATTCCACTGACATAATAGCTTAACTCAACTTTTAAAACTGTTAACATAAATATAAGAAGCGAATTAATAAAATTCCACTAATATAATAGCTTAACTCAACTTTTAAACCTGTTTTGAATCAATTAAATTTGATTTAAATTTATAATTTAAATAACTATAATAAATTATTAATTTGAATAGAGTTTAATTAGTTTAATTCAAGTTTAAGTAATATTTGATGAGTTCATGTGCGATATTTATATCGCACATGTCTCGTCATTTTTTAACTAAAATTTAGGTGAAATAATTTTCTAAAACTTTTAAAAATAAACACTTTTTTCTAAATTTTTAAAATTTAAAATTCTTAATTTTTTTAAACTATATGAGAGTTTCATGTCTTTTACTTAACAATATTGTATACATCACTTTATAAGCATATTATTTATTTCTTCCTTTATCTATATATTTATTTTATCTTATCGATACTAATATTATTTGCTTAATACCCAATTAGTATTTTTCTCAAGAAAAAGTTCAATGGTTTGTGAGTCATCCATAACAAAGAACAACAAAGAACTTATAAATACCCTCTAAAAGATGTATGTCAATTGGTAAAGCAAGTCTCTCATATTTTCACTTACAAATTTGAGTTGCAATAGAAGAAATTATAATTCTATCAATTGAAAAAAATATGATAAATTTGTAAATATTAAGTTAATTTTAAGTGATCTACCCATTAACCAAATTATTCAAAATACATTTTTTGTAAGTTACCATTTGTACATTAAGTGGTGAATTCCATGTTATCAAAAGAAAGTTTGGAGAAATAAGAAGAAAAAGTTTTGTTGACAAGGTTATCTGAAAAAATTTAGTAATATGCAGCTTTACTCTTAGGAGTCGATCGGTTCATATAAGTAAATGGTAATAAAAATGAGAATGAATATAGTGAGAAATGAAAATGGATATTATCATTATAATTATGATGGTTGGTTGAAAGAAATGAATAATCATAATTATTAGTTTGTAAAAATATTGAGAAATAAAAATTAATTATATTTTGATTAATTATATTGTAATTAATTAATTATAATATTTTAATTAATAAATAAATTATATTTATATTTTAATTAATTAATACATTATATTTATATTTTAATTAATTAATTACAATATAATAATTAAAATATTGTAATTAATTAATTAATAATGTTATTAGTTAAAAAATACCAAACCTTACTAAGTCAGAAAGCATTACTTTTAGTCATAGGTAGGAATAAATAATAGAGGCAAAGCTAATATTGAAAAACAAAGGATATTAAAGAAATGATTCTCATTCTTCTTGTAACAAAAAAGAGGAATAATGCAATGACCAAAAATTATGAATAAAAATATAAGTCATTTAATGATAATCTCTTATTAAGCTTTATTTTTCATTCTATAACCGTATATCTCTTCTCCTAACTACCAATCAAGCACACCAACTGAGACGCTATTTTCGACAAGTTCCGAAAATTAAGGTTTATAATAATTGATGCTTCCTACCGTTCCAACTAAGAGGAAACGTAGACAAGGTCGCAATGATGGCCGCATGAAGAACACAGTCCCTCCAAGCATCTTAGTCCCACTATGTAAAACAATAATTGTAGGCACTCATCAGGAACATGATTGGGGACCTAAAAAGGCACCCCTAGACATCAAATTATGCGTTTCAACACTTTCCTGCTGCCTTCGATTCATTTCATTTGCTGCTTCTTAATTCATATATTTTTCAGTTCTATGTATAATTTCAGATGATTCGCATAGGAATGACAAAGTAGATGGAAGAGACATACAACTATGGAATGTGATGTTTCCAAGATAAAAGGAAGCATTTGTTTTGTAAGTTCTATCATCTCTGATTATTCTTTCTTCTGAAGCAGTGGTTTCGTTCTTATGAGTCACCGTTTTTAAGATAATAAAGAAGAAGGTCAAAGAAAAAAAAAAAAGAACTAGAAGTTTTAAGATAAACAAGTACCTATGAACATCTTCTTCTTCTTCTGCATATAATAGATGAATCAATGGAGTTACCATACTCTAAACTACGTGTCTCAATCACTGAGTAGTTATTCAGATTGCGTTACCATGTACTTGTATTGGAAGAAGAATACTTGTGAAGAAAATTAAGTTCAATGTGCTCCAAGTTTCTCTATTGTTCGCTTTCAATTTTATATCCTAAATTCATCGTTAATAGACGAGTTAATTATGTTGTTTTATGTATTAAAAAACGTTATTTTATACTTTTAAATTTTTTAAAGATTAGTAGGGTCGGTATATTGATATTCCTACTTATTTGAATGTCATATAATATAAGATCTAAAGTTTATAATTTTATAAGAATAATTATTTTTATCGAAAATCTAAATTAATGGATGAATGATTTGGAAATATTTTATTTTATATTTATATTAATTACTAGTAACTATTTTTAAAAAAAGTAATTAGAGATTGAATCTTAGACTAAAAATAAGCATAATTTTTATTATTTTAATTAAAATAAAATTCTTTATTATTAGTAAAAATTGTTTTCATTCATTGGGATCTCATTAATTTAGTTAATTTTGTGTATCTTGAAAACCCAATTGTGTTTGCCTTGAAAACCCAACGAGGGGAACAGTACTTCTCGATTAGCATAAGCCTAGCAGGAGCTTCATAGCCATATGATTGAAGTGTTATAAGATTGTTTTCTATCATCTGCTTCAAGCTCCACTGTTCACATATGGCACTTATATGCCCAGTATTAGTTCTTTTATGAGTAGAAAACCAGAGTTTAATTTTGTTAACTACTTCAATGGACGATTATGTGGTGAATTTGTACTTATCAACGAAAATTAGAGGACCATTTTCCGTAGATAGAGCACTGAGATCATTAGACTCTGGCTGTAGATGAAATCAATGTGCTCATGTGTACTCATATTGTCGAACATATGATCAAAGAGGTTGTAATAATGCACGTCAATATCTACGTGGTTGTCGAGGTTGCTCGCGAATGGAAGAAGCTCCTTTGTATTAGAAATTCGTAGGCGATTGGACAGGACAGCATAAGCATCTTGGTTATGTTTCCTTACAGCATAGTAACCAGCACTGTAATAGGGTTTCGAGATCTACGCGCGAGTCTGGTTCATTCACCAGCTCAACAGCAGCAAGACTTAGGATTTAGCTAGCGCATATGCATGGCATCGAAGCTTATACATATTACATCATATCTTCATCGTATTCAGTTCGAAGTTTCGTAATAAAACAAGACTTATACATATTAGAGTTCTTGAAAGTAGAACAACATTTGTTTTAATTAATTATATTAAAATGACATCGTTTTGATAAATCGAATAAGAATAATTTTTAAGTTTGAGTCTGATACACATTAGTTTGGACTGGACAAAACCAATTTTGTCAACTCTAAACATTTGATTTAGAGCAGCCAACAAGGTGATTGCACATTAAACATATGCAAAAACAAGATAAAACGTCAATTTGGCATTTGACATGGTAATGAAAATTTGTATTTTGTAGAATCTGGCAGCAAGAAAATCTATGACATCAACCGTTTCATCAATATTTGATTTGCCATTTTGGGAGCCTTCAACTGCATGTAAATTAACAGTGACCTTCATTCCATGCTGCCTGTACAAAAGACCACAGCCATTACAATAGGAATAGGGTAGGGCTGGTATCTCGGTCCAGCCCAAATTCAACAGATAAAGTCAATTAAATTTTTAGATAAATTCAAATTTAGGAGAATTCCTAATTGATTCAGACTAAAACGACAATATTTTATTTAATAACTAACAGATTATCAAAATAATATTATTTTACACAGAGTTAAATCGATTCTCAAACTGTCCTATCCTAATTGCTATGGAATGACATCTCAAGCTAATACTTAATTCTGTCCAAGTGAACGCTTTGTGTAACGCTTCTAAGCAGCCAGCATAGGTTCGTTAGTTCTGCTCTGTCCCATTTGCCGGCTAATACTATTAACAACCAGGGATGGATTCACGGGGGCTAGCAGGAGCTATAGTCTCTACAAAACTTTTTTTTTTTCAGAATATATATATATATATATAGTAAATTTATAAAAATTAATTTTTTAGTCTAATTATATAAAATATCCATTCATAATATTTACAATATAAGAAATCCATAAAAATTATTTTTTTCATCCATAATATAAAAGAGAGGCCCGTTACATTTTTATTTTAACAAAATTGGGTTCATGTTAATTATAGGCTTAAAGTTTTTGTTTTGATCTATAACCCATCATTAAATCTCCTTCACCAAATACAAAAGTCCAATGGTTTCTCCTATACGGCTACACACTAACACATCAAAATAAATAAATAAACCTACTTGTTTTCTAACTTTCTTCCATGCGAGACTCCTACACGGCTACACCTAACACACTAACACACCAAAATAAAAAAATAAACCTAGTTGTTTTCTAAGTTTCTTCCATGCGACAGGCCGACAGCAGTGAGCAGTAAGCAGTGAGTAGTGAGCAGTGAATTTGAATTTGACCAAGCAGGCAATCCCAACAGAGCAGTGAAGCACGCACACCAGTCACCAACACCATTCCCATTTGTGATTTGACCATTTTCCTGGTTGTTTTTATCTCAAGACTCAGGTACTAATTTTTTCACTCTCTATTCTCTACTTTTTTTATTATTTTAGATGCTTTTTATGTTTGATTATAAAATTGGGTAAAACCGTAAAAGTTAAAACCCTAAGTAAAGGGAAGGAGGGACCACTTTCTTTTGATGTATTTTACTTCCAAGTTCCAATGAATTAGTTACACGCAAGCCTAAAGCCTCCAAATCTCTAATTTTCTCTTCATTCAATTCTAGGGTCCACTAACGAAAAATAACATGTATTCTTTTTTTTCTTTGATAAAATTAAATTCAATTATTAGTTTATTTTTAAAATATACATAATACATGCTTGTGTTTGGACTTTGGAATATTGATCGAAGATAGTTTACTCTTATTATTAGAATTCATGTTTTTATAT
>JANVCQ010000230.1:36379924-36390071 GCA_025531925.1 Erythroxylum plowmanianum
TATAAAACATTTTAGTGACTTCTTTTTGTTAGGAATACTATGTTAATTATGTATGAATGTTTACATATTTCCCCCCGCCGATCCCCCCTCGCCCTCCCAAGACTAAAATCCTGGATTCGTCGCTGTTAACAACAATTAAAACCCAGAAAGGAAAACGCCATGATTGCACAAATTCTGTTCTCTACAAGAAATGAAACATCAACTTGAAACGTGCCTTTCTTATGGAAATGAGAGCCCTGGAATAGATCACTTGTTCCCATTATCCTAACACATCACCTATCCCCGTTACCTATTCATATCCTATTCCATAAACATCCATTTATTCAATAAATAAGACCCACAAAAAATGAATGGATTGATGCTTATGAAACATAGTACGAACATATTAATTGAAACATTCAATTTGAATCTTGAAAGTCCCTGCTGTGAAGGTATACTCCGTTGGATGCTGGGAGAGGAACTTTAACTCAATATTATTATTCAAAGCTACATGTTGGATAATATTTAATGATAGTAAAACACTAATTAACTAACATATTTTTCACAAAAAGATTTTTTCTAGTTGTTTATTATTTTTATAATTAATCAATTCTATATCTTTTAATAGAGGTAGAGATGACAACATCTATTTAGGGGATTTTAGAATATTCAAGTCATATTGTATCTTGATTTATTGTTGGCAAACTATAAAAGAAGAAATCAAACAAGTTTTTAAGGAGATAAAAAGCAGAAGGACAGTAAGATCCGATATGTACTTATAAAATTGTGGAAGAGCATGGGAAAAGAGGATCTTATTTAGTTAGCTAAGCTTTTAATATAATACTCAAGTCCACAAAAAATGCCAATAAGTAGAGACTTAGCACATTAATTCATCTCTACAAAACAAATGAGACATTCAAAGTTATAATAACTATAGAAGCATTAAACTTCTCAGTCACACTAAAGATGACTGAGAAAAAAGTGAGAAAGGTCACATCTATCTCCAAGAACCAATTTGGTTTCATATAAGGAAAGTCTGTGATAGAAGCTATATACCTCCTTAGACGATTAATATAATATTATAGGGAAAGAGAGTGAAACTTATGCATAAATTTCATTAACCTAGAAAAGGCTTATGACAAAATATTTAGGGAAGTCATGTGGAAGTATTTAGAAATTAAGGGAGTTCTTATGACCTTTATAGGGGTTATTAAAGATATATATGAAGGTGTTATGAAGAGAAAGGACGCATGAGGAGATACAGAATCAATATTGTGCTACAATAAGGTTCCTAGTTGAGCCTTTTCTGTTTGCAATAATAATGGACGAACTCACCAAGAATTTTCATGGGAATGTGCCTTGATATATGTTGTTAGCAGATGATATTATTTTAATAAATGAGACAAAAGAGGATGTTAATATCAAGTTAGAAAACACTATAGTTAAAGGATTTTAAATTGAACAAGATTTAGAAATATTTAGAGTATAACTTTTCGTGTAACAGGGTGGCATCCCATGTAAAGATAAAGACTGATTCAGAAGTTATATAACAAAAACATTTTGTTTTTAAGTATTTAAGATCTATCATCCAAAGAAATGGTAAGATAGATGAAGACATAGTACACAGTATCAAATCATAGTAGTTTAATTGGAAGGGTACATCAGGAGTTTTATGTGATAAAAAGATATTAGTCAAGATAAAAGATAAATTTTACTGTTTAGCAATTAGGTCAGCCATGCTATATGTTGCGGAGTATTAACCTACCAAACCTATGTATAATCATAAGTTAATAGTGGCACAGACAAGGATGCTCTATTGGATATGTAATTTTACAAGAATAAATAAGATCATAAATATAGTGGTAAAAGACAAATTGTGGGTAACAAACATTGATGATAAATTAAGGAAGACTAAGCTTAGGTGATAAAATCAAGTTAAGAGAAGACATTTTGAGTCTTCGTAAAAAGATGAAAAAAGATTGTATTTAAGGATTGTAGAGGAAAAAGAAGAAAGCCTAAAAAAATTGAAGGGGGTGATAAAAAATGATACAACTCTGGTACAGCTTACTAAAAACTTGATTCTTAATAAAAAACTTTGGTGAACTAGGATATGAATAAAATATCTTACATAGAGAGTTAATTTTCTTTTCTTAGTTCTTTTGAACATTTTCTTCCAATTTTTGTATCATGTATTTAGCCTAAATAATTTTATTTGTAATATTTCTCCCCTTAACCATTTTAGTTAAGATTTTTTCTTTTAATTGCTTGTTTATTTTATTTATTCATATGTCATTTTTACTATTTGTTTATTTATTTACTTATTTATATCCTATATTTATATTAATTCATTACTTTCTTTCTCTATTATATTATATTATTTAGTTTATTTTATTTTATTTTTATATACTATATATTTTTATTTTGTTGCTTATCGTTTTATTTTGACTTTGACTTTAACTTTTTATTTTTATTTTTCACTTTTATAATTTATACAGTTTTTTAAAAAATTATTTAAAACTTTTTTTTAATATTTATAATTCTATAGAAAATAATCTCTAATTAACAAAAGATGGGCACTTTTGAACTTACAATTTATTAAGAATTCTACTGAAATTTAGAGTGGTTTAAAATTAAATAACCCATATGAATAGACCTGAACAGTCTCTTAGTCCCGAGTCTAATCCTATTATTTCTTTATTTAGCAAACTTTAAGAGGAAGAGATTTACTCCACCAATTCTTTGGACCGTCATTTTTCATTCCTTAAGATCGCAAGATTAGATTCAAGCTATATTTTTAGACACGTCCACAATTTAAAAAAGAATGACTTACTGGAGTGGAGACAGAGTTACTTCATTTTAAATTTTAAATTTAATAAATAACTTACTTAAAATATTTAAAATTATTGTGAACACATATAAAAATAGTATAATTTTATTTCAAACTTAAAGAAAATAGTTAATAAAATATTTTAAATTAGGACCCATAAATATTGGTCGAATCACTTAATTTTCAATTATTAACTTAATAAATAATTTACTTAAAATATTTTATTTGTATTTCTGAATTATTAGATGCATATTTGAAAAATAGAGTAATTCACTATTATAAAAGAATTGATACCACATGATAACATTAAAAATCTAATTACATAGTCATCTTTTTAACAAACTTTTATAATCATTATTTTATAAACATGAATAACTTACTTAATATCAATAATTATTATTTCCTTAACGCTAATTACTCTGAATCTAAATTATTATTAACTATTTAGACATACTGTCCATAACGTCATCATCAAAGCTTGACGTTTTCGGAGGCGCCCGTGAAGCTTACTTGGAGCGGGAACGTGTTCTTGTAGCCCTCGAAGAGCAACAAGAAGAACTTGCCATTGTCTCTGTATAGTCAGCTCTTGTAGCCCCTCCCTCCTAAACTATAAAAACTCTTATAAATACATGAAAAGGATGTGACCTAAAAATAAATCGACGTTCTTGATGTGAGGACTTATGGAACAAGTTAAAATCGAACGGTGGGAACCAAGTGTCCGGTAAGTCTAGGTAGGGACGTGAGAGACTCGGAGTGTCGTAGACTTCACTTGACTTGACTTGACGATCACTACACAACAAAACTGTACCGTTGGCTCAGGTTACGAGGACTGCATTAATTCTAAAGTTACTTAATCGACTTTAAGACGAGAGAATAAGAAAATTTGAAAGCTTCTTCTGTTCACATTTCATATGGAGTTCCTCACATGGCCCCTCGGCCTCGGGACTTCATGACTGGCTCGAAAAAGATATTCGAGTGTAATTTAGTTGGCATCGAAGATTGTTCATATCAGTTAATATTAATTGACTTGAACATGTCACTTTCGTCTGTGTTATTAATTCGATAAGCCTTAAGATTCAAAATTTAAACTCGACATCAAACTCTATTTGCTTTTTTATTTTTATTATTTTTAATTTTTAATTTAGCAACGTGAATTCTTATCAGATAAAGATAAATATCTTTTTATTTTATTTATTTTATCATTTAGTTTTAATATATTATTAAATAAATGCACTTTTTATTAACTTTTCATCAATTTTTATATTTCAAATTTGTTAAATTTTAATTAAAAAATAATAGAATACATGTACATGTCTACTTAGTAAACAAGAATTATTAGCTTATATGACTAAATTGTTACTACTTCAAATTTAAGTCAAAAAGCAAAAATATGTTTTTGTTAGAGACAACAAACGTGCGGCATATGCATTTAGATTCAAGTATTTTTAATGGACTAACTTATAAATAAAGCTCAGATTTAGATCAGAGTCGATATTTAATTATTTTAAACAAAACGATATCGTTTTATTTATAAGAGTTAGATTTCGAATGACTTGAATTTACTTAAACTTAAACCTAATTAAAAATAATATTATTTTATACTTTAATTTAAAAAAGATTGAGGGGGTAGACCAGCCTTGTCATTCTTAGTTTAAGTTAGGGTGAAATTGTTCTCATGTTGACTCATATTTGACGGTGTAACCATAGTGTTGACTTTTAATGATACGATATCATAAGTAATCATCAACCATGATTGCTAGAGCAGTGACACTTCTTTGATTCAACTTTTAGACATATGTACATGAAAACATTTCATAAATATTGTTACAATTATATTCTATTCTATATTATCTATATATTTATATAAATTTCATATAAATGTATAGATGAGATGAATTAGAATATGGTTGAAACAGTATTTATGAAACAAGTAATTTCATTTGTGCAAAGTTAACAGGAAGTAGATTTATAGAAGAAAAAAATGTTCAAGAAAAATCATAATTTTGAAGAAAAATAATTATATTAGAATATGATTTATATATTTTATTAAGATCTATTGAATAAAAAATTATAACCGTTTTTAAGAATATTTTTATGCGCATCAAAGAGTTCATAATTTTGTTATTGTAATTTTAATGACTTTTAATACTTTGAAGATAATGCTTATTAACAATAGTGAGTTAAAATATAACTTGATATTAAATATTTACAAACATATAATTAATTACTTGTGATGATAACACTTTAAAAAGAAAAAATTTAATGAAAAAATATATAGTTTACTTTGCTTTCATAATTAAATAATGCTTAACATTTTGATTAAAACATAAAATTAAAATTATTTATTGAATTTAATAGGAATATGTACATCAATTAATCAAATCATAATTTAACGACAGCTTATTTACATAAAAACTCTTAAAACCTCTTTTTATTGACATTTAAGGATAGTTTTACACAAAATAAAACTGAAAATTAGAGAAAACATCAACAAAATTTAAATGAGACATCTTAATAAGGGAAGAGATACTAAATAAGGTCAGGTTTAATATTTTTTAAAGTAATTTTCAAAAACATATTTTTTAAATTACTTATTTGAAACAAGTCTAAATTGGAACGTTTTAATTTGAGCATAGCCGACCTTCAAACTGAAAATATTAAGTTTAATTCGGACCATTTAAGTTCAAAAAACTGATTTTTTAATTTAGACTTAATCATGCCTAGAAATTTGATTAATTAAATTTTTTTGTTGATTTCGATTTGAATATGAATATTTTTTCATCCTTTATGAGGGAGATGCAAATGTAATGAACTTAAACAACACTAATAAGAGTTTAAGTATAGCATAAGCAATTTGTAGCATGCAAACAAAATTAATTTAAGATATATTTATACAATTAACATGTCTTATTTTTCAAGTAAGACTTTTTAAGTTGATTTTGTTAAATTTTCATTATTGATTATTTATTTATAATTCGATTAATTATTTGTATGTTTTTATGGTGAGTTTTGGAATAATTGAAAAAGTTGCTCCTTTGTAGTCATAAAATCACAGGTTCAAGTCTATAAAAATATAAAGGAAATACTATATATATTATGATCCTCCCTAAAACTTAATTTTAGAAAGGACCGTAAAAATTTTGTATAAATGTTATGATGAATTTAAAAATTTTCAATTTGAGATTATTGGGAATATTTTATCATACAAATGCGAGTGAATTATGCATATGTAACATGTAATTACAATTCCATGTAGACTTGTCATTTATGTAGAGGCATTTATTATAGTTTTAAATATTGCTTATAATTACATTTTATATTATCGATATCTTGTATGAATGTGTAATATTGGCGTGTTTGGATTGATGTATGCTACTTGTTTTGTATTCAAGTCTTATCAATAATTCACTAACATGAACAAGTTGGAAGTTGGAACGCAGCTTTACACGAGAAGAGAATGTCAAATGAAGTATTATAAGACATATGAATTTGACTTTCGCTATTAAGTAAATAAATATACCTTTCAATTCTTTTCAGTACTCTATCAATCGCTACATCAAGCCTAAAGTACTAGTAGGGATGACACATTTTTAAAGCTAAATATCGAATTTGGTCCTATCATTAAATTAATAAAGAATTATTATTTTTATTAACTTAGTTTGTTTTACCCATTTAATAAAATTGTATTATTTCTTTAATTACACCCTCTTTCTCAAAAATAATTTTTATTAATAAATTTTAAAGCTAAAAGTGCAATTTAAAATTTAAAAATATCATCGATATGATGTTTAAATTAATTAAATTTAAGTGAAACTATATTATCAACTTGTCGGAAACCTAAAGTCAATTTAACGGGTTGGCTAGTGAGCAGGTTCATCACTAGCAGTAATGTGCTATCCCCTACAAAGGTTGTATTGAAGGACGTTGACGCCTAGGGCCTACTGCTCATTTGCGGGAAAAAAAGTTCACGTCATAGGTTGTTGCCCACAGGCATCTAATTTGTCTACTTTCTGACCTCTGTACTGTTTGGGATCAGAGAAAATCCAACCCAAAGTCAAAATGAATCCACAGGACGCGATCATAACCCTACACTTAACATTCTTTTCTTTTTCTCTCTCCATATTTACCGCTACCCCAACTCACAGCATCCAAAGTAAAAGATGTCTGTGTGATCAGTTCATGTCTTCTCGCGCCTTTTGATGCCTTTTGTCTTTAAGAAAGGTCGTTTGTTACCTTTCCTTTTCACCAAGTGTAAGTAAATAGAAAGGGGTTGTTTGGTCCGCCGGGAAAGTCGATCCCTTCAAGAACAAAGCTTCTGCTTCAACAACAGAGTGAGAGTGACGAAGAACACGCATGGAAGGTCGACCCAGAAGTGGCAGAGAAAGAGAAAACAGCCCAGACAGGGCTAAAGTGTGCATGCAGAGGGAAAAACTCGTCAAACCCATCAAAAAGGTTCAGGTTGTTTACTATTTGTCGAGAAATGGCCAGCTTGAACACCCACATTACATGGAAGTTCCTCGTTTGGCCAACCAACCCCTTCGTTTGAGAGGTAACAGAAAAGTTCTTGATCATTGTTCTTGCTTCATTTCACATGCCCTTCCCTTATGTTGTATTGTTTTTTCGTGTGTAGATGTTATAGATCGGCTAACGGTTCTTAGAGGAAAAGGCATGCCCTCTTTATATTCATGGTCTTGCAAGAGGTATCTATGTGTACACAAACATTCTCGTGTGTCTTTGATCCATTATTAATGTTAGCTTCTGTTGGGTCTTTTAAGGAGCTACAAAAATGGCTATGTGTGGAATGACTTAGCAGAAAGTGATGTCATCTATCCATCTGAAGGGGCTGAGTACGTACTCAAAGGGTCTGAACTGGTTGAAGGATCTTCTGGTCAGTCTTCAACTTGTAATCTTAATGTCCACATTAAGAATGTTCAAAGTTCTAACAATAGTTAAAAATCTTCTATTCTCGTAGCAGAAAGATTCCAACTTCTTCATGTTAACAATAGCAGACAATCGATTCAAGAACCTAATGTAGTCCACACAAAAAGGAAACAACTTTCCTCAAGTAGTCAAAGCAGAAAGCTTGAAGCAACTCAAAATGCCAAGTACGAATATCAAGAATATGAGGAAGAGGAAGAGGAAGACCTTGAAGAATCACCAGAAGAGTACGAGGACGAAGAGAAAACAAGCTACACGAGCTCCACAACACCTCACTCTCGTTGTTCAAGAGGTGTTTCCACCGACGAACTCGAAGAGCGACCCACTAACATCAACCTCACCACCAACAAGGATTCAACCAACCATAGCCCTTCTCCACAACCACCACCACCCTCGGTTCTCTCCGGCCAACCAACCCAAAACATACCCACCAAAACCACCACCAATGCCAGCACCACCCCTAAAAGGTTCGAAGACGGCGACCCAGTTCCGGTACAGTCGACCACGAGCCGGAACTCGGTCCTACTTCATCTGATCTCATGTGGAAACTTAACTATACCCAAGACAAAGAACAGCATGCCAACTATAAGACCAGCGGTGAAAATGAACAGTGACATATCGATCAGAAGAAGCGAAACTGATCTTCACCGGGGGGTTTTATGCAAGAGTGCGGTTAAGGTTGTTGAAGAGGACATCATCAACTACATGTCTGAAAATCCTAGGTTCGGCAATTTACAGGCTGAAGAAAAGGAGTATTTCAGTGGCAGTATAGTTGAGTCCATGAGTGAAAATCGCGCTATGAGTCTGACGGAGGCCGAGTTGAAGAGATCAAATTCTTACAAAGAAGAAAGGTCAGTTGCAGGTTAACATTTCCGTTTGGATTTACTCTTCCAGTGATGTGACTTTAGCTTTCCAGGATCTAGTGAAAAGGGTTAGGGTCCACATCTTTTGTGCTTTTAACCATTTATGTGTGAGGCCTATCCATTCTCTAATCAGGATGAAATGTTCTGACGTTGGAGTACGACTCATTCTATACGAACTTATTACATATTTTTCGAAGTCTGAGCAGTATAGATCTTCTCATTTGCTTAGTACTTAATCATGTCTAATTTGGCATCAGATTCTATGAGCTAAAAATAGTGTTTTAACTTGATTACGTTAATTTTAACTAAATAATTATCGCAAATTTTATATAAATGTATGAATAAAATTTAATAAAATAGTTAGGATCTTATTAACTACAACGTAAGATCTGAAATTAGACTGCTTGTATAGTTTTGGTTAACTTCAATCTCAGCTGTATCTCCGAAACATTGTCGCGTGGAAGTGAAAAGGTGGGTTCACTTTTTGAAGTGATGTCACATAAGATGTACAAGTTGGATCAATATTATATCTTGTACGAAGTACGAACTCTCTCATTTTTCTCACATAATTGAACTCTGACAGTACACATAACACGTTTTGGTTCAGGACCACCAAGGCTGAAACGAAGGACACAGTAGAGGACATTAAAGACAGGGCAACCATGAGAGGCAAGTGCATCCCACGAAAAAAGCCTTCCTGTTTGGCAAAACAAAACAAGAAGCGAAACGAGTAAAGTAATCCAGGAAGCTTGAAGTTGATCGGTGCTGTAATTATTAGCTGTCAGTAGAGTTTTACCTAATACTTTTGTATTGTTTACCATTACGAAGGAGTGACTGGGGGGGTTGTGGAAAGGTGAAAAGATGGGAGAATCTTGGAGTTGAAATTGGAATGACACGGTGGGATAGGCTGTCGTGTAATTTGCCATCGAGTTCTTTAATGAGGAATTTTTGATGAACTTTATAATTGAGTCACATGCAGGACTTTTGGTTTCCAACGATGGCCAAGTCAAAGTTTTCTCTTCAGTTTTTCTTTTAACACTTTCTGCTTCCCTAATTTTCGCTTCTTATAAAGCTCAAAGTTAGCTTAAAGGGTAAAGCAAATGGAAGTTTTGGCTTTCCTAAAGTCAAATGGGCTGTAAACCAAAAGAGAAGGGCAGATTAAGAATCATTTATGTAAGAGTTGTCAATAATGTCTTTTTGATGAAGGGACTTTGAAGAATGATTCAAGAGAAGCATTTATTATGGATGAGATGACTTTATAGCTACTTTTTGAAAAGAAACAGTACAAGGTCCCTCTCAACTAGATCATCCTATTCTTGATTTCTTAATCAAAATTTTTTTAAAAAGGGATGAAGTAGTTAAAATTGAGAATGAAAAGACTACTTTCTTATAGCATGACAATTGGACTGGATTTGGTCCTCTTTCTTTAAACCCTAATGTAGTATCTACTTTTCCATGGGTAGATCACAAAATTAAGGTGGCTATTCTTATCAAACTACAATTTCTTGATACAATCTAGCACCTTAAACCACCTTATTCT
>JANVCQ010000230.1:36390171-36413007 GCA_025531925.1 Erythroxylum plowmanianum
ATCACAAAATTAAGGTGGCTATTCTTATCAAACTACAATTTCTTGATACAATCTAGCACCTTAAACCACCTTATTCTATTGATTCTAACTCTTAGGATTGTTATCTGTGGCATGGAACTCCTATTGAGAACTTTTCAAGCAAAACTTATAGGAAATGAGTTTACCATTCAGATCAAGATGATCCATAATATACTTAGACCAAATTTAACTTTCCTTTTATGGCTAGTAGTTAGGAACAGAGTAGCAACCATGGACATACTTCAATTTATCCAGAATCTAGATCAAATATGATGTTTGTGTAAGGAAGGAACATAAACAAGAGATCATTTGTTTTTTCTCTGCCCTTTTTCCATTGCTATTTAGAATATGATTATAATTTTTCTCTCTATGGTGTGGGTCCTCTAATTTGCTTATTGAGATAATTAAGTTCCTAACTGAAGCATAAGCTTCCTCTCCACTCTGGAAAAGGAAGGTGTTATTTCTAGCCATATCTACTCAAGACATATAGAAAGAAAGAAATCAATGAAAGTTCCAAAACAAGGAACGTTCCGCATATTTAGTGCTACAATCAACTATTCAGAAGGGTAGAGAACAATATTTATGTTGAGAAATGGAACAAACTCAATCAAGATAAAGGAACGGGAGTCTAGCTCATACTTGAGAAAGTATGATAGTTTATGTTGCCTTACGAGATCCTCAAGCTCTCTCAAGCTTTCTACAGAAAAATGGAACTGTTGTATAAAATTAGCTTCAGTAAGGTGAGATTTCTAAAAACATGGAGTTAGAGTTTGGCTCTTACCTATGAATGGCGATCACGATCGCCTAAGGGTCCCAACCCTAATTTGGAATGTTCTCGACATGATCTGAAGGAAGGATGGGGTCCTTAACTCCTTTTGCACTATACCTTGGTTTGATGTCGTTTTACTTGGCCACTACTTCATAAGATGTCGCCCAACTTTTTTAGTGGGAAATACGGTGTCGTTGGTCTCTTTTAGGAACCTAATGTGTTGATGTTTGTCTTCTTATTGTAGTGTATTGTTGACTCATTGTAATAGGAGTATGTTACTCTCGAATAGACTTATTGTCCTTCACTTTCTTTAATACAATTAACTTTAATTTTTCAAAAAAATGGTTAGCTTTGCAGGTAGGGTTCACAATAGGTAGGTGACAAATTTGGTCCGACCTAATTTTAAATGATCCTGATATTAATTTTTTTAAAATGATGCGGTCTTTAAATTAAAAAATTTAAAATAAAAATAAAATTATTTTAAAAATAAAATCAAAATGATCTCATTTTAAATAGTTTGAGTAGGCTTGTCACTTGTGTCAAATTGTGAATTGGTAATTCAAATTTGACCTTGTACTAACTCGACTTATTACTAAGTTTAATCTTAAACCCAAATGAATTCTAGATATATGAATTATAATTTAATTTAATTAACTGATTTAATTCTTTTAATCTAGTTTCAAATTAGATTGTTATAATTATTCGGGATTAAAAAATATGTTATGATTGAGTTTAAATTTGATTAATTTAAATTTGACATATTGGAAACAACTATTAACTAGAATTTCTATTGGATCTTGTTGTTCTGCATGTCAGCGAAATTTCTACTGAGTCTTGTTGTTGTTAATTTAAATTTGACATATTAATTTCAAATTATATCTAAATTAATTTGTAACTTTTATTTGAATTGATATCTTAAAGAGTTTTTTTGAGAAAAGATATCTTAAACTTTTCAAATGCTTTATCATAAAAAAAAACTTAATAATTGAATGCAATTTAGTTTGCATCTTCCCTAAATCTAAATAGGATCACGAGCCAATTCACTCGAATTATCATGATAATCTATGGCTTACTGTTAATACTAAAATACATAAATGACTAAGTTTGAAACCTTGTCATGGCATGTCTAGTACACTGAAAGAACTTAAGTTCAACAAAAACTAGTTTTAATATTTCTAATATATCAAGTTTATATTATAAGGAATTTCTATATATTAGCAAAATTACTATGATATTTTTTTTGGTTTCTTAATTTGTCTATGGTAATAAGATAAAAATTATCGTAATATGCCTCAAATAATAGCAACGTTTTAAAAACCAGATTAAAGGTTAAACTTTATTTTATGAAAAACTCGAACAAACTCCTATTATATGTATCCTAGTATATTATCTAAATTAATAGATAACTTCCACACTCTCCTCAAATTGGAGCATAAATATCAAACATCCTCAACTTGCCAATCACATTATGAAACGCCCTTTTTGAAACTACCTTTGTAAGTACATCGACAAAATTGATTTTCAAACTTGACATAAAAAAACTAAATAATCTTTTGAGCTATCTTTTCCTTGATGAAATGTTTGTAAATTTGGTATGATCATGTTGTAAAGGATTTTGTGCAATCTGATCAATAATAACCTTATTATCACAATAAATATTCATAGGTTTCGTATGCTCAATCCCCAAATATGATAGAACATACTTAATCTATAATAATTCACATATTCCATTAGCCACACCTTGGAACTTAGGTACTACACTTGACCTTGCAACAACCTTCTATGTCTTGCCTTTCCAAGTTATAAGATTTCTTTAAACAAAAGTAAAATAACTAGATGTAGATTTTCTAGTTGTTTGATCAACTACCCAATTTACATCCGTGTATCCTTCAATGTTGGAAGCACTATTCTTTAAGAAGAATAAACCTTTTTTTGGAGAGCTTTTCAAGTACCTTAAGATTTGGTGTACTACATCCATATATTCTTCATTTGGTTAATGCATAACTTGACTAACACACTCACTGCATACGCTATCTCTGACTTAGTATGAAACAGATAAATTAACCCCCAACTAATCGTTGATAATGCCCTATATCTATTGGAATTTGATTTGGGAAAATTCCAAGCTTATGATTCATTTCCATAGTCGTTTCAGCTGGTTTATAGGCAAGCATTCTAGTTTCAATCGAGAGGTCAAGTATGTATTTTCTTTGTGAAAGAGAAATTCCTTAATAGGTCTTTACTACCTTAATACATAGGAAGTATTTAAGTTGTCCTAGGTGCTTCATTTCAAATTGAGTGACTATGTTCTTGTAGGAGCTTCATCTCTTCACAGTCATCTCTTGTCAATATTATATCATCAATATACACAATTAAAAATGTTACTTTGCCTCCTTTGCATTTTATAAACAAGGTATGATATGCAATATTTGCCATGTGAGAACTAGATAAGGTAACAAATCCTTGCCCAACAATGGAGCACATGCTACCATCGACTTTGGAAACAACGGATTGAAGGGACGGAGTGATGAATTGTAATTAACTAGAATCTCTAATCATATGGTCAGATGAACCCGTATCAATAATTTAGATGTTTTTCCTAGAAATTGTAGAGAAAATATTTGCTTTACCCACAATACCTAAATGAGCAATATTTGCCATGGGCATTGACGTTTCCTCTTTTTGAGAATCCACTTCATTCTTTGGATTGCCACCATAGCCTTTCCAATAGTCTTTTTTGTGGTTTTTTGAAAAGTCCTACTAGTCAAGATAACCAATAATTTTATAACAACGTTGCTTTGAGTAACTTGTTTCAGCACAACAATCATTGCTTGAGCCCATACAATTATTTTTTCAACCTGAAAACTTTATTTCTATTTGATGAACCAAGCTTCACACCAGGTGGAAGCTTTATGTATACCTCTTATTCTATTTGAGGAAAGCATTCTTAACATCAAACTATTGTAGGGGCTATTCTTGATTTGTTGCAATATAGATGAGAATGCAGATTGTATCTAGCTTGGCTATTGGTGCAAAGGTCTCTTGGTAATCTACTACATACTTTTATGTATAACCTTTTACAACCAACCATGTTTTATACTTGTCGATACTCCCAACAGCCTTAAGTTTCATAATATATATCCAGCTACACCCAATTGTTTTCTTTCCTTCGAGTAATGAAACAAGGTCCCGATTAGAGTTCTATCTCTTCATTCATTACCTTAATCCACTTTGGTTCATTCAAAACTTCCTTTACATTACTAGGAACAAAAAACTAGATAATTGATTGAAAACAATGCAAATGACTTACACAAATTTTGAGTAGAAATATAATTGTTGATCAGGTATTTGACTTTAGAGTTGAGATCAAGTTCAAATTGTTTCTTTGATACACATTTTTTTGAACTTTGTGGGTATATTGGAAGAGGAACAAGAAACTCATTACTAGAATTATTAGATACTGGATTGGAGATTACTTGAGATTCATCATTTTAGATATTTTGGATTGACCTTCCAGTTATTGGTGTTAAAACAGGCAAGTCTACATTACTAGGTTGTTCTTCTAATTCTGAGCACTTATCTGTATTGCCTAGAATATCGATAACTTCGTCCAATTCTAAGCACTCATCTATATTTCTTAATATGCCTGGTAATATATTCCTTTCACCAGCGTTCTTCACCTGAAGGGAAGATATTGAAACTCCCCCTAAATAATATGATTCTAACTCCCAAAAAGAGGCATCTAAGGTTACATGAAAATTTTGAGTTTGAGGATCATAACATCGATACCCTTTTGAAAATATGAATATCTAACAAATACACATCTTTTTGCACAAGGATCAAGATTAGTTCTCAAAATCTTAGGGATATAAGCTTACATTGTACAACCAAAAACTCTAGGTTCAAGGTTGGGAAGATGAGGAAGTGAAAGAAAGGATCATATTTTCTGTTGAGGAGTTTGAAAATCTAAAATCTGAGATGGTGATCTATTGATGAGATAAACTGCAAATTTTACTACCTCTCCCTAATAAAAACGTGGCATGTTCATTCTAAAGATAGAAGCATGAATCACCTCTAATAATTTTCTATTCATCCCATTCACCAAGCCATTATGTTGTGGAGTATAAGTGCATGAGGTCTGATGTTGAATTCCAAGCTGATGCATAAAATTTTCCAAGAGTGGCATCCATAAATTCCATGGCATTATTAGTTTGCCACACCTGAATTGGTTTCTAATATTGAGTGCTCACCATGTTGACCAACATCATTTTTTTCGTAAGTAGTGATATCTAGGTCATATGTGTACATCCATCAACAAATGTAACAAGATATTTAGCCTTAGATACTGAAGGAATTTTTGTAGGTCCCTAAACATCTGAAAGTATAACTACAAATGGCTCAAAACTTTTAGTTAAACTAGGTAGATGAGGAACATGATGGTTTTTTGCAAGTTCATAACAAAAAATTTGAGTCATTTAAGTTTCAAAAAAGATTTAGTTGTAATTTTCTAAGATATCCAAAAGAAAGATGACCTAACCGTCAATGCCACAACTAGATATCTGCTCAAGCTTTTCTTGACTATTAGTCTGATATGCATGACTAAATCTTTGTCCTCCATTCTCTATTAAATATAAGTAGTATAGATTGCCTCATTTAACACCATAATCAAGACTCTTTTTGGTCAGAATATCCTAAAAAACACATAATGAAGGCCAAAAAGTTACAGTACATTTTAGAGCTAAATTAATATGTCAGAGATTGAGCGAGGTCCTCCTATCATTTATCTTTGTTGATACTCTCTCCTTACCTATGCAGTCAAGTTTTGGGTCTTTGCGTAATATCTCTCCTCAAAGCTGATCAAATTCATAATCAAGTCCACGTAGGAAAATATGATCTAGAAGTCTAGCGATTACTAAAAGTAATTGGACTATTCCTTTAATAGTCCCTTTTTAAGAAGTTGACCTATGATCAATTGCTAGAAAAATACCACAAGCTCATTATAATATGTTGATAATACCATCTTGTTTATATTTTAAAAAGATTTTTTATTCAATTCAAAGAGCCAAGATTTTTTAGATCCATCCTAGAAAGCTTTTGACACAACCTCTCATATTTCTCTAGTAGCAGAAAGACAAATAAATTGTTGCATCGGCGATGAACTCGTTGAATCAGTAACTCAACTTTTCACTCTTTAATTTTCAGTAATCCATATCTCAAAATTTTGATCTTTAGGTGGAGTTTATTTTGCTACTCCAATGAGATATCTAGCCTTATTGCATGCTTCTATTCACATTTTCATTAGTTGAGACAATAATGAGTAACTGGTCTCATCAAGTATAATACTTGATAGAAAAACAAATTGGTCTTGTTTGATGCTAATTGGTTGTGTTGGTGAGTTATTCGTTGTTGCTGAGACAAGAGATGATCCGACAAGAGATCCTCAGGAATCCATTTGATTTTAAGTATAGGATTAAAACTAAAGGTTTCAATTCAAAGTTTAGGGGGAGTGTGTGATGCCGCGTGTTTTAGAGTCTGACTCTTGAATCTGTGAAACTAGAGACAAGACTGAGCAATGCATTTTATAGAATTATAGTTAAAAAAGGGGTTATATCATCAATGCATTTTAGAAATCCAACTTTCTTTTTCGAAGGATCTTGGATTAAGAGTTAAGTTACTATAAGATTGTTCTTGCCCTTGTTCAATGCAGACCTTATTGGATCTTGGTTCAGCCGGATTCTGGCGGGATGGAACGTTGCCGTTTGGATCCATGAGATGATTGTCTTCTACGCTGAGATCCCTGCAAAACAAAGAAGGCGTGTCGGAGGTTGTGCTCCGAATAGCCCCTCCGACGCTCAAGTCAGTCTTTTGGTGGAGGTGAGGCTGCTGAATGCAGTGAAAGCAAGGTTTATGATTGCGTACCTTTGTTACGATAGAATGATACCTTATATAGTGCATGTGCTAGGTTTACGAGTTCACGTCTGCATGAGACTCTCTCACATGCGGATGGGCTGAAGAGAGCGTGGATCGGACTTAGGCTTGGCGTAGTAATTAGATAAGGGACTGGTCTTTAAAGAATGGACCGATCGGCCCGCGAATTATTTTGAATGGGTTTAGGCCCTGGACGGCCGACCTGACCAGATCTAATACTAAATAATGAAACACTAAATAATATATATCTTACCGTAAGTGAAGGCAGAAGCAAGTGGAAGCTACCGACAGGCATTAATTGATTTGAGTCTAAAATGGCGCAAGAAGTGCTCAATATTTCTCTATCTTTGTGAATCTCAAATCATCTTCCTCGCTAATGCATGTGCATGTCAACCTTATATTTAACAAATCAGCCTTCCAAGTCAAGACTCCATAAATATATAGCCCACACCTCTCGCTTCATTAGCTGTTCCGCTCGATCATTGCTCATCAGTTTACCTTTTTTTTGGTCTTAATCACTTCTCTCTCAAGTCATGGCTAAGTTGGTGTTGCTTTTTGGCCTCTTCGTGCTTCCTGCGCTTGCTATGGCTGGACCCTTCCATATCCACGGTTCCGTTTACTGTGACACTTGTCGTTGTGGGTTCGAGACTGAGAAAACCACTTACATAGAAGGTAATTACTCTCCTTAATTACCTTTTTACAATATCTTAGTTTTGAATAGGTTTTAGAGTCTGATTTGATGTAGTTTTTCATTGATCTGATACACAGGTGCGAGGGTGAGAATAGAGTGCAAAGACAGGGTCACCTTGCAGCTTAAATACAGTGTTGAAGGAGTGACGAACTCCGATGGACTGTACAACATCTTGGTAGAAGATGACCATGAAGATCAGATCTGCCAGGCAGTACTTGTTGATAGTCCTCAGATTGATTGTAACGAGGCTGATCCTGGAAGGAGTAGTTCTGAAATTATCTTGACACGTTACAATGGAGCCAGCTCTAACGTTCATTTCGCCAATTCCATGGGATTTTTCAAGGACAAAGCATTGCCTGGTTGCAAGGAATTGGTCTATAAGCTCCTCTATTCCGAAACATAAAGAGACAACTAAGTTTATTTTGTCTCATCCTCGACTATCTAGGTTTTGAACTATGTATTGTATGGGATGTTATTGGCTTCTTGCTTTCGATTAACATATGTTGTTTGTTTGTTCTTAGGATAAGTGTCCTGTCTCGTAGCTCATGGGACTACCTGTATTGTCCAGTCCAAGCTCTTATTTCTAAGTTCCCTTCGTATTTAAGATCTAAATTCGTTTCTCTAAATCCACAATTAGTCAATTAACTTTATCATTCATTAATTATGAAAGAAAGATCTTTTATTGAAGTATTATTCTTTTTGCTGGATTTCATTAATTTGGTAGTCTTCTAAATGACTTCGATCATTAGTTATTACACAAATTTTGTCATTAATGCTAATTTATAATGCATGTTGTAACGTTTGATGATGCTAAGCAGTTTCAAAAGCCATCTTATATCAAAATTTAACATCTATAAACAAAACAAAGGGAATTGTTCCTAACAATCTCCAAATTGTATTCTAATTTGTTCCAAACCGGGCAATGAGAGCCAAAATGTAAATAAAGTCATTTCAATATCACGCCATCTTCATGTTATAAGTTCCTTTGGTTTGAATGATCTACAAATTTGACTTCCTTTGCTTTTCAATAAAGAGTTTGATTTGTAAATTAGACTATCTTAAACTCAAATATATCATCTGGTCAAAGATTAACAGTACACTCATTGTTTTATGTATATTCACTCAAGTACAATTAGAAAGAGAGGTGAGTGAAAATAATTATATAAAAGAAACATTTTTATTTTATAATGGAATTCAATTTTATTAATTCTGAACTTTTCATTTATTTATGAAAATTAAAAAAAATCATTGGATTAGTGCTTAACTTATTTGAAACTTTTTTCAAAATTAGCATTATCTTATTTGAATCTTTCTATAGTAGTGTCTTCGTTCAATCACTTATGGAGTGTTGAGCAGTAAAAAGTTGATTCCTTTATAATTGATGTAACACTTTCACCTCATTCTTGACATGGTTTAAAAATATAATTTAAGAGTTTAAATAATCTCCAGTACTTTTTCTTCTTTATTTTCCTTACATGAAATTCTAATTGTAAAAAAAAAATCTAATCCCAAAATTTTATAAACCCTAAATTTGAGATATGATTGGTCAAGTTATCAAAAAGGATTGTGGTATCCAAGTTGGACATGTATCCCCGACGCCTGAAATTGAGCCTAATCATAACTAAATAAGAAGTTTCGTATTTAATAACTTGTTTAAACTTTCTGTTTGTGGTCTGGGAATTTTTAATTAAGAAATATGAAAATTTTGCTTAGTAAGAATTTTAGTTGTTCTTTGATTAAAAAATTCAACCAGTTTGACCGATTTAACTATTAAAATCTTGAATAATCTAACTTTTCGGTTTAATTTATTTTAATAATTCTTATTATTAAAAATTAGTCAATTTATTAATTAATCAATCAATTTATATAAATTAATAAGTTCTTATAAAATAAAATAATTAATTTTTATTTAATAATATTTTTTCAATTAAACTTCAAAATTTTCAGTAGATAAGGACAATCTCTTTCAATCATATTTCAAATTCTTTAACTTAATATCAGTTGATCTTTTAAACCTAAAATCTCTTATCTTATTGGTTTAATTTTCAATTCGATTTTTAAAATATTGATTCTTTTTCAGTTAAACATTGGAACATTTTAAATGAGATACTTAAACAAGTCTTTAACCATGCAATTTTAAATTAAAAGCTTTTAACTATATGCTACTCAACAAAACCTGGCATTGAATATGGACACAGGGTGACCGTAGATGAGGTGACTACATGGTGACACACAGAAACGGGTACAAGTAAATTGATCCTCTGAATATGCCTTGCAAATTAAAATATTAGTGTGAGTGTATATATATATATATATATATAATTTTACAATGAATAAGAAATGATATGAATGCCATCAAGGAAAAAATAAAATCAATTAAAAATAAAAGTGATAATTACACAATAAAAAGAAACCTTAATGAACAAAACTTTATACCATCACTCATTCTCTTTTGTAAGTTGTACCATTTAAATTCTTGTAACGAAGGGTACCATAATTAAAGATGAGCTTCATCATTCTCAAAAGTGGTTGCGAAGTATGTGGTTTGGGATGAATCATTGTAATAAGTAAGGACAAGAGTTCGTTAAAGTAGTTGGACTGTCAAGAACTGTAACTCAACGGTTTTTTATTCACCTCCTGGCTGTCCCGAAAACATTGGCGCCAAAATCTCATCTCTGTAACAAATCATAAAACTTTTTTACCTTCGTTATTTGTCGCCAATATACATAATTCATTGAGTTTATGTTCAAAGAAAAAGGGGAAAAAAAAACCATCAGATGTCATGATCAGAGAGAACCCAGAAATTCATTTCCATTCAATCACACATTTTCCAGCAAAATTCTCATATTAGTTTCTTGTTATTTTGCAAGAAAAGAAAAGGATTGATACAACTTCTTGATTCGTTTTTACTGAATACGATAATTAATGAATGACCTCAATACAGAAATGACCAAAGCAAGTAGCCCTCCTCATACACCTGACAATTCTGTGAAGAATGACAAGAAAAAAAAGGTATTGTTCGATCGCAGCGTTATTATATCATATTATTTTCATGTTCTTCATCAGTTTTATTCTTATGCTTATGGTTGTGCAGTCTATAATTCCCAAGATTTTTGGGAAAAGCAGCAACAGAGGAGGCTCCAATGAGGATGTATCAGGATCAGACAGTGATGGAGTTTCTGCAGGTATCGTCTATATTCAAGAAAATGAGTTCTTTTCTTTTCTTTTCTTTTTTTAATTTTTGGTTTCACTTTCATGTCTTATATCAAATACGTAATTTAAAAATCTTAATTGAATTTTTTTTGCTAGATGACCACAAAAGGGTAGAACCAAGAGGAAAAGAATTTGTCGACCCATCTTCTAACACTGGCAAAAGATTCTCAGGTTCATACGTTAATTATCAATATTAGCATTATTCTCTTGTTCTTGCTCAGAAACGATTGATCTAATCATATTATCATTAATCATAATGCTAATATATTATATTAAATACGTAATTTAAAATTTTTACTGAATTTTTTGGCTAGATGACCACAAAAAGTTGGAACCAAGAGGAACAGAATTCGTCGAGCCATCTCCTAACACTGGCAAAAAGTTCTCAGGTTCATATGTGAATTATCAATATTTTAACGAACAGGTTTTGTAGTTTTATGATTATTAGTGATTATTGAAATAATCTTTTACTCAGAAATAATTGATCTAAATCATATTTGCATTAATCGTGATGCTAATATATTTCATTGTGACTAATTCCTTGCAGGAAGAAAGGAGAGTAGTCCAGATATTGAAGGCCTAAACTTATCGAACTTTGAACAATCCTTGACGCCAGAAACAGAAATTAAAGAATTTAGGTACAAAATGATTCTTATTGCTAGCTATTGTATCTTCTTCTTCTTTCTTCTTCTTGTTTTTTGTTCGTGCGATTTGTCTGACATCCAAATGGATGAATTTTGGCTTCTAGGTTATCTGTTGCAACATGGAATGTAGGAGGCAAGGCACCTGATTGCGGAATCAATCTTGAAGAGTTTCTGCAAGTTGAGGGTTGTTCAGATATATATATCTGTGGGTATGATGTCTAAAATTAACTAAAATAACCTTCTAAAACTGCAAGTTAGATTGAAAATGACTTAAACATGAATTAGGTAATTTTACAGTATTTTAACATAAGTTATCTTATGACTAATTGTTAATTATATATCAAATAAATACATTTAGCCCAATCGAAGTATAATTTTACCAATTTCATTTAAATAAGTTGGTAGACACATAATAAAAGATCACTTCTTAGATTGCTAATATTATAATACATTTTGAAATAATTTAAACTAATATGATGTTTAGAGATATTAATGCAGAAGATGAGAAAACTATGATTTTGATAATTCATGATAAGATCTTCAATTTAGCAACTCTTAAGTTGACATCAAGAACATGTTGTAGCAGACAAGTTGCCTAAATTAAAGTATGTCCAATTTCAGGTTTCAAGAAATTGTTCCACTAAGTGCCGGAAATGTATTGGTGATTGAAGACAATGAACCTGCTGCAAAATGGCTGGCTCTCATAAACCAGGCATTAAACAGGTCACAACATGACATTCTCTGCTCCGGTGAATTAAGTCCTAAATCAAAAGTTTCCGGCAATAACAATAACCACCACAACAACAAGGACTCGAGGACTCATAACTTGTTCCACAAATCTTCTCTTAAAGTCCTGAGTAGGAGTTTAAGGGCAGACAGTAGCATCCTGAAGATGTGTAATTGTCCTTTAGAGTATCAAACCAAAGAGAGGTGTAGAGGTAGAAAAGTCAGCGAATCCATGATTAAAGTAGATTCTTCATCAGCAGATCAGGATGGTCAAGAGATCAATGCTAGTGACCAGCTATGTCTGACCAATTTCCCTACGTCACCTCTGACTTATAACCTCATTGCAACTAAGCAGATGGTTGGTCTTTTCCTTTCAATATGGGCAAGAAAGGAGTTGGTGCCTCACATTGCTCATCTTAGAATCTCTACCATAGGTAGAGGAATAATGGGTTGTCTTGGCAACAAGGTAAGGATTTTTAACTTGAATATTTAAGAGATCAGTTCTGTTCTTATGTTTAGTATTGTGTGCCTTGTTATTGCAGGGATGTATATCTGTAAGCATGTCATTGCATAGAACCACCTTTTGTTTCGTCTGTAGTCACTTAGCTTCTGGGGAAAAAGAAGGTGATGAGATAAAGAGGAATGCTGATGTTGTTGAGATACTCAAAAGCACACAATTCACCAAAATTTGCAAGCATTCAAAACGACCAGCTCCTGAAAGAATAGAAGATCATGAGTATGCTAATTATATTTTCTTCTTCTTCTTTTTTTTTTAAAGATTATTTTATGTTGATCCCTTCTGCTCTATTCGCAGTCGTGTAATTTGGCTTGGAGACTTGAATTATCGCGTGGCCTTAAGCTACGAGGAAACAAAAGTTTTACTAGAAGATAATGATTGGGATACTCTTTTGGAGAAGGATCAGGTTTGTTTCTTATAACCTTTTATAAGTACAAAACCGTGACATTCTTGCATATTTAAATCTCAATATTATTTTATATTCTAACATTATTAAAATGGTACTTATTACAAGTAAAAATAGTATTAAAAATAACAATACATATTAATTTATATTTCTCATGAAGTGTTAAACTCTAAATTTACTTTTAGTATGATCACCTAATAAATTTATATTGTCTATTTATAATATCACACATACTAAATTAATAGTCTAATTATTAATAAATGATAAAAACTTAACCTATTTGCATTGAGGGTATTATTAAAAATGTCAAAATAGAAAGTGTTACTATAAATAACAAAATGACTTAGTTATACGTTCTAGAAAATATAATGATAACATGGATTTATTTATACATTTTAGAAAATATATATAACAGATTAACTTGATGTGGAGTGCAGTTAAATTTAGAAAGAGAAGCAGGAAGGGTGTTTAATGGGTTCAAGGAAGGAAAGATCATGTTTGCTCCAACTTACAAGTATTCCCAGAACTCAGACTCATATGCTGGAGAAAATGCCAAATCCAAGAAGAAAAGGAGAACCCCTGCATGGTACACACATTACATTAAATTCATATTAAAGACAAGCTAGCCTATGAATTTTGATGATCATCATCAAGTGATAAAAAGGAAAACATTGTATGCTAAAAGTTATGAAAAAACTATTCAGGTGTGACAGGATACTCTGGCGTGGAAATGGCATCGAGCAATTGTCCTACATTAGAGTAGAGTCAAGATTTTCTGATCACAGACCAGTTTGTGCGCTATTTGCTGTGGAGGTTGAGATGAGGAATAGGAATGTGAACAGGTTCAGAAAAGGTTACTCTTATGCTGCTGCGAGATTAGAATATGACGAATGTACACCTCAGAGGCATAGCTTTTATGGGGTCTAATCGAAACCCTGAAATTAAGTTGCATTCTATGAGCATTTTAAGTTCATTCAAAAAAGGAAACTATGTTCACTTCTTTTTTTGTTAAATGTCTATTCACACATGCTTTAAGAGTATAATTAAAATTATAATGAGAAAAATATTATTTCAATATGAAATTAAGAAAAAATTAGTATAAAATAGTAATGTTATCGCAATATGAACAATGACATGCTTTTCCAAAGTTTATGGAAGGTGGAATTAAGAAAAAATTTACTATTATAAAAATTATTTATTTAATAATAATAACTCAAAATTACAACCATTGCATTGATTTCGAGTCCATAAGAAAGAGAAATTTAATTGTATAAAGATCAATATTGATTATTTCGGGACTTATCCTAATCTTCACTAGTTTCTTAACATTTTTTGAAGATCATAAAAACTAAAGGTTTCTACTTTCATTCATCATAACCCAACTCCCAAATTGAAGTTTCTTCTTGATCAAGTAAGTTTACTATGTCTACTAGTGCATCTTCAATCCCACCAGGCCAGTAGGTTGAATAGTCATTGATACTGTTGGTACTGCAACCTTCTCCAATGTGTGCCATGTGTTGAATATCAAGGAGGTCAGTGGCCTTTGTTAACTCCATATTAGCCCAATCAATACCACCTAAACCTTGTGTTGGAATCTCACTGGTTGCGGAGATCTGGGGGCTAATCCGTGGCTGGTTAAAGAAGGAGAGATCAATGCTTCCAGATGAATCAGAGTTCCCATCATTCGCATCACTTTCTTCAACAATGTATGGATTCTGAGTTTTGTCTTCTGTTCTTGAAAGATCTACAAAGCCCCTGCATAGTTGTTTTTGATGGGAATTGAAGCTTCTTCCAGGATTTAGATTTCCAACTTTGCCCTTTCCATTAGATCCATACTTCCTCTTAGAGCTTCTGATCTCTGTGGAATCGTTGTCTTTTTCCTCCTTATCTTCTTCTTCTTCTTCTTCTTCAGAGGTTGAGATTCTGAGGCATCTCTGTGTCTGCTGCAGGAGAGCTTCTTCTTGATTTATAACCTTGGACCAAGTAGCAGTTTCTTTAGCCGTCATCTTATCTTGCAAGCACTTGGATTGCTTAACCAATCTTCTCATACGATCCGAATCAGGCAACATATGCTTGATTACAGCAGCCAAAACACTGACCTTCCAAGCTTTCTTAAGATCGTGAGGTTTCTTATAAGGAGGAGGACCATGTTCTTGTGACGATCCTTGCTCACCCCACCAATTCTCTCCTCCCGTTGGCCACCATGGGGGAGCTAAACCCCTCTCCAGTGGAAACCTTCTTTGTGGTGGGATACAGTGTTGCATAAGAGCAGAAAGAAGAGAACCTAAAGTAGTATCTTGCAAGTCATGAAGTAGATGCATATATGAGTTTGGATCTAACTCACTTACTTTCTCCAAAACTGGCAAGTACTCAGTAATGGCACGAGGAGCACTTTGATCGAACCTGACTTTATCTTTCCACCAATGACGTAAGCTATCAGATGAACCAGTTACTGGCTTCCCTTTCTCTGGAACTATCCCGTAAACAAACCCTTGTCCTTTACATACTTCCATGATCTTCACCATATATTTAAGGATCGAATCCTGAGCTCTTGACATCTTCTTGCGACGAGAAGCCTCTTGTTTTACTAATGCCTCAGACTCCTCATTTTCACTAAGCTTCTCCTTCATCTTCTCCATGCGAATACGATCCTTCCACATCCGCTTCTTGAGTTCATCGTAGCTTATTTCTTCATCCTCCTCCTCCTCCTCCTCCTCTTCTTCTTCTCGTTCAGAAGTTGAAGAAGGCCCCGTCTCTTCATAAAACTCCACCATCTTTGCTTGTTTCAAACATCAAAATTAGGATTTCTAACGATATACTTAGTACTCAAAATGGTTTTGCGAACTCTTATACTACATGTATCGTAAGCAATGGCGGTGTAAGAATAGCGGCTACTACTCATTTTAAGTACTACTCTTTGAATACGTACAGAATAAACCGTTGAATAGCTTCAAGACAAGGTAACAATTTCCGAGAAGAAAACTAATATTTGAACTCAAAGTTTGAACAGAAAGGAAAGTGATGGCTCGGAGATTAGATGAATTATAATTAGGGCACTAGAAAAAAACTCTTTAATTTTTAAAATTTTTGAAAAAATTCTTTATAAATTTTAGTTTTAAAAAAATTCATTTCTTTTAAATTTTGATTAAAACTAACTAAATCTAACATAAATTAATAATTTATTATAATCATTTCAAATTATTAACTTAAATTAAATTTAACTGACTCGAGTCGATTTGAAGAGTCCACTTAAGTTACCACAATAGTAATATTTAATTAGTTATCTTCTAATATTTATATTATATGTATTTTGTTCTTATTTTTTAAAAATTAATTTTTTGATAATTTTAAACATTAAAGAATTTTACTAAATTTTTATGTCTTTTATCCTATAATCTAGTCCATCAAGTTCATTATCTACTATGTTGAGGAGGAGATTTTTGTTGCTGGATTTGATAAAAACACGAGAGTGTGGGCAAGAGACAAACTTACGTAAGAATGTTGCATGCATGAGTGACACATAAGGACTATGTCCAATCTTGGAGGGATTGGTGACCTAAACCTTCATTTAATAGCACATGCTATTAGTTAAATGGGAAGTGCGAAAATGTAAATGGAATTGGACATTTTGAGTTTGCTCCTTGCAAATTGATGTAACAAGTGACGTATGTAGTTTAGTTAAGTTTGCACCTTACAAACAACCGAGAGGGCACTTAGAAGTAAATGAGTGAAGCATGAGCTTGAAGAGGGTTTTGAGTTTATGGAAGGATGTATCCAAGTAAAGGAAATCCATCGCAGTCTGGAATGATCCATAAATACAAAGAAATAAGTTGTTGTTGTGATAATCAACCGGATTAGAACATGTTTGTAGCTAAATAGGACTGAGAGAATAGTAATAAGCACACAAATTTTAAGTAAAAAACTCCCAAATTAAGATAAAAACTACGAAAAAAGATAGAAGACTTTTAGTACTGAGAAAAAGTGAAGAATTACAAGAAAAAACTAAACTTAAAAAAATACACAGAATATTTGTTTTAATCTCTCTTTTTCTCTCTCACCTCACTCTCTCAGTTTAGGGTGGATCCAATTCGAGTTTAATAAAATGATGCAACTTGAAAATAATTTTAATCCATTTTTAAAAGAATTAAAATTAAAAATAAACTAATTAAGAATTTCCTCTCATAAAATATTTCATAAATTTATATTATCATGGCAATAATTCTAATTCACAGTTAAAGTAATTATAAACTAGAAAATTACTAAAAAAGTTAAAAGATTATTTTACAGATAAAACAACGTTTTCAGAAAAGCCTATTAGAATTTTTAATACGGATAGAGTGAAAAATCTATTAACAAAAATTAAACTTGGATCCAACCATTATCAAAATAACTAAAACTAACCATTTGGTTAGTTAACTCTTAAAATTTATTAATCCTTTAATATTTTAATTTTTTTTAATCAATGTGGAATACTCTTACACTTTTCCTTATGTGCAACTAGAACTGAACATCCAGTTATTACTTGAAATAAATGCAACCGTAATCGAACCGGATTGGCTGGAATTAGACATCTAAACGAACAATTGAAAAATTAATAATCTAAACCAAACATGCTCTAATACCATATTAGAATTTTTAATATAAGCAGAGAGTAGAGTCCATTAATAAGAATTGAGTTTGAGTTTAATTATTACAACAATGACTAAAATTAGTCATTTGGTTAATTGACGTTTATCATTTATTAACCCTTTAATATTTTTATTTTTAATCAACGTGGAACTCTAACAAAGCCTTGTGTTACTCTTTGAAGCAAAATATAGTGCTTGAGCAGAGCACAATGACCTGAAGAGAAAGCCCACTCGGTTTTCCTTCACTTTTTGCTGGCTTTCTTGTTTTCCCGGAAACTAGAAACCAGCACATTGTGTATACTGACTGTAAGCTTCCGACTGCATGGCAATGGGGGCACGTGTAATAAAGTCTGGAAGATCAAATGCGTCTACGAGCTCCCTTGCAATGTTCCTCACTTGGAAACTCAGGTACTCTGAGAGTTTGTGGATTGCCTGCACGTTAGTGAAAGTTAAGATTAATATGAACATTCTCAGGCCAGTTTAGCTACATGGATGAAAGACCAGGAAGGATGAGAACGCTTTGATTTCCAATCCTCAATGTGTTTTGATAACCTAGAATGAAGATGATGAGAAAATTAGGATCTGGGGTTCATGTTTTTCTAGCTAATGAGCTCATTTTACAAATCTCTCTTCCTCTTTAGGGCATGCATGAAACATTCACTGAGGAAAAGATTGATTCTTCTTCAATCAACTGCACCTTTGGTTAATTATTAATTAACACCGTATCCTTTTCATGTTTCTTACTATATTGTGAAATCAGAAAAGCAATCCTGCAACCTCATGATTCTTGGTAAAAAAGACAATACTTTGGCTTTGTTTGGAGCAACATAGTCGACGTTACGGTAGGTCCCTATGTCCTTCCAGATTCGATCCAAAGCATAAAGATCACAGACAAGTTTAAGTGCAGCTTGAGAATGTGGATCAGGGCATCTGACATAGAAAATGCAAGTTTAGCAGCAAATTAACAGCATAAAAATGGATAGGAACAATTTGTCATTCCAGGAGTAGGAAATACTTCTGTACTGCTTCAATAAACTTTTCAAGGATGACTGACTCAATATGAGACTCTGCAAGTGTGAGAAGGTGATTCAAGCATCGATTCCAAGCACCAAAGCCACCAAGAGTTTTGGCGTGTTTCCTTAATCGTAGAGCAACACTTTGTAGCAATTTAGACGTTCGATACTGAAATGTCAAGAGTAACAGAAGCTGTAAATACAGATAGACTATTATACCGGTTACAGCAGCTTTCAGACGTTACAAAATCAAGTAACTTACTCTGAAGGCATCCAACTGGAATTTAGGATCGCGCAAATGTTCTTCACCTTCCCAACGTGCAGTCACAGGATTTGGTTGAGACATATAAGTGTTCATGTATTCTCTCAAATAGTTCCAAGTAACTGTCAGAGTCCCACCTTGGAACTTTTCCTGGTATTGCTTCAAAAGAAAGCCTGCTACCTGCGTTACGATTGAATCTTCAGATAACTCCACCAAAAGCAGAATATAGATTTCAAGAAAGAGAATAAAGAATTCATCACAAACTCGACTGTGAACTACCTAAGAGGTTGAATTCAACCATCATTAACCAGTCTGCAAATCAAAGCTTTACAATCTCTTGAAATGCCAGTCATTTTTAACGTATTATATGTACGTATATATCATCCATAAGATGGTCCATAGTCTTTGAATAATTAGAAATATGGTAGGGAACCTCCACACATATTCCACTTGTAATTCCACAAGGGTAAGGAACACCATACAAAGATGACCACAGAAAATCTAGCTACTAGGCTTCTTCAAATTTATTGCTCTTCAGGTTTCTAATGACAAATTTTAGATCATTTCTAATTTCGAGAGGTAAATCAGGGTGAGTGCAGATGCAGATGGCTCGTCTTAAATCTTACTTAAACCACCCAAAGTTAGCTCCATAAATTTAATTGTCAAAATCCTTTGAATAAGCTAGATGTTCGCATCCTAAATTCTCAAGGTGCAATAACCTGTTGCAGTAGCACTGTGTTGTCCCCTTCAAATGTCTGAAAAATGTCATGATCATTCCTCAAGCTACCAAACCGGTTGACAGCTGCATACCCATGTCCACCACATGCTTCCCTGCAAATACTCAATGATTTTGCTGTATATGATGTCACATAAGCCTTGAGACCAGAGGAGAGTGTATGAACATCTCCCGCCAGTAGTTCATCATGAGTCTTTTTCATCTCAGAATACTTCTCCACCAGATGCAGAGTGGCAAAATGGAATGCATAAGCTGAAGCAAGCATTGGCATCAGCTTGTGCTGATGAGATTGATAATCAAGTATACTGACTTCAGGTTGTTTGGGAGGGCCAAACTGCTGGCGCAATAAAGAATATCGGGTGGCAATTATGACAGCAACCTTCAAAACACCAGCTGAAGAGTATGCAAGGCCAACACGTCCACCAACAAGCTCCCCTAACATAGCGATAAACCTTTTATTTACTGTAGGAAGACAACTTGTGTACTTGCCATCTTGTGAAACATCTCCAAATCTATTGAGAAGATTGTCTCGAGGAATTCTTACCGAATTGAACCTCAAGGCTCCATTATCTACCCCATTTAAGCCAACCTTGAGTCCACAATCATGTATTTCAATACCTGGAAGCATCTGATGGGTTTTCATATCCCTTATGGGAACAATGAAGGCATGTACACCCATATCAGAGACTCCTTTATCATGGGTAGGCAGCATCAATTTGGCAAAAACGGTTGCAAATTTTCCATGAACAGCGGCATTGCCAATCCACCATTTTATGGCTCCATCATTTGGTGTGTTTATAATGAATTCATCAGTAATTGGATCAAAAGTTGCCACAGTTTGAAGGCCTTGAACATTGGAGCCTGTGACAAAATTAAAATAAGCACTTACATAACATCACTTGTGCTAAAAGAAGATACTGTAAAGGTCAGAAACCTCCCAAAATCATTGGAAAAAATACAAAAAACCATGCAAGGTCAAAATCCCAACTTATCAAGCATGCACACAAACAGAACAGCACTGGAGGAAATGTTGAGGGATAATAAATGACTATAATCAACCACTAGAAATTCTAGTTGCAACAAATAAAGTTGAAACATGAAACCTAGATGGCAATCCATATCAGGACATCATGAATTTCTAAATCTGAATTCCTACTTCACAAATTCTATCAGATGTTGTTCCCAAAATATTTCAAGGTGGAAGTAAGATATAGCTTCTTCAAGGCATTGATCTCAAAATTACGCTCAAGTTTGGTATATTGAAAGATACAACTGGAAGTCTTCATGAAACTCACTAGATTAGACAAAAAAGTGTGTTGGACTTGGTGAATCGTGTCTAATGCACAATAACAAGCTGAAAAACTTTTAAGATGACACAGCAAGACATTACTCATTTAAGCAACAAACTACAGAACCATATTGAAGTTTAACATGATGAAGCTCTGTCATAGCAAAACAGCCAGGATAATCCAGATTGTCAATACCATCGAAGTACTTATCCTTATGCTTTGTGGTACCCAAGTTGAGGACAGAACTTCCCCAAAGACTGCACAAATTCTACTTAAGCGTCAGTGTCATGTTTAATATATAACATTGATGCTGAACCGAACGGCATCCATTTGGAATGAACAACTCAACTGGAAATTAAAGGTAATATTATGAATCCTTGTCAATGCTGAGTCCCAGTGTATCAGCATTATGAACCAAAAAGCGATAACTAATATAAAGCACAACATTTTCAAATCAAAGCTTAATTCTTAGTTCCTCCACTCTGTACAACCCCCTCCTTCCTCAAGATAAAGAACAACTGACCCAAAGAAGAAAGAATTGCAAAAAAATAAAGGGAACAACCAAAGGGACTTGACCTTAATGGAAGAGCATAACTACAGAAAAATTCAGATCATACGGTTAAACTCATCACAATCTGACATTTATTCAGTATTTGATGGCATCAAGCAATTTTCAGCCAGGAAAGATTCAAAGTTTTTAGATTTCAGAAAAAAAGTTGAACTTCTTTTTCACCAAGGAACAGTTTGATGCAAGACTATGGCTAAAAAGATCATACGAAGGACTTCCGTTTCCATTTGGAAAGAAAAGAGCAGAAGAAACTAAAACCATCTTCTTATCAACCAAAACCAGATCATAACAAGAGATAATGTCACAATTCTCCAATCCAATCACAGTCCCACCACTCCCGATCAGGAAAAGAAAAACTTTAAAAGATAAAGAGAAGCAAAAGAACAAACCTGAACTGAACACCCATCTTAATCCCAAGTGACAAGTCGAAAGCACCAGCAGCTTCAATAATGGCAAAATACTTAGCAGGTTCCTCCACCAGATACCTCAAAGGCCTAATCCCAGCTTCCCTCACCAAACCCGAAAGCTGCCTCCAACAAAGCTCTCTGTACTCATCTTTTGGAATCTCAAGTGGGGTTTGCAAGTCAGGCCTCGACATTAAAAACTCCAATATCTTTTCCTGTATGTCCCTGTGCTTCCCTCTCATGAACACCGACAGTTTCTCAGTCTCCACCGACAGCTTCCTCGCCTTGGCGCAGGTTAACATGTCCAGTTGGTCCGGAGCTCGTGGGACTGGCGTCAGGTGCAAAACCAGACGCCATAAGCGGAGGGACACGATCTGGGTCTCGTCGTCGGACGTGGAATTCGGGTCTCTGTGTTCCATCTTCGAACACCAAAACACAATTAAACGTCAGGTAATGGCTTTTTGGTTCTTACTCTGTTCATATGATATTGTGATGACGTGGTTACGTGTTCCACATGCCACGTACCCATAGTTATGGATGTTACTAATAATAATAATATTATGAGCTTAATGTACCCATAGTTTAAAAGATTCTTGTAATAAGAATCTTTTAAAAATCCAACCGTTATGATCAATTTAGCCGTAGAATTATTTAATTTTTTGGGGTTCAATTTATTTTAATAATTTATATTGTTAAAAATAATTTATTTATTTATTAATTGTTCAATTTTTATAAATTAATAAATTTTTATAAATAAAAAATTAATTAAAATTTATTTTTAATTAAACTTTAAATTCTTGAATAGATAAAAATAATCTTTATTTCAAAATTTTAATTTTAGTTAATATTTAGTTAATTTTATGAAGGTCTAATCAATGTTATGAATACCGTACCAGGCTTAGTACCGGATTAGGTTCTGGAAAGGAACTGTACTGGTACCGGGTACAGTTTCGGATAATTTTTTAAATTTATAAAATAGTCCCTGAAATTTTTAAAAATTGCAAAATAGTCCATATTAGTATAT
>JANVCQ010000230.1:36413107-36426822 GCA_025531925.1 Erythroxylum plowmanianum
AAATAATTACCATTTATAAATTTAAAAATATTAAGAAGGATTGAAGGAAATTTACTTTATTAATATAAATAAATAAAGCTACAAAAGTCAGCCTCGCGAGGGCGAGGGGATTTTCAGGTTTAATTTTTGTTTTTTGCAAAATGGTCCCTGAAGAATTTGAATTTTTGAGGAATGGTTCGGTATTTTCCAGAAACTTAGGTACTGGTCGGTATCGACAGAAAATGGCCGGTACCCACCGAAATTTTCCCCTGGTATGTTTTTACTCGTATCGGTACCGTTTTCACCCCGGTATCGACCGGTACGGTACGGTATTCATAAGCCTGAGTCTAATATAAGTTGAACATTTTAAACTTTAATTGTCTTACTAGTTTAACTTTTGATCCGATTTTTAAAACATTGAGTAATATAATTAAAGCTAAAACATATAATTTTTTTGATTAAAAAATTAAAAAATTCCAAAATTCCAAATTAAAAAATTTTGAAATTTGTTTTGTTTTCAATTTTTTAGAAAAATTTCTCCCTAATTTCAATTAATAATTAACAATGAAATACACATATTATAAATATTATATCTAAATTAATCAAATGTTATTGATATAATAAGTTAATTAAGGTACTTAAAATTAATCATTTTAAAATATAATAGATAAGTTTGAATTGAATATAATTAGTTCTAATTGATATTTGAAATTAAATTTTTTGAGATTATAAAACATAATTTAGAAAATATTTATATTAAAGTTTTTGTGATTAAACTTTTTTATTTTAAAAATATATTTTATTTCTTTATAATATTATTTAGTTATTAAATAAGTCTTTCTATTATATTACATTAATTTTGTGTCTATTTATAATTTCAAAATAATGTTACTTAAGAATTTTATTATAACAATGATTTGAGTAAAAAATAGATTAAAAAATTAATAGAATACGATAAAAACAAATTGTATGATAATTAAATAATATTTTAACAAATTAACTTTAAAATGTATATGGACTAAAATAAAAATAGATCAAATTTGATCATATGTAACAGAACCTTGACCTTCAATAATAGAGAAGATTAAATTCCTTCTCCTGTTAAGATGGAACTGGTACATCGATGGAACTGCTAATATATGTCTGCTTTACATATTAAGTGGTAGTGAGACAATCAAACACATACGTATTGGAGACACTCAATTCAGAAAGGAAACATCATATTATTTAAGAAGACAAATTGGATGAAGAAGATAGTTTTGATGAGCTACATGGTGGTGTTAGCAATCGGACATGGAGGAACTGATACGTCAGTGACTCCTTCCATCATCAGGACTACACTCTTCATGGAAGGACGAAGAACTGGTTCGTCTTGTATACACCAAAGTGCAACTGCAACCATTTTCTCCAACCCCTTCTTCTCTACTTGTTCGCCAACCACGAGCCTGTCCAAATCTTGAGTCCTGAAACATTTGTATGCCCAAGTCGAAAGGACGATCTCTTCAGGATTTGCTGCCTGGATTTCCATGTTCTTTCTGCAGCAAACTATTTCCAGGAGCACTATGCCAAAACTGTAAACATCTGCTTTTACTGATATTGGAACATTCTTATGCCACTCTGGTGCTAGATACCCTCTTGTTCCTCTAACAATTGTGAATGTCCTGGTTTGATCAGGCATTAACAGTTTTGCCAACCCAAAATCAGAAATCTTGGCATTCCGGAAATCATCCATCAGTATGTTCTGAGGCTTTATGTCACAATGGATAATTGGTGCTTCACACTCTTCATGGAGGTAGAGAATGCCTCTAGCAACATCAAGTGCAATTCTGATTCTTTCGTCCCAATTTGGTCTAGTATTGGACTTGAATAACAGATCTGCAAGTGATCCATTTCTCATGTACTCGTAAACCAGAAGTCTCTTGGAATCTGTAGCACAGTATCCTAACAACCTGACTAAATTCCTGTGGTGAGTCTTCCCTATAGATCGCATCTCTGCTCGGAACTCCTTTTCTCCTTCTTCCACCAACTTTTCCAATCTTTTGACAGCAACAATTTCCTTACCCTTGCACAAGGACCCTTTATAGACTGTACCAAATGATCCCTTTCCCAACTCTTCTGTGAAGTTTTTTGTTGCTCTTTTGAGTTCGTTGTATGAGAATAATCGCAAGGTGAAGTCCAAAGTCAAGCCATCTTCTCCAGTTTTCAACAAGCTGCTGTACCTCAGAAATCTTAACTTGTACATGTTCACTCCAGAGATTATAAGAGCACCACATGAAAACGTCAGGAAACCAAAAATCATCAGAAGAATTTTCACAGTTTCTTTGTGGCTTCGCACCACTATCGGAGGAGGTAGAATTGGCGGATTGGGAGAGATCTGAGAGCCTTCAATACTTCTTGTGCCCACTTTCAAAAGAGCTACTGTAAATGTTTGTGTAGAACTGGAAGTGCTCCTTCTAAGATAATTCAATGGAAGATTCTGTTTCTTACAGAATCCATCACACAACAGTGCTGCTCCACAGTTGCAATCTTCTAAACAGGAGTTGCTGCAGTCCTCCTGTGACATTTTTGTTTCATTATAGTAAGGTCCTCTCCATGTTATGGATGTAAACAACAACAGTTTTTTTTGTGGTGTCTCACCACAATGTAAGTAGACACCGTTTTTCTTATATAATGAAAAATAACGCAGTTCTGGCTACAAATCAGCTACCACTACTTCCACTAATTTCAACTTCCTAAATACTAATTCAACTCATTAACAAACTAGTCCTATCTTTATGGAGAAATAAAACAGCAAAAATAAAAAAACAAGTTTATAACCAACAATCACTCCCCTAAACTTGTTTAACTATGCTGAATCAACTTTCCTCAAGCCAATCTTTTCTCTTAACTCCAGGAACCGTTGTCTTGCTAACGGCTTCGTTAGAATATCCGCCAACTGTTTATCCGTGTTCACATATTCCAGTTCAATAGCTTCAGTTTGCACACATTGACGAATAAAGTGAAACCTGGTATCGATGTGCTTACTTCGATCATGGTAAACAGGATTTTTCGCCAACGCTATAGCTGACTTGTTGTCAACATTAAGCTTGGGTTTTACTTGCAGTTGACTGATGTTACTCAAAATCCTGCCCAACCATACTCCTTGACATGTTCCAGCAGTTGCGGCTATATACTCAGCTTCACACGACGACAAAGCCACCACCTTTTGCTTCCGCGATACCCAGGTTATTGGATTTACTCCCAAATAGTACAACACTCCGGTTGTACTTTTCCTATCATCGATATCCCCAGCCATATCACTGTCGCTAAAACCTACCAGCTCCACATTCGACAGCTTCTTCTTATAAACACAACCAAAACTAAGAGTACCTTTCACGTACCTCAATATTTGTTTTACTGCTGTGAGATGTGAAGTTGTTGGTGCCTCCATGTATCTACTCATCACACCAACTGAGTAGGCTATGTCGGGCCGGGTATTAACCAGATAGCGTAAGCTTCCAATAACACTTCTGTAAAGTGTTTTGTCAACCGCAAGTTCTCCATTCCCATGTTTGCTCATCTTCGTTCTTGGTTCCATGGGAATCGAACAAGGATTGCACTCCCCCATTCCTAGCTTCTCTAGGACTTTCCTTGCATATCCAGCCTGACATAAGGTGATTGACTCATTGCTTTGTCGTACCTCAATACCCAAGTAATAGCTCAAGAATCCAAGATCACTCATCTCAAATTTCTGCTGCACCTCTTCCTTGAACTGGGCTATAACTTGTTTGTTTGAGCCGGCTATGATTAAGTCATCCACATATATGCCGATTATCATTGCGTCAACTCCATTAATTTTCTTGTAGAGAGCATATTCCTGTGGACATCTAACAAAACCAAGCGACTGCAAACATTGATCAAGTTTAAAATTCCAAGCCCTCGGAGCCTGTTTTAATCCATACAAGGCTTTATGAAGTTTTAATACCATGTTTGGATTTTTCTTGTCAACGAACCCTTCTGGTTGAGCAACATACACCTCCTCTTCTAACTCTCCATTCAGAAAAGCTGTTTTCACATCCATGTGATGTACTTCCCAGTTCTTAATTGCTGCATAGGCCAGAATTAATCTCACTGTTTCTAACCTGGCCACTGGTGCGAATACTTCACTGTAATCTACACCAAACTGCTGGGCATATCCCTTTGCCACGAGTCTCGCCTTATGTTTCACGATCTCTCCATCTGGATTTTTCTTTACTTTGAAAATCCATTTGATGCCGATTGCTTTATGATTCTTCGGCAAATCTGCGAGTTCCCACGTTTTGTTCTTTTCAATGGAGAGAATTTCAGACTTCATGGCATTCCTCCAGTTTTCATTCTTAGCGGCTTCCTTATATGAGGTTGGCTCCTCTATAGAAAGAAAACAAAGGCCCACTGCTTCCTTCTCTTCTTCGTCCAGTTCCCTGTAAATATCTTCTAGAGACCTGAACTTTTTCGGCGTCGACGAGCTTGATGATGATGCATTTGAGGTACTGTCTGGCGTTGATAAAGTTGAAGACGAATTTTCCCTTTGCCCTTCATCTGGATCAACTTCGATTTGTTCAATGTTCCTCTCCACTGTTATACTCTGTTTTTCTGAAATTTGAACAGTGAAAGTTCCTCTTTGCTCATTATCTCCGTTTGTGATTTCTTCCCAACACCACTTCTTCTCCTCTTCGAACGACACATCCCTGCTCACCATAATTCTGTTCTTTTGTGGGTCCAATAGTCTGTAAGCTTTGGTTCCATCTTCATATCCCAACATAATTGTCTTCACACTCCTATCAGCAAGTTTAGGAAGGTGTGAATTTATATTCTTGGCATGAGCAAGACACCCAAAGATTTTAAAATGATGAACCTTTGGTATCTTGCCAAACCAAGCTTGATACGGTGTACCATCTGCAACTCCTTTTGTTGGCGATCTGTTCAGAATATACACGGCAGTTTTGACAGCTTCTCCCCAAAACTTTGCAGGCATCTCTTTGCTCTTTAACATACATCTGGCCATCTCTACAACCGTTCGATTACGCCTTTCTACTACGCCATTTTGCTGCGGTGAAAATGGTGCAGTAAGAAATCTCTTCATACCTTCATTCTCGCAATAGTCTTTAAAATCAGTAGATACGAACTCTCCTCCACGGTCCGTTCTAAAGCTTTTAATCTTCTTGCCTTTCTCTACCTCCACACTGATTTTGAACTTTTTAAATACTACCAGTGTTTCATTCTTGTTTTTCAACAAAAACACCCACATAAATCGTGAAAAATCATCCACCAATAACATAAAATATCTGTTACCTCCATATGTCATTGGCGAAATAGGTCCACATAGATCTCCATGAACGAGATCCAATGGCTCCTTTGCACGATATGTTGCTGCTCGCGGAAAAGGAGTCCTATGCTGCTTTCCAATTAAACACCCATCACAGAATTGATTGACCTGGGTGATTTTCGGCAACCCTTCAACCATTCTTTTGTCAGTTAATTGCTTTAAAGAGTGAAAATTCAGGTGTCCATACCTCGCGTGCCAGAGCCAATCATCGTTACTGATATTTGCCATTAAGCACACCTGATCTGCAAGCTTCAGCTTTGCTACATACAATCTGTTGGATTGTATGGTCACCATAATAATCAAGCTCCTGGCCCTGTCATAGATCTTCATCACACTGTCCTCTATGACAATTTTATTTCCACTCTCGTCCAGTTGTCCCAAACTTATTATGTTGCTTTTGAGTTTGGGTATGTAATATACTTGTGATAAGATCAAGTGCTCATCGGTTTTGCATTTAAAAAGCACTATTCCTCGACCACAAATGTCTATCATAGAGTTATCACCGAAACGTACCTTTCCTACAACAGATGTGTCGAGCTCACGAAACACCCTCCTTTCTCCTGACATGTGGTTGCTTGCTCCAGTATCTAGGTACCAGGAATTTTCGGCTCCAATATTTGCTGGTGGCGGCACTATAGTTTCATTCAACATCACAAAATCAGGCTCTTTGTCACGTGTGTTTTTAATTTCACACGCCTCTATCATCAGCAATGAAGACTCCTCATCCTTCTGCATCTCTAACAAGTTGAGTTGTTCATCTTTCGTGGAACACTCTGATGCGAAATGTCCCATCTGCTGACAACTGTAACATTTAATTTTACTTTTGTCGAACTTCTTCTTCTGAGTTTGTGACCCTCCTTCATCTCCTCGATGCGAGTCACTTCTCCCACGGCCTCTCCCTCTTCCACGACCCCGTCCCCTGCCTCCTCTGGAACTGCCTTGATCCTTCCCTTCTTTCTTTGAGGATTTTGCATTCTCTCGTCCCTTCCATTCTGCACGAGTGAGGAGAACGGTTTCATCTTTTTCTCCAAACCCTTGCAATCTTTCTTCATGTGCCTTGAGTGATCCAATAATCTCATCAACAGATTTCATTTTGAGATCACTGAACTCCTCAATCGTTGAAGTGATTTGAAGAAACTTTGCAGAGGTGGATCGTAAAAGCTTCTTAACTACATGGATATCATCCACAGTATTGCCGAGGCCTCTCAATTTGTTGACAATAATGGTGAGTTTTCCAGAATACTCATCAATACTTTCTGAATCACCCATCTTCAACGCTTCAAACTCCCGCCAGAGGGTCTGCGTTCTAACTTCTTTCACTTTTTCAGCACCTAGATTCATATTTTTCAACATGATCCAGGCTTCCTTGGCCGTTTTCCTGGCACCCAATTGTAGCAACGTATCTTCTCCAATACTTTGATAAATAGCTGCCAAAGCCATCTTATCTTTGCGGTTATCTACTGTTTCGGATGATTCAATTGCCTCCCAAACACCTTGTGCCATCATAAATACCTCCATCTTAATCGCCCAAGCTGCATAGTTGCATCTTGTCAACATCGGGTATTTGAGTGTAACAGATCCCGCCTTTTCTTGAATCCGTACACTCACTTCAGTTGAGGCATCATCTTCTATCGCACCGGTGTTTTGGCTCCTGTCACTCGATGCCTCTCTTTGCTCTCTTCTTGTCCGCTCAATCTCTAGGTGAGACATGATTGAAAAACAGGCCTTGATCTTGAGGCTCTGATACCAAATGTAAACAACAACAGTTTTTTTTGTGGTGTCTCACCACAATGTAAGTAGACACCGTTTTTCTTATATAATGAAAAATAACGCAGTTCTGGCTACAAATCAGCTACCACTACTTCCACTAATTTCAACTTCCTAAATACTAATTCAACTCATTAACAAACTAGTCCTATCTTTATGGAGAAATAAAACAGCAAAAATAAAAAAACAAGTTTATAACCAACAATGGATTCCATTGGAGTGATATTAAACAGCTTTTCGTTTCCTTTGCCATTTTGACACCCTACCAGCGAATAGTTTCTCTCGCAACCAAGAAGCGGTTGTTTGGGGTCGATATATTCAAAACTAGGAAGACATGGACAGTATGGTTGTCTATCATTGTATGTGCAGAAGCTGTTGAAACCGCAGTAGCCATTTATTTGACAGTAATCTGTGGGTCTCTCCCACACCATAATTTTTTTGGGTTCGTTGCTTCCATTATACCCATGAGAATATAATCGGAAAACTCCATTAGTTTCAAGAGTTGCGCGATATATGGTATTATCTGCCATCATCGAGCAATCTGTGATGTTTTGTATAATGTTTGAATCGGTGGCATTGATAAGCTGCAGGCAACCAGTAATATTGCTTAGAAGAAGAAATGACTCTTTCTCGTTATTAGTCCCAGTGCACCAGTAAGCATCGGCAGGTGTGTATGAAGAATTTAATGGGAAGAGAACAAGGTCCCCATCACCTTGCATCACAAGAAGAAAGCGTCCAGTGGAGCGTTTGGTTTCTGATGAACTAGAAACCAATTGACCACCAGAAAGAAGATGTTGACCTCCTAAAATGGTGTCAGTCGGGTTTCTGAAAGTTTCCCAGATCACATTACCATCCTTGCTGTAGAGAACAAAGTTACCGGTGTCAAGCATGGAGGCATAGGAAGCAGAAAATTTTTCAGTTCCGATCTGTTTCTCCAATCCTTCTTTCCTGATAACAAACTTCCCCTCCTGTGTTAGAATCACAGTGGAGTTGGCAGGAAGAAATGGATCGTCACGATTCGCTGTCCAGACAACAATGTTTTCGGGCTCTCCAACCAGCCAAATCCCAATTGCAAAGCCATTATCTTGTTGGTAGAAACCAAATGCAAACCTTCCAGATGGAGATAACCAAGAATGGGGTTCGAATGAGGCGGATAGTGAAGAACCACGACTTATCTTACCCGGTATTCTTGGCTGAGCTGATGAAGTAATGCACAGGATGGACAGAGGCAACAGTATAGAAGACCTGAGAGCCATGAGAACGAACATTTGTTTCTTAACTGTTTACATCAGATAGCAAATGTTAAGAAATGGTTGACTTCCATGGGGATGGTAGGCATTCTCTTTGTTATCTGCAAAGATTGCAGGTCAAGGTTCCTTTATAGAGAAGTTTCCTATGAGTTTCACGATCTAAGATGAATTAATTGAAAGTCGTTGATGTAGGGACTTCAAGACCTTGACTTGGAAAATTGGATAATTGTGATGGTCTATATTGAATCATTTCTTCTCTGTTTGTTAGCTGTTCACTTCAGACAGTAAATGCCTAAAGAGACTTCCTGATGTTCACGGGGATGCTCTTAATTAGTTGTCTGCAAAGACTTGCAGGTCAAGCTGCCCCACTAGTGCATTTGCAGAGAGCATATTCCATTGGTTTTCATAATCCAAGACTTATCGAAACAGTTGATGCAGGGATCTCAAGACCTTGACTTGGAAAATCGGATACTTGTTATGTCAAGTCCAGCTAGTTTCGTGGAACACACTACACCACATCATGGTATCGAACTGGCAAGGCAAGTCAGCCCGAGTCTACACGCCGTTATCAGTTTTGTTGAATTGAGTTGTCTTGTATAGCTTGAAGTATTGAAACTAGTGGAGGAGCTAGCAATGACAATGAAGATAAGGAAGAAGAAGAAACTGAAGAGAAGGCTGAAAGAGTTCAAGTGCAGGTGAAAATTGGAAATGATGATTTTAGGCATAATTCGAAGCTTTGTGGATCAAAGTGGTGAATATCAAATTCAGATGAAAGAAATTTGATGCAAAAGGGAAGCTGAAGAGAAGATGGAAGCAGATATGCAAAACTTAAAAAATGCAAAATGAAGAAAAGCATAGCAAAAGATGAAATGCAGGGCAGGAGGAGTAATTCATGAAGATTAATTAGTGAAATCCAGTATTGTTAGAGATAATCTCCACACATGTAGCTAGAGCCCTTTAATTTTGGCTGACAATCGGATCTGAATATCAAGAATTATGATTGCTGGAAAAACCAAGTTTTTGCTAAAGAAACATGAATTGTTCATACTGTACAAGTTTCAGTTTTTGGACAATGTCAGTTTTAGTTAAACTAAAGACAAAATGAGTTGCTTTTATGTTTTTGCTAAATCAGGAAATATTGTACTAGTCTAGTTTTATTCATCAGACCAAAACATTATCTTTTAGTTTAAAATCAATTGTATCAGAGTATGCAAGAACTACATATAATGCTTTTTCACTTTCGGATAGATGTATGAAAAAAAAAACAGAAAACCTTCAATACAAGATCTTTCTCAAGTTTCAATTTTCATGTCATGTTTTACTTTTGATTACCAGTAGCAAGTTTAGAAGTTGAGTTTTAGAAGTCGAGAAGAAGCGTTTTGTGGATGTTCTGCTTTTCCAAAAACTGAAACTAGTTTAGGATAAGTGTTGAGGGTGAAAACCAAAATTCCATCAGTTTGCAAGTTTCAATTCTATTTCTTGTGATTTGATTATCATCTTTCTATATCATTTTTATTCCTTCAGAAGCAAAGTTTCATTTTGAAGAGTGAATAGTTGAAGTAGATTTATACACACAGACTTTGCAAATTTGAAGTTCATTGTTCGGATACAATAGGAGAGTTATACATCTTTCAAATACACTAGATCCTTGTTCATTTACCAAAACTTGAGAGAAATAGCCCATTACAATACACAATTCCTGACAAACATTCAAGTGAGAGTTCTAGAAATTCATTGCAGCAGCATTTCCCCCTATGTTGGAAGCTTGCGTGAACAGTGCACGTGAACAGTGCACAAAGTGTTTGACAAAAAGCTTTAACCAACATCGTTGCTCAACAAGTTGTGCAGTGAAGGAGCTATCTTCAATCTTCAAAGGGGCCTCTTCAAGAGTGGTATCAGAGCATCAAGGTTCACTTAGTCTGGACCAAACCGAGCCATGACAGGTATGAATCCGACGATGATGAACTTGCAAAATGTGTAGGTAAACATTCCGGTGCTGACTAGAGATAACTACAAAGCATGGGCCATTCGAGTAGAGGATTGCCTAAGGATCAGTGACTGTTGGAGTGTAGTCACTGAAGGAGTAGCAGAAGAGCATGGAGCCACGGCACAAGCAAATTTGACAAGGCTGAATCAAGACAGGGATAGAGATTTCCAAGCCTTGGTTTTCTTGAGATCAGTGGTAAGTGAGTCCATTTTGCTGAGGAATGCAAGTTGTAGGAGTGCCGAAGAACTATAGGATACACTCAAGATAGAGTATATAGGATCAACTAAAACCTTAAGGCTGAAAAAACAAGCAATTTTGAGGAGCTTTGAAAATTTTTCTATGAAGGATGAGGAGAGTGTGTCAACTGCAAAGGGTCGGTTTTTGAACTTGGTGCAGCAACTAAAGGAGTTTGGGGAGAGCACAAGCATAGAAAGGTTGGTGGATAAGTTCCTAAGTCGATTACCATTAAGGTTTGAAGCAAGTGTGGCACCGATGGAGTGGTAATTCTCAAATGATCCGGAATCAATAACTTTGGAGCAAGTGTTTAATGTCCTAGAAATGCATGAGGAAAGACATGGCCGTAGAAGAGAAGGAGAGGAGTTTGCAGTCAAGGCTGAAAGGTTTAGGACACCAGAAAATCCTCCTAGCTACACACAAAACCAGAGTACCTATGATTCAAAACCAGTACAAGCTCAAAACTATCCACCAAATCAGCCTCACAACCATCAAATTCCTCATTAGATTAATACCTACACTCAAAACCATCCTTACCTGAACCAGTTATACCCTCAAACACAATATACCTCCCAAATGCCATACCAAAACTTTCATAATCCAAACCAATACCCTGGAAATAAGGATACCTGGATACAAGGAGGAACAAGGATGACTAGATTGGGAATGTTTACAAATTGCAGGTTTTGTGGGAGGAATAATCATGCAGTTGAAGATTGTTTTTGGAATGATAATGTTGAGTGTATATTTTGTAGGAAAAGAGGACACACTAGACGGGTGTGCTATGAGAAATGGATGAATGAGCATCAAAATCCTCAAAGTTCACTCTTTGGCAAGCTACCTCCAATACATCCTCTTCAAAGATCCAACACCTCACCAAACATGATACCATCCCAACCACAACCTTACCAACATGCTTCTGAACCTCAAATGCACCAAGCTCTCTTTGTTGGAAAACCAGAAATTCACCAATCATCTCAACCTTTCATAACCTCATATCCGATCCCTCAACAACATGTGTTTCATCCTCAAATGCCTCAACCCTCTTTGATCCCTCAATCCTATGCTCATTACTCTCAAATGACTCAACCAAACATGCCTCAATCTAGCTCAATACTTCAAACTCATTAAAATATTCAAACAAATCTGCCAAACCAATCAAGCCAATACTTTCAAACCACAAACCCGATGACTGATTCAGTTTTATATTCACAACTACAAACTCATTTAAATTTCCAAAACAACTCATCCAACATGTCAAGCACCCAACCTGAAGCTTCACAAACGAAAAAAATCAAACAAACAAAACCATAACTGAGGAGAGTGTTTTTGTAGCAGAGGTGTGTCAAGATCAGAAAATGGAGTCTGTTGATAGTGTGTGTGAATCTGAAGTAGAAAATGAGAAGTCATATGAATGGTTGATAGACAGTGGTTGCTCCAAACACATGACTAAGAAGAAGGAGGGATTTGTGGAGAAGAATGATGGAGTTGATGTAGTGGTTGGGATAGGAAATGGTGAAGTTTTGCCTGTCACATGGAAGGGGTCTGTGAAGTTAGAAACCAGAGCAGGAAGTACAATCCTTGATGAAGTATATTTCATCCCTGAACTTGATCAGTGTGGGTCAACTGTTGGAGAGGAGGTATAAGGTGTATTTTGAAGATGGAATGTGTAGAATTTTCAATGAACAAAATGAGTTAGTGCATAAGGTTCCAATGGTTAATAGAATTTTCAAGCTAAAGATGCAAGAAGTGGATGGAGCATTTGCTACACTCTCATTGACAGAAGTAACACAACTTTGGCATCGAAGATATGGACATGCAAACCTAGATTATATCGTTGATATGTAGAAGAAAGGCTTGGTTCTTGGTATACCTCCATTGAGCAGCAAGTTAAAATCCGTGTGTGAGGCTTATGCAAAGGACAAAAGCCATGTTTTATCTTATCCAACAAGTGACTGGAGAGCAACCCAAAGGCTGATGTATGTGGACCAATAAATACTCCATCAGCTGGGGGAAGCAAGTATTATATAGAGTTCATTGATGATGCATCAAGGCATTCATGGATTTATTTCAGGAAAAGCAAGGATCAAGTGTTCGGATTGTTCAAAGTTTGGAGAGTTGAAGCCGAAAGTCAAAGTGGAAACAAGGTGAGATGCTTGAGAAGTGATAGGGGAGGTGAATATGTTTCAAATGAAATGAAGAAACACTTCGAAAATGAAAGGATATTCCATCAATTTTTTGTTGCATATTCATCACAGCAGAATGGTGTATCAGAGAGGAAAAACAGAATCATAATGGAGATGGCTAGATCAATGTTAGTTGGAATGAAAGTGCCAAGAAAATTTTGGCCTGAAGCATGTTATACAGCTGTGTATTTGCAGAATAGATTAAAGACAAGATCATTGGATGGAAAGACTTTATTTGAGGTTTGGTTTGAATTGAAACCGAAGGTGCAACACTTGAGGGTATTTAGATGCATAGCTTATGTGCATATTCCTGAAGTTAGAAGAACCAAGTTAGATGAGAAGGCAATTAAGGGGATGATGATGGGATATAGTGGAGAGTCAAAAGGCTACAGGATTTATAATCCAGAAACAGGGAAAATGTTGGTGTCTAGAGATGTAAAATTTGATGAAAATGAAAAATGGAATTAGGATGAGCTAATTGATGGCAGATCAGGGAGTGTTGGTTTTGAACTTCCATTAATTAATCCAAATGCAGATGAAATAGCAAGAGAAGTTACAGATGCTGATCATAATCGTGCAGGTGATGGAACTCAGGAGGAGTATCTGTCAAGTCCAGAAAGTGGGAGAATGAGTTCGGATTCTCAAGAAGGCTCATCAAGCTCCAACAATGCTCACAAAACCAGGGACTTGGCATCGATTTATAGAGAAACTAACCCCATTTTTTATTTCAGGTACAGGGCTGAAGATGATGAAGAACCAGATGAAGCATTAACCATTGTAGAATCTTCTTTGATTGTTGGATCAGAACCAAAGACATTCAAGCAAGCAATCAAGCAAGGAGTATGGAAGAGCTCTATGGATGAAGAAATGAAAGCAATTGAAGAAAATGGAACTTGGCTGCTGGTGGATTTACCAAGTCCAGAAACTAAAGTGGTTGATTCGAAGTGGATATTCAAGGAGAAGTTAAA
>JANVCQ010000230.1:36431852-36444358 GCA_025531925.1 Erythroxylum plowmanianum
TATTTTATGAATTATATATGTAATTTTCATACTTATTTAATGAATTATTATTTTATATTTTCAGTGGACCTCAAGGATTTTTTTTAAAATTATTATCCTATGCATTTAGCGAGGTTATTATTTTATCCTATTGGCCCAAGTCGGGACTGGAGAAAATTATTATTTAATCGAAATTATTAATTTATCGAATATTCATTTATCGAAGTTTTACTATGCTACTTTGTAATCTTATACCACCAGAATCGTGGTTTAAATATAAGCTATTTTGTATTATTGAAAATGGATATAATCATAATATCCATTCTTTTCAAATTTTTAATAAATTAATTGTTAATTTTTAAAAAAAGAAAAATTAATTGACCACATATTTATTCTTTTCAAATATTCATCTTAAAATTTTATTTTATTAAAATTTTTTAATTTTTTCATGTGGATTGACTCAACTCATATACTAATCCATATTAGAAAAGTTAATAATAAAAATAACTAATTAATTATATTTAAGATAAATAAAAGTTTTATATTAATATATTTTTTACTTTGGACAATTATTATAAAAGGAAATAATTTTTTATTTTAAAATATAGGTTGCTGTATTTTAATTTTTTTAATAAGTGCTCTTCATCTATTTTGCTTAAATCTAATTGTATGACCTAAATGGAAAAAATAAAGAAAAGGTGTGAAGCGAATATTTCAATTTTATATTGAAAAGAAAAGGAAATGTAAAAACTTCTATAAATTTATAAAAACCTATTAACCAATTTCTTAATTAATTATTTTTGGATTAAAAAAGAAATGGTTATATTAGAGAAATTGAAGATATACAATTCAATTATTCAACTTCTAGCTAATAAATTTTATTCGTTTTTAATATCTTTAACTTTTATTTACATTTATGATTTTAAATTTTTTTATAAAATTAAATAAAAATTGTATTAATAAAAGTCTCGTAGAGTAGCTACAAAATACACCACAAATCCAAGGAAATAAGGCATTTGTCAGTACCATGGTTCCCTGCTCAACTTCCGGCAGCTAAGATATTTAAAGAGCAACATAAGTACTGTCTTAATATGCTACTACAGTTCCTTTCTCTGTGTCGTTGCTTCTGCTGTCAATTTAATTTCTCATGGCTCAACCCTTGTTTCTTGGTTATTTGGTAATTACCAGCTCTCGAATGTATTTGACCTGCATTGTAAGCTTCGATGTTATAGCCATGTTTCCTGTGATCCTTGTATCTCTATGGTTCACTTGAATGCCCTTTCTTATCATTGCCATTATAGATAGACAAAATGAGTTGATGTCCGTATTTTTTATGTTTGAATATCTTCTGATTCTTCTCTCTTTCATAAAACATACACGTTAGAGAAAAAAGTAAGCTTGACCAGAGTATAATCATCTGCTGTTAAGGAAGATTTTGTACACGTTGGCCAGCTTCTTGTGCAAAATCATGCGGGATATTTAATACATGTAAAGGTTATTCAAAATGGAAATTTTCAGTTCCGAGTCTTCCAGCATATGATGAGCTTTTACTTCACCATCAGCACTTTAACTGAACTATGATCAACTTTTCAAAATAATAAGAGGTCATCAACAAATGACAAAATTGAAGACTGTCAACCTAATGCAATTCTTATAGCAATTGATAAAATTATCTTTTGAAATTGGAAGATCACATATTTAAATCATAGAAACAGTCCCTTGTAACATATAAAAGAAAGACTGTATAAATTGATGACCTTCTCCCAACCATCACAAGAAAGCCTTGTATACTGAGACAACCCTTTTTTAACTTATTGCAATTCTTGTAGAATTTGTATGAATGATTTTTGCCAATGTTAAACTCCGTAAGTCTTATCAGAATCTCCATGAATTTTGAGAATAGGTAAGGTGAAAAGAGAGTTAGCTTGCCTGAACTCTTTGCGCCCTTTAAACCTTTGATCTGCTCTTTATTAAGAACTATGCTGAATGAAAGAGTTGTGAGACACTTTGATCTAGCTAATATATTTCAATAGAAAGCCAAATGCTTCAAGTGAATGAACTATAAATTCCCAATTGATACTGTTAAATGCTTTTTTGAAATCTATTTTAAATGCATAATACTTGCCTATTTCGTTCTTTTGCTATCTCTTGAAAAGTTCTTACATTACGAGAATATTATCTCTAATATTCCTCTTTCTTATGTAAGCACCTTGACATTTACTAATGAAATAACCCAATACCTCCTTCGGTCTTGAGACTAGGATCTTCCAAATGATTTTATAAAGGTTTTGCAGTATGCTATTAGCCTAAAATCCCTTAGAGAACTAATTTAAAATGTATTTCAATAGATTTTAATATAGCCTAAAATATATTTCAATATACTTGTCTTTTTTTAGTTTATATTTATTTACTTATTTTATCTTTATTGTGTTCTTTATGTTATTGTTAATCTTTACCATTGTATTATGTATTGCACTACATTTTAAACATTTTTTGTTTATATGCATTTTTTATATTTTGCATTATCATTATTTTGTATAACATGTGGATCTATCGGAAATAGTTTTTTTACTAATTAGGGGATAAGGTTGCGAACCACTGGACCTCCTTATATCTCGCATTTCAGCGAGACTCTCTCATTGGGCATATTGGTCCCATAAGGTCTATTGCATGTTTTTTAGAGATGACATTTGATATGAATGAGTTGAGTTCATTTATTGAAAAACTTTTTGATTTGCCTTCTATGGTGATTTAGAAGTAATTCAACACCATTCCTTTGATTTCTTCTTATCCTCGAACTCTTTCTCTATTGTCTTTAATAAAGTAAGTGATTTTTCGAAAATCCAAAAGGATATATTTTCGCAAAAATTTAGTTATGTTATAATTACCTGGAACTGTATCTGTGGTTGCTTAATATAAATCAACTGTACCAGCAATTTATAAATTTTCTAGCACAAACCAAAGCCGAAAAATTAAGTGCGAAATAAACAAATCAACATCCTAGATTTGGTAACACAATTCGACACATTTTGCTTACGTTTGTAAGATTCTCATCCAGCTTTATTACTTTTACCAAAGAATAGCAATAGTTTTACTCAAGGTCACACCATAAAAACATGCCCATTACTAGCCCATTAACAGCCTAGAAAGGTCACACCAAAATTAGAGAAAATGTAGCTGTCGGATTAGGTGAAATCCCCATAAAATTAGCCGCTAAAAAATCCATTATGCCTAAAAAAATCCCAACTACCAAGTCACAAAATACCTATCGTTTATTCACCTAAAAACCAATAACAATGCAGCCTCACATGTCACGTAAATTACAACACCAATATAACTACAAAAATCACACAACTGTTGGGGTTTTTCACATGAACAACACTACAAAGACAACTCATAAAATATCACACATCAGATACAAAACGCAATTGCCCAATAACGATGGATAGATTGTGTAATGCTAACAAAAATAGAGAAAACAAAACTGGTATATGTTCATCAATTGAATAATTGTTTTACCACTGAAGCCCCACAAAAATATAGTTGCGCACACACACAAAAATTCTACAAGTTTTTCCTTTAAAAGAAATATTATACAACTGTCCAAAAATTCACGTTACACATATGAAACACAGCAACAAATATTGCTCAAAATCAACAAAATTGTAGCTGCCAAAGATAAGGAGAGAGAGAGAGAGAGAGAGGACATAGTTGATTTATATTGGTTTGACTTACAACTCAAGTCTACATCTAGTCTCCAGGTATCTAACTTAAGTGTTTCACTATAAAGTCAAGTAGTAATTTGACGAGCTTCTTTAAGCTTACGAATACATATTTTTGAAGGTTCTTCAACCTTCTACACTTGAAGTGTATAACAATCTTTTAAAAGCTTTTAGAAAAATAAAATGTAATATTTGATAATGGGTGTTCGAGACACATGATAGAATATTTGAAGATTTCTGTGAAAAAAATAGTTTCGAAGATGGAGATCATCCTGATTACATGATGAAGTTAACTAAAGCTCTATATAGTCTAAAGCAGGCTCCTTGAGCATAGTATGAGAAGCTAAGTAACTTTCTACTTGAGAATAACTTTGAAATAGGAAAGCATTAATGTAGGGGGAGAGTTAAGAGTTAAGATGAAGATATATTTGTACTTGGTTTATTCTTACATATTGGTGATATTTTGTAGTTGTTTAGTTCTTTTCCCTATATTTTGATAATGACAAAGGGGGATAATTAAAGTGACAATATATTTTGCTAAAAGTTGATGATATTTACTTGCATAATCTATGAGTATGAATTTGGGATATATGTTACTAACTGAATTTGTGAAGTTTAAATCTGTGATTTGTTAGCAATAAGCTCCTTACTAAGAAAGGAAAGACTCCTTTCTAATCAGTAAGAGCTTATAAAGTCTACAGGTACTTTTCGAAGCCCTTCATTATTAGTTGAAATTTGAAAATCTATTTGTTATTGTTTGCCATCATAAAAAGGGGGGAAATTGTTAGCTCAAAGTTTATTATTAATGATTTTAATGATGACCTTATAATATTTCAAAATTGAAATTCGATTTATTTTCTTGTATAGGTAACGGTATATTTTTCAAAAGAAAATAAAATCATATGATAAATGATTCCTTTCTTACAGAAATCTTGCTTATAAACTTACCTGATTTATTAGAAATGATTCCATAATATCTTGAAAGATCTTACAAATCACAATCAGCTCCGTGATATGATCATTTGTCTTAAAATCTAGATACTGGAAGATTTTATCAAATAAGATATTGAAGATTCAAAGTCAATTCAAGATATAAGAGAAGTAACGGCTAGTTGAAGAAGATCTCTATTTAAGGAAGAGTCATTGCATTTGTGAATGGGGGTCATACGTCAGACCTTCGAAATATATCAATACTCTTGAAAATTATATTATTATCAAATCTTTTGTGCTTTAGAAAATGAAAATTTTTCTTGAGAGAAATCATTTAAGCTCATATCGAGCAAATCACTTTTTCATTTGTTGGGAGTTTATAGACATTAGCTAAATACTACTAGTTTGTAAGGTTGGAAAACCTTAAAAAATATGTACTCGTGAGCTTGAAGAAACTCGTTAAATTACTACTTTAGATTTTAGTGAAACATTTAAATTGGATACTTGGGAACTAGATGTAGGCTTGGGCTATAAGTGAACCAGTATAAATCATGCGTCATTCCTCTCTCTCTTTAACTTTTAAATTACCACATTATATTGTGTGCGTGTTTATTTTAACAAGAAGCTCTTTCACTTTTATAATAGACTCGTTCTGTTTTCAACTTGCAATAGATTCCTTTCAATTTTAATAGATGCCTTCTGTTTTAAATTGTTTTGACATAATTTATCGTTTAACAGGCTCATGTCATTTAACTGACTTCTATTGTCTAATAGGCTCTCATTGTTTTAAATTTTAACAGCCCCTGACCTTTATCTCTTACATGTATTTGCTTTATTAAGATCCACTTAACAATAAAATAAAGTGGATTCTAAAACAATGAGAATTTTTTTAGCAACACAATAATTTGAAGAAAATAAAAAATAAATGATTGATAAAATAAATATTTTTAAAAAGTCAAAATTTTAAATCTTATCCCTCTTTAAAGTTTATTTTTATCTTATATTTTTCGAGTTATATGAACTTGAATATTTTTAAATTTTAACAAGTTAATATGGTAAATTAGATTAATTATATAAATGTATGTAGACAAATTACAAAGCTAGTAGGCAATTACATGGACACGATAAGGACTTGCCGTGTTCGTCACTTCGGTAGTCAATGGTAGGGTAAGGGTTCAAAAGTCATGGACTGAGAGGAGAAATTAAAGAAGACTTAGAAAAATAAGTAAATGGCAGGTTAATTAAGGGTTCGAAAAGTCATGGACTGAGAGGAGAAAGAAGACTTAAATGGCAGGTTAAGGGTTCGAAAAGTCATGGCTTGAGAGGAGAAAGAAGACTTAAATGGCAGGTTAAGGGTTCGAAAAGTCGTGGTCTAACAAGAGAATAGAAAAATTAGTAAAGAAAACAGAATATTATTCTAATTACTATGCTTGATATTCTTGACGACTCATAGATTTCACCATCATCTGCACCAATGTATAGTTGAATGACCTACTTATTTATATACATTACTTAATAAAACTTCCTTTTGTCGAGCACAAAGATCTCATCTCACTAAAATGTTTTCTTGATCATCACTTTGAGACTGACAATAGGTGGTAGAGATAATTAAGCGAAAACTTTAGTTGAGGTCCTGCGAAACAATTTTAATTATTATGTTAGTAATACAAAACAAAATAAAAGAAAATGTGGAAGAATTGGAGAAACAAACACTATAATTTGTAGAATTCACTTTTTAAAAAATTTTTAGACTATATTTTCGAAATAAATTTTTTTTGTAGAAATGCATGTATAAATCATTAAATGAAGAGAATGATCTTAATTTGACACTTTTAAAACATTGATAATCTTGAGATTAAATTTAATTTTATAGCTAACTGTATTTATTACTGGTGACCATTGGCTATTAAAAAAAAAAGGAATTAAAAAGTAGAAGTATGGCAATACTTTTAAAATATATATCTAACTTAAAAAAGTAGAAATATGACACTATTCTTTGCTTTTAATACAGACAACGGCACCAAATGTAAGAATCTAATTAGTATTTTGCTTTTTGACAATATTATTATCGTATACCCACTTGATTAGTTAATATACACTTCTTATAATTTTCACAAAAGGAAGAGTAAATTAATAAACGAAATTTCTAGCCAGCAATGGTTTAAGGGCAGTGATCCCCCTCTTCCATGGATTCATTTCAATTATTTTCAAAATCTTTAATCGTTAATTGCTTTTATGATTTCAAATTGAATATAAGGTAAGTATTTTTCTAAAGTAAATTGGGTAAAAATAGTTTCCTTCGATTTTTTTCTTATTAGTATTCGTTTTTAGGTGAAAAATGATTTACTTATTTTTATTTTTCTATTATTTATTTAAATATTATCTTAAATCTATTATTTATATTCTATACATTACTTGCTTTTAATTTCAAGAGAGCCTCAATAGTCAATAGAGTGCGAATAATTTGCACAATCATAACTTTCCTAAAGAAATTGAAATAGAAACGAAAAACCATAGCATAGACATCACATAACAGAAAATTAAAAATACCCATTTATTGTAGGCTGATAATATTTATTATCTCATTGATCAGAGAGTGCTATCAAACTATGGATAAACATATTACATGTAGAAGCTATGTCACCCATAATTTTGATAGAAAAGGAAAATTATCTAAAATAATAGTAACAATTATTGATAATCGTCTCAATAAAGGAGAACCATATTTGTCGCCAATATGGGTTTATGTACAAAATTGCAAACATTGTCACTAATATAATACTAAAGGACACCGAAAAACTTATGTAAAAGACATTCATGTCGACAAAACCGCCATCAACTTTATCATCATCAAAACTCTCTTTAGTTATTGAAGATGGTGGTGCGGGTTCTTCTGGACTACAACTCTTAGGTAACGGAAACCCACAAAGAAAAGGATTTTCTTTGTAGCTGCTCTCATCAAATGTGGCAAATTGGGCAACTCTATTGGGTGTCTTACCAGAAAGATTATTGTAAGACACATTGAAAACTTCTAAGAATTGTAATTTTGTAAGTTGAGGAGGAATTATTCCGCTCAAATTATTGTTAGAAAGATCTAACGTCTCAATTTTCGTCATATTTGAAAATGAGAAAGGAATAGATCCGGTTAAACTGTTATGAGATAAGTTCAAAAGATTGATATCTTGAATGCTTCCAAATTCCAAAGGAACTTGACCGGTCAAGTTATTACATGAGAGGTCCAATCCAATGAATCCCATACTGACAATTTGTCCTATTGTGTAACCGAAAACATTTCCCTTAACTACAAATTCAAAACCTCCGTCCATAGAATAAGCATAAGCGTACCTGACATCTTTTGTTGTCCCTTTATAGTTGTACGAATAATTGACAAAAGGTGCAGAGAGATTATTATGCGAAAGATCCACCAACATCAATTGATTGGTCATCATCCAAAGATCAATTGGGATCTCTCCTGAAAAATTATTATGGCTTAAGAGAAGAAGTATCAACTCATATAACTTTCCGATCCATTGGGGAATGACACCTGTTAAGTAATTGTTACTGAGATCCAAAGTTTGCACATAATCAGAAACTGAACGAGAAAAATGCCCTTCGAGTCTATTTCCTGATAAAAGAATGTGTTTCAACCTTGGACTTCCCAACATCGTAGGTAGGCTTCCAAAAAGATTGTTATTTGAAAGATCCAATAGTTCAAGAGAATTCATTGTTTCAATCCACCTTGGAACTTCGCTAACTAACTTGTTATCACTTGCGGTAAATATCTTCAATTCAGAACAATTAGACAAACTTCTCGGAATGCTTCCAATAAACTCATTTTCAGATAGCATTAGCCACTCCAACATTGGAAAGTATGTACCGATTTCAGTTGGAATGCGACCATCAAGCTGATTGGTGGAGATATCCAACTCCCTCAACGTTGCATTTGGATTACGTGCTGGAAAATCCAAAGATCCAGAAAGATAACAATCGGAGAGATAAAGAATTTCCAAATTTGTATTGTTTTCTAGTAACCACCCGGGAAAGCCTAATCCCACCATTGGAATACCAGAAAGCAGAAGATATTGCAAATCATGTTGGTGGTATAAAAACTCAGGAAATGATCCTCCTTTAGAAGTGGATTTTAAAGAAAGAATCTCCAATTGAAACTTGGGTGTCAAATTATGATTGAACACTCCTGTTTCTGCATAGACTTCATTTCCATCGGCTGTAAAATTCTTGAGTTTGGAGTGGTTGAAAAATGAAGAGAGTGAACTTGAAATTTCAAACTGATTATTTACTAGTGCTAAGGAGGTGATAGAAGTGAGGAATTTCAGTGGAGATTCGGATATCTTTCCGCTAAAATGATTAAAAGAGAGCTTCAAATTTTGAAGAAGTGTCAAGTTCACTAAACAATGGGGCAAGTTACCACTCAAATTATTGGAAAAAAGATCAAGCTCCCGAAGATTTGTCAGCTTGCAAAAGCCTATATGTATAATAAAGAGAGGGAGATTAGAGAGATAGATAAGGAATAGAAACTTCAAATTTTATTATCAAGGGAATTAACTAACCTGTGGTACCATGAATGTTGCCCGTGAGCTCACTACCTGACAACGATAAGGTTTCAAGTGAAGTCATGTTTGCAATGGACTGGAATAAGGTATTGGAATCAGACAAGCCTGCAACGATTGAGAAGACTATTATTAGAATTAAATTAACTGAAATACTATTCTAACTGATTATTCCAAAGCAAATAATAACTAATTAGACTAACTGAAATATTTTACTTAGTAAAGTGCGGTTGTTTGTTTGGATGTTTTGCATGCTTAAATTCCGAAGAAAACAAAGACCACCAAGACTTTGCACGAAGTTCTCATCCAAATAAGAGCCATCTAGGTATAACTCCTTGACGTTCTCCAGCCCTATTTAAAGGGAAACAATGTTATATAAAATTTAACATTAAGTACAAAAATAATTACAACTTTAAGATTTTAATTTAAGTTAAAAATTTGCATAACTTACCTTCTGAAAATAATACTTCTATAAAATTATTAAATTCCAGATGAAGGGATTCGAGCTTTGGGAATACTTTTAATGATTCGAGTTGAAAGCTGCTTCCATTACAAACACCGTTGTCTAACCAAAGGATGCTTATGTTGCTTAGACCTTCAATATCTACGAGAAGCAATAATATACTAAGAACTTGGAAGTAATTAGAAAAATATAGTTATTATTCTCAACTTCATTTAAGAGTTGCTTGAATTCCTCATCATGCATTTTGGGTGATATAAGAGATTCAATATACCTTTATGTACAACAAACTTGTCAATGTTATTGCCACCAAGCTTTAACTCCTCCAAATTGTACAAGGCAATCAACTCTTGTGAGCAACCAGAAAAAGGAAAGTTGATTAGATATCATTAATGCAATTAAAACCAAATATCAATTCTTTTAATCATTAAAAAAATATCAACCAACCTTCTATATTTATTGATCCTTGTTGTTGAGTGAAAGATATATCTAAAGTTTTGAGAGAGTGAATTCCATGCAACAATGGTAAGATGTTGTTTAAATCATTACTTCCCAAATCAAGGATCTCTAAGTTCTTCAACTTCTGTAATTCTTCAATACCTACAAAACTCACATGCCTTCAACTTAAGAAAAGAGCAATTAACAAGATTATGATATATATAATTCTCAAAGTGAAATGATTTTAAAAGGCCAAATATTATGAAAATATATATTCGCAGATGTATGGTTGAACGTAGCTTGTTAATGGGAACTAAGATCTGGATAGATAACACTAAATTTACCTCTTGTTTGTATCAGTCCAATCTCATTAATGTATAAAGACTTCAACGTTGAAAAACCAGCCACAAAAGGTAAGATGGTATTCCCCAATTCATTAGAACTCAAATCAATATACTCCAAATTGATTGTACTAGACAATCTTTCAAAATCTGCAGATAAAGAATATCACAAGTTGATCAACAAATTTCTTTTTTCATTAAAAAAAAGAATATCACAAGTTTAAGAAGTAATTTGTATTTTATTTGTGATTTGATAAGAAAAATAAAAGGATTAATAACCTTCATTCTCTACGCAGCAAATAATATAATTGCCTCGTAAACTAAGCCATCGGAGTTCTTGAAATGGAAGAAACATTGAGACATTGAAGTACCAATTCCCGGAATCCTCCTGTCTAAATTCATCAAGCATGAGCTGGTAGACTCGACCTGTTGTGGGGTTACATACAACACCATCCCACCTACAACAGTCAAAATCTTTCCTCCATGTTAACATTTCTTTGGACAAGCTACAATTTGGGCAACTGAATGAAGCTTTGAGCTGCAAGAGAGCAGCTCTCTCTTCCACCAAACATGCAGTAGAGCCCCAGCCTTGCAGTAGTAATAACAATAGTTTCAGCATCATCATTACTACTAATAAACGCAGTTGATAGTTTATTCCTGCCATTTCTAATGATATATTGCAGAGACGAATTCTAGTGTAGTTTCATATTGAATAAATGATGGTTAGCGTTAATCCTTTTATAGGAGACTCTTATCCAATGGGTGCTTACGGTGGTGATGCATGTCATGACGAAATTTTTGGAACTGGAGACAAAAAAACTGTGGAAATATATAAGATGTCGCATCTAATATTCACTTTCTTTTTATTAACATAATAAATTTAAGACAATAAAAATAAATCATAAAAAATATTAAAATAAAAAATTTAAATTAATATCTTATCACTTTTTTAAAAAAATTTATAACATTTTTGAATCAGATGAATTTAAATATTCTGATACTTTTTATTGTAACTTTTTTTTATTAAACTTATATTAATTTATGTAGACAGAAATTATATATGAACACGCTAAAGTCTTGCCGTGTTCACCACTTCGGTAGTAAACGGTAGGATAAGGCGTTCATACGAAGTCATGCATGGATTGATAAGAGAACGAAGACTTGGAAAAATTAGTGAAGAAAACTGAAAAGTACGCTTAACTAACACGATCACTATGCTTGACATTCTACAAGTCATGGATTTCACCGTCATTTACAAACTTTCCTTTACCGACCACAGAGATCTCATCTCATTAAAATATTCTCTTCATCATCGTTATTTTTTAAATTTATTTTTGGACTCCAGTTTTAAAATGATTTTTTTATATATATATTTCAGTTTAAATTGATTGAATATATATATAAGTGTTTGTATAAACCATCAAAAATAATAATAATCAAGCAAACACACGCAAGAGGGAGTGAATTATATGTGAGTTAAAAAAAATTTCACAAATTATTTTCAATTCGTATAAAAATAGGGCCTATAAAAGATTAAAACAATAGGTGTCTATTAGACAATACTAGCCTGTTAAAATGAATGGAACCATTAGCAAGTCGAAAATAGAAGAAATCTATTATAAAAATGAAGGAGCCTCTTGTTGAAATAAACATGCATAATATAATACGAAAATATAAAAGATAAGGAGAAAGAGAGAAAAAGAACGCAGTCGATTTATATTGACCCAACTTACAACGCAAGCGTACGTTCAATTCTCAATTATTCAACTTGAGTGTTTCACTATAAAATTAAATAATAATTTGACGAGCCTCTCTAAGCTCACAATAGGTGTTTGTATAAATCATCAAAAGATGATAATAATAAAACAAACACACGAGGGGGTGAATTATGTATGATTTAGAAAAATTTTCGCAGGTGATAACTTGCATTTTGTCATGTTAATTCTTTATGTTTTATATTCTTTTGGTAGGCTTTTGTGATGTTTTGCTTATGTTTCCTTGATAATTTGTGTCTTTGTATGTTCTAGGTGACGAAATACAAAATGACGCAATTTGGAGCGAAATTGGC
>JANVCQ010000230.1:36484464-36502480 GCA_025531925.1 Erythroxylum plowmanianum
TGTGCATATACAAAAATTTCAATTTATGCATATACGGAGGCCATATTAGGCATGACCATGCCGAGATACGTTTACACTCGCCTAACCTATCCCAAATGACCAAATTACCCTTCCTATCGGTGGTGGGATGTTACATATACTTTCGCAAAATTTTCGATTTACCACAATCATTTCTAACACAATAAAAAAAACAGAAAAAATTAAACGCATCAAAATAGATCAACATTGATATTTATTAACGCATTTCGGCACAAACTGTCTACGTCTGCAGGGTTCTCACCTAACTTAATTTTTGACTAACAATAATAGTTTTATACAAGATTTTACTGAGCTAACATCACTTAATCCTTAATACTATTCTTCGTCTTTACAACCCGTGAAATAATTTCATATTCAATAGTATGACCACCTCGTACTAACTTCAACAGAGGATTTTTCTCAACGATATTTTAACAAAAGAACAACAAACGAATAACTTAAATGGTTAAAATAATAACTATGTATCCTGATCATATAATTTCTCCAATGAAAATTTATTAGTGTTGATATTAGAAGCAATCCATGATGAACAGTGTCGTTTATTATAACAAGGGGTTCATGATATAAATATTGAGAGTTCAACATATACAAGCTAATTCTTACTATTCAGACTTCCAGGAGATCATGTTTGGTGGTACTACCCGGCCTATCGCTTTCCCGCTATCATTGTGTTTTCGGCCAGCTGCCGCGATGACGTGGTCCTCTCATTGGTTGGCTTTCATTGATGGTTCGATCTTTTCTTGGGTTTGGCATTTTATTTGAAGACGGTGAAGGATCATTTTCATTAGCTCTTTCGGGCTACGAGGAAGGCAATGACAGTCCTGCAATGGCGGAGGCGCTTGCTCTTCGACAGTGTTTGTTATTTACTCGTGATGGCATACTACAAGCAGGCTCTATTTTTACTGATAGTCAACTCCTTATCCATGCTTTGAACTCCAGGTCTTTGGATTTTTCTTATTTTGGTCTTATCATTTCAGACTATAAAGATATTTTATGCACTAGGAACGATATCTCTGTTTTTTGGATTAGGTGCTTGGAGAATGGGGGAGCCCATTCTCTTGCTCGGGCATCTGCTTTCCATAGCCATTTTCAGGTGTGGGTTGATATACCTGCCTGTATTTTGGATCATTATTCTTCGAGATAATAGCTATTCCTCTCTTTTCAAAAAAAAAAGAAGTTAAAATAATTAATCTTGTATAATTCATGAGGTAGATAAGTCAAGTAATATATATATAGCGTAGTATTCTTTAGTCAACTCACTCATTTGATTGATCACTTTAGAAAAAGGTAACTACAAACATGTAACAGTAGAAGAATGGAAGATATGGAAAAATTAAGAGGAAAAAAGATAATTGATGTACTGTATGTTTGAGTTTCTTAATCAAGATTCCATTCCTTATCAATTTATAGCTTGATATGTACGTAAGATGTGACATGCAACTAATTCTAAAATGCCTCAACCAATCATACTAAAAATTGGAATAATTAAATAAAAATATATTATTAATGTGAATGAACTCATATATGAGAAATATTTTTAATTTTTTTTCATAACATAAGTTAGTACCTTATCTATGACAAGACTTATAAACTGAAGCTTATGTTCTTATATCTATATATACATATATATATATATATTAATTATGCTTTTAGTCCAAAATTTAAAATAAAATTTAACAAATATACATTTGTATTTTTTCAAACAAATTATTAGGATATAACTAATTTTAAGGATTCTGTACTAGGATAATCTTTACGCTTAAAGGGTCTCATTCTCTAAAATAGCGATCTAACATATTTATGATAACTTTAGAACCGAAGAAGTCAATCAAGAAATGTGACATTCTTAATATCTACAGTCTCACATCTTATTGGCCAACGCTTCTTTATAATCATGAGAAAATCAGAAGAAGAGGTTACGTTTCTTCGTTTTAATAAATTCTTTGTTCTTTAAACTTAAAAACGGTCATTTTCATATAGAATTTAAATCATTATTATTATTATTATTCTTCAAGTGATATATTCCAAAGATAAAATTTCTTAATTAAAAAATTATTAAAGTTACAATATTATAATTTTATAAATATTTATAAATGAATCGTACTAAAAGATAATGAAATTAACTAAATTTTTACATGCTAATCTAATTACTAAGTTTTCAATAACTCAACTATTGAATATCATATGGAATAATATTTTTTTGTTTTGCCTCATTTACTAAGTTTTTTATTTATTAGTGTTCCTTTTTTGATGAAAAAAGAAGTACTTATTGACATATAATGTTCTAAATTCTTATTTCTCTTTTATTTCTATTCTATACATTGATTACACATTGGTTACTTTTAATTCTTACAATTCTCGGTAGAATGTCGAATAACATTAAAGAAATAATATCATTTATAATCAAATATGACAGATTCACACAAGTATCAACTTTACTTAAGAAATTTTTATTATACACATTAACATAATTCATAAAGACCATTGTTCTTTATTGTAAATTAATACAATATGAAAGAGTACTCTCAAAATACATGTTCCATAAAGAAGTTATCTCATCCATAATTTTGACAGAAAAGAAAAATTATCAACAAAAATGTTGTAGCAACTGTTGATAGTCTTTTCGATGAAGTAGAACCACTTTCTTCGCCAATATGAGTTTATATACATAACTGCAAATAATGTGACTAATATAATAGTAAAATTCACAAAAAAACTTATATAAAAGGCATTCATATCGACAAAACTGTCATTGACTTCATCATCATTTGAAGATGTTGTTGTGGTTGTTTCTAAAGTGCAATTCTTCGGTAGTGGTAAACCGCAGAGGAAAGAATTCCCTTCATAACTGCTCTCATCAAATGTGGCAAATTGACCAACTGTATTGGGTGTCTTACCAGAATGGTTATTATAGGACACATTGAAAACTTCTAAAAAATTTAGCTCTGTAAGTTGATGAGGAATTGTTCCGCTCAATTTGTTGCAAGAAAGATCTAAAGTCTCAATTTTTGACATGTTTGAAAACGAGAAGGAAATAGGTCCGAACAAACCATTATGCGATAAGTTCAAAAGGTTGATACCTTGAACATTTCCTAATTCATAAGGAATTCGACCTTTCAAATTGTTGTTGGAGAGATCCAATCCAATGAAATTCATGTCAACAATTTGTTCCATTTTGTAACCAAAAATGTTTCCCTTCACTACAAAGTCAAACTCTCCAATAGAATATAAAATGTCACCAAAAGTTTCATTTTTATACTTACAAGAATAATTGGTGGAGAGTACGGAAAGCTTATTATGTGAAAGATCAACTACCTTTAATTTATTCATCATCTTCCACAAATTAATTGGAATCTCTCCTACAAAATTATTATGACTCAAGAGAAGATACTGTAACATATAAAACTTTTCAATCCATTTTGGAATGATACCTATTAAACAATTATGACTAAGATCCAAAACTTGCAAATTATTGGGATTGGAAATTAAACGGGGAAAAGGTCCTTCCAATATATTTTCTGACAAAAAAATATGTTGCAATTGTGAAGTTCCCAATATTGTAGGTATGCTTCCAAAAAGCATGTTTTTTGAAAGATCTAGTACTTTAAGAGCATCCATTGTTGCAATCCACTTCGGTATTTTGTCAAATAGTTTGTTATCACACACAGCAAATGTCTCTAAGAAAGAGCAATTAGACAAGCTTTTTGGAATGCTTCCAGTAAACTCATTTTCCGATAGATCTAACCAATGTAACCTTGGAAAATATGCACACATCTCAGTTGGAATGTGACCATAAAGATGATTTCTAGAGAAGTCTAAATTCTTTAAAGTTGCATTAGGATTGCGTGTTGAAAAACCCAAAGATCCCAAAAGAGAACAATTGGAAAGACGAAGGCTTTCCAATTTGGTATTGTTTTCTAATAACCAACCTGGAAAGCCAAATCCTATCATTGGAATACCAGAAATGTAGAGCAATTGCAAATCATGTTGATGGTATAGAAATTCAAGAAATGATCCTTCTCTAGAAGTGGAACTTAACCAAAGACTCTCCAGTTGAAACTTGGGTGCCAAATTTCGATTGACCACATCTATATCTGTGTAAACTTCATTTCCATTAGCATTAAAGTACTTGAGTTTGGAGTTGTTGAAGAATGGAGAAAATGAACTAGGAATTTCAAACCAATTGTCTCTGAGCTTTAAGGACGTGATAGATGTGAGGCATTTCAATGGTGATTGGGAAACTTTTCCAGTGAAGTGATTACAGGAGAGACACAATCGTTGAAGAAGTGTCAAATTCACCAAACAATGGGGCAAGTTACCACTTAGATGATTGTAAGCAAGATTGAGCACCCGAAGATTTGTGAAGTGGCATAAGCCTAAATATATATTAAAGAGAAAGAGATTAGAGAGATAGACAACTAAAAGAGACTTCAAATTTTATTTTTAAGGGAATTAGCTAACCTTGAATGCTGCCAGTGAGTCCACGACCTGCCAACGATAAAGTCTCGAGTGAAGTCATGTTTGCAATGGACTGTAGTAACACATTAGAATTAGACAAGCCTGCAATAGTAGAGAAGATTATTATCAAATTTAAATTAGTCAAAAATGATATTATATATGTGGACTAACTGAACTAATTATACAACTTACTCTGGAATGGAAGTTGTAAATTCTTTGCATTGATCACCATCTGCATGCTTAAAGTCCGAAGAAAACGAAGGGCACCAAGACTTTGTAGGAAGTTTTCATCCCAAGAAGAGTCATTCAAGTATAACTCGTTGACATTATCCAGCTCTATTTAGAGAAGAAGATTAAAAAAAGCCATTGCATAAAATTTAACAATGTTATAATTTTAATTCAAGTGAAAATATTGCTTAGCTTACCTCGTGGAAATAATATTCCTGTAAAACTATTGTTTTCTAAATGAAGAGATTCGAGTTTCGAGAATGCTTTTAACGACTCTAGTTGAAAGTTACTTCCATTGCAAACACCATTGTTTAGCCAAAGAATGCTTATATTGCTTTCACCTTCAATATCTACAAGATACAATTTACTGATAAGTAAATATAGATATTATTGTCAAGTTCATTTTTCATGGACTTATTGAATTCTAATTAATACATTTATTCAAATAAAAAAGAATTGTAAATTAATTAAATTTACATACATGATTTAAGTAAATATATAAACTTAGAATAAGTGAATAAATTATGTGAATTATTTAATTGCGCTATTAAATAAGATTTGAGAATACCTTTACGTACAATAAACTTGTCAATCTTGTTGCCGCCAATGTATAACTCCTCCATATTGAACAAGACAACCAAGTCTTGTGAGCAACCAAAATAGCAAAATTGTTTAGATGCTATTAATACACTTAAAACCAAATATTATTTCTTTTAATATTTAAAATGAAAATACCAACCAACCTTTTATATTAATTGATCCTTTTAGTCGAGTGTAAGAAATATCTAAAGTCCTGAGAGAGTGAAGTCCATGCAACAATGTTAAAATGCTATTGTTCAAATCATTAAGTCCCAAATCAAGGATCTCTAAGTTCCGCAGCTTCTGTAATTCTTGAATCCCTGCAGAGTCCACTCAAGTACTTTCAACTTACGAAAAGAAATGATATATATAATTAACAAAATTATGATATATATATATAATTCTCAAAGTCCAATGATATATATTAACCTACATAACTTTTGGTTTGATTTCATTGTTTTAGCTAATATTATGAATATATATGGTTAAATGTAGATTTTTTTACAGTAATTAAAAGTAGGATAGATAAACGTAAATTTACCACTTGTTCCTATCAGTCCAATTTCACGGATGTATAAGGACTTTAATGATAAAAAACCAGCTACGAAAGGTAAGATAGCATTTCCCAATTTATTATAACTCAAGTCAAGATACTCCAAATTGATTGTACTCGCCAATCTTTCAAAACCTGCATATCAAGAATATCACAAATTTGAGACAGAATTTGTGTTAAATGAGTGATTTGATAAAAAGATAAAAGTGTTAAGAACCTTCATTCTCCACGCAGCAAACAATAGAATTGCCTCGTAAACTAAGCCTTCGGAGTTCTTGAAATGGAAGAAACATTGAGGCGTTGAATAACCAATTGTCTACAGGCTCGCCATATCTAAAATCGTCAAGAATGAGCTCGTAGACTCGACCTGTTGTGGCGTTACATCCAACACCATCCCACCAACAACAGTCAACGTCTTTCCTCCATGTAAACATTCCTTCGTAATTAAATGCACAATAAGGGCAATAGAAGGATGCTTTGAGCTGCAAGAGAGCGACTCGCTCTTCCTCCAGACATGCATTAGAGCCCCGGCCTTGTAGTAGTAATAACAATGATTTCAGCAGCATCATTAATACTACTACTACTGAACGCAGTTTACAGTTTATCATTCCTGCCATTTCTACTGATCTATTCAAGAAACGATTTCTTGTGTAGTTTCGTATTTGCATAAATGACGACCGAAGATGATCCTTTTATAGGAGACTCTCGTCCGGCGGGTACTTCAGCATGTTTATGGTGGTGGTCCATCTCATGAAGAAATTTTTGGAGCAAAAAAAGTAAAAATATATAATAACAGTCACCTTATGCTTATTTCTCTTTTTATTAACAAAATAAATAAAAATAATTTATAAAAATCATAGAAAAAATATTTTAAAAATTTTATAGAATTAAATTTTTTTGAAAGGCTATAGAAATAAAATTTTATCTCTTCTTAAATTTTATTTTTATGGTATAAGTTTGTGTTTTGTTTTTAAATTAATTTAAGTTTTACGTAATTTAAAATTATTAATAAGCTAATTAAATAAATTGTAAAAATTATAGAGCCAATAGGCAACTACATCAGCATGCTAAGGACTTGCCGTGTTCATCATCATTTAGAGACCGACAACAAGTGGTAGAGAGAAGAAATGAATATCTCAATTGAGTTCTTATGTAACTAATACAAAAATACTAATTGTTATTAAGGTGAGACAAAAGAAAACAAAAAAAAAAAGTTGAAGAATTGGATCAATAAGTACCGTAATTAAGATTTACTTTTTTAATTTATTTTTGAACTCTAATTTTGAAATAGAAAATTTTCTCATATTTTAGTTTAAATATTTGTTTATAGATAATTACATAATTATTTAAGTGATTATATTTCTAAAGTGATCAAATTACATCTTTGATCACTTTAGAAATAATCTATAGGCAAAAAATGTTCTAAAGTTATTTTAATTAAAAACTATGTTCATCTTTTATTTATTTTCAGGAAAATTTAGACTAAAATTTAAAATAAAACTTAACAATTATAAGTTTCATGAACTCCTTTAATTTTCTAAATTAAAAAAGTCCATAACTATCAGTTTTAGGGACTTTTGAATTTTCAATTTGAAATAACTAAAACTACTAGATACAAGTGACTTATTGCTATTATATGAAGAAAAAATTTAATTTAAAAATATGATATCAATTTTCAAAATTATATATCCAGAGCATATGATTTCATCATTAAAAAATTATTAGTATTAGTATTAAGCAATATAAAGAGTGTCATTTATCGTAAGAGAGCTTTAGTAATACTAATTACTAAAAGTGCAAGAATAAAACTAATTAATCCTTTTATAATTTATGAAATAAAAAGTCAAATAATATGTATATATATATACACGACTATTCTTCAGTCAAATTACTTACTTGACACCGTATTGAGCACTTTGCTAATAATTAATAGGAGAAAAAGTGTATACATATATGGATTAATAGGAAAAGAAAGATTTTAAAAAATTATATAAGAAAATAAATAATTTACAAAAGAAGAAAAAAAGTACTTAAAAATTATAAAAAATTTTAGAAATTAAAATTGTATGAAAAATTTTAAAGTATATTCTTATTGTGTATTTTTATTAAGATGAATTTAAATATTTTAATACTTTGATTATTATACTTTTTAAATATTAAGTTCATATTTTTATTATCTTATTTATTTATAATTCTAGGTATTTACATTTATTTTAATATTTTTGTTTATATTTTGTTTTTTTTCTTATATATATATATACACACACGAGGAGGCATTATTACTTTTATTTATAGTGCTAAGAGAAATTAAAGGGACATCTAATGGTCCCCAGGTAATCCATGCAAACAGATTCCCTTTGCCAAGTAAGTCACTGATATAGGCTAAAGCTATAAAAAGTTGGAAAACTATGTGACCTTGACGTTACCCATGTGGATCAATTTCACCCGTAAAAATGAGAAAGACTTGAGAATTTGAGAAGAAAACACAAAATGATTTAAACGTGTGAGACCCTTCAACCGAGTAGAAGAAGACCGAAGACTTTGAATAGTTTGGAAAGAAAAGACAAAATTCGTCTTCGACAAAGTATAGTATATTTTGGTGTTCTTTTATCCCCATCTGTTGCAACAGAATTTTGTAGAATTAATTACTGAAATTCGGTTAAATGACTTTTATAAATCAGAAAACTTAAGTTAAGGAATTATAATAATATTTCTTTTAATTTTATTTTTTGACTCTAATTTTAAAATAGAAAATTTTCTCATATTTTAATTTAAATATTTGTAGAATTGTATGTATAAATCATCAAAAGATGATAGACTAACTTTAAAATTATATATGTGACCTTGTGGATTAAGAAAACTTGAAAAGATCGAATGATTTCACCATTGAGAATTTATTAGGAATAAGGTTAGACTTATATGATTCTATTATTAGGAATTTTATATTGATAGAAAATTCATAATTTTAATTATTGAGAATTCAAAAGATTAAACTAATTGATTTTTATATAATTTTTAAAGATAATTATTTATTATTCATTTTTATATATTCTCACTATTTTTTAATCAAATTACACCTTATCATATTAATCAGTTTATCAATTTTTCCACAATGACATGGACTAACGAAAAATAGAAGACTTGGAAAATTAAGGAGAAAAAGCAAATGGTTGTACTGTATTTAACCCTCCAATCAGTATGCTTTACTTCATTGACCAAACACTCATATTGGAGGTTGAATTGTCACGACAAGTGGGTCTTTTTCATATCCTTCTATAGGTTGATATGCATGTGATGTGCAAGTAAGTTTATGTTTTAATAAATGAAGAGTAAAATCAAAATAATAGTCATTAAATGAAAATAAATAATTATCGTGAATAAACTCACAAAAATATCTTTAATTTTTTCAAAATATAAAGTTATTACCTTATATTTATGAAAAGCTTATAAACCTTTTATATTAAAATTATTATTAAAAATTAAGTTTTATTGATAGTTTTAAATTTTAAAATTAATTAAAAATAACATGTAACAATCAAATAAAAAATTATGAAATAATGATAATATTTTTATTAACATAATAATTTTAAAGAATAAAAATAAGTTATAAAAAGATTGTCAAAAATAATTTTTTAATTTTCTAAAATTTAAATCCTTCTTTAAAATTTAATTTTATCATATATTTTCAAGTTAGATGAATTTAAATATTTTATCTTTTATTGTATTTTTTAGAGATTAAGCTCATATTTTGTTTTTTTTTTAAATAATTTAAAGATTTACCTAATTTTAAATTGTTAACAAGTTGAATTAGGTTAATTATATAAATACATTTAGACAATGAGTTATGTTAATTATATAAATATATGTAGACAAATTATAAAGACAGAAGGTCTCATCACACTAAAATATTATCTTCATCATCACTTGGAGAGTCAATAAGTGATAGAGAGGAAATTAATATCTTACTTGATGTCTTACTATGAAACAATTCCTGGTAAAGCAAAACAAAACACAATAAAATGTCACAGAATTAGAGAAATAATCACTATAATTAAGATTTAATTATTAATTTATTTCAAATATAGAAGACTAATAGGAAAAAGAAAGCCTAGTTTGAAAAGAAATAAATATTTTATCTTACACTAATACATTTTAATGTTTTTAACTAGAAATCAATATCACTATCATCAATTATTATAAGGGTAGACTTTATAGTTTTAATTATTTTGAAAACAAAAATTAAGAAGTTATATATTTATAAATAATTCAAGTGAATATATATAAATATATAACTTCTTATTCTTTAATCAAATCACATCTTAACGTGTTGATCACTTTAAAAATAATTCATAAACAAAAATGTCCACATCGACATAGACAAATGACCAACATAAAACAAAAATCTTTTTTCATGTCTTACAGTGTTGATCACTTGGAAAATAATTTATAGGCAAAAATATCTGCACAGACATGGACAAATGGACTAATATGAAACAAGAAATTTTGAAAAAATTGGAAGAAAATACATAATGATTGTAACATGCATTACTTTTCAGATAATGATTGTGACGTTTGTGATCCTCAGATAAGTAATGAATATGCTTGACGTTTAGAAATGGGTATCAGTATCTGTTGCACTACTTGATGGTTTATCTCTGTCACTTCTGTTGATCTATAGATGGATTCCAGTTTCTCCTTCCATAATTCTTTTGTGGGAGACTTCATCCATCATCAATATTTATATGAAGAAAATTTTCATATAAATATTTCTTGATGAATGATGGGCAAGAGGCCTAAGAAGAGAACATATTGAATATTTCATATAAACATTGATAATGGATGAAGGGCAAGTGGCCTAAGAAGAAAATAGATTGAATATTCTATAAATTGCATGATGTGGTGGCTGGTGACAATTATGCATGCTCACACTAGGAAAAATTTCAATTGAAAGTTACTTCAAGATTTGTTTATACCCTTTGATCTTCTGTCCATGGATAGATGTAGATAATATATGCATGCCAGTTCAACTTTTAACGACTCAATGTCAAATTTATCAACAGCAATATATGAGCCTGCCTCTACCTCCACTTGAATCAGGTCATTGTCGATTCTGAAGGTGATATGTTGCTGCAGTCAACAAAAACAAAGAAGAAGCTACAACAATGAGAATGAGAACCAGAAATAAGAAAGAATAGCCACTTCAATAAGCAAGTTGCTATGTCATTGTGATATGCAAAAAACATCAAGTTCGTCAGTGAGAGGCTACTTGTGCAGTGACAAGAAACATATTGAAAACAATAACTTCTCAACTTAACACATCTAGACCTTGTTTTGGGTATTGATCTAGGATTTTCATTAAGCAAGCCAAAAGTAAAAACTACTACTCCAATTGCTGAAAAAATATAATTTTTAAAATCTTTTCAATTGGGCAACTGCTCCCTATGCCTCGATGGATCCATTCTTGCATAGATCGCATGCTAAATGAAGTTAGCTAGATGGCACTAGTAAGTAGAGTATGTTAACAAGCAGAATGTCCTTAAAAATTGATATCTGGAAACGAATTAAAATCGGATAATGACCTCCTGCCATGACAAATCACAACAAATCAAGAAACACTAACTGTGGTGCAACAGTTGGAATTAAGTAAGTTGAGATGGCTAGGACTGAGCTTATCAGTTAGGCTTTCGGATATGTCAATCTCATGTCCAGAACAACTGGCCGTAAGATTAGATGTGGAAACATTTTTGTTTGTGCTCAAAGACCCGAGAACTTTGCCACTAGTCACCAAATTAGGAGTCACATGAACTGGTAGCACAATGGGAGGCAATAGCTAAGCTATCCTGCCAAGCCGAAGGTATGAAGTACTAAGACACTATATTCTCACGGAAACAGTATCTCATATCTTGATTAAGATGTTTATGTACCTGAAATTTACATGCAGAATCACCTAAATTGCTTTTCCTTCTTAGTGTAGTGAGAACAGAGGCGTATTAGAATTACTACAAGGAAGATATTAAGAGACATAGTTAAAAACTGATACCCACTTTCATCAGAAGTAGCAACATATCCTCTACTGGGCATTTTGTAGTTTTCTCCTTTGAGATATCATTCTCATTTGGAAAATCGTCTTCATCAACTGCAAGGACCACTCTAATTCTTTTCTGGCCAAAAACTGATTGTTGGTTAAACATTTTTTAGAAGCTTCAGTTAAATTTTTATGAACTTTGCAGTCTTCAACACAAGCTGCCTTGATGTTTGATGAGCATTTACTGGACTAAAGCAGTAAAACTAGGGGCAGATCATCATTAATGAATTCATCACCTTCTAAAGTCTGCGATCTTGTAGAACAGAGCTTGCCCATTGATTTAGATTTTCTTTGTGATAAATGATCACTATCGTCTGTATCAGTCTCAGAGCAGTAATCTCTTACTGATTTTGGTTTCTCAAGCTCCCTAATTTCTAGCTGTTTTAAATTGTCAATTTCAAGTTGCAACCTCCTACAAAAGAGAACCCGATTTTAACAAATAAACTACTGTTTATGCCAAGAACAGAGACTGCTTAACCAATTTTTTGTTTCAAAACTAAGTCGCAATCTTATTAAGCTTAGTGATGCTCTCAGTCAAAATGGTTATCTTCGTAACGATACTTTACCTAGCCCCATCAACATTATCAAATCTTATCATGTTACTGTAATGCATATTCTCTAGTGCTGTAAGCTGAATTGAGGGGAGTTAGTCTCAGACGCAATTCTGTATATGAGGAAAATAAAATATTAGCATAACCATTATGACAAATTGGAAGAAAGACCAAAAATTTATTTACTTCAAGTCCAGGAAAGAACAATTTAGCATGCTTCAAGCTGCTATGATAAGAAATAAAAAATAGGATATTATCTTCTTGTCCTTGTTTATTAGTTGTAACTTGTTACTGTGAAGAATACCGTGTTATTTTATGTTATTGTGTAATTGTATTAGCGTTAGTTAATTAGTTTCTTAATGATTAGAGTTAAGTAATTGAGATAATTTTTCCTCTCTCCAACCTCATCTCTCTTACTTTACTCCCTTTTCTCACATCTCTTTCACGCTTCTTAAAATGGTATTAGAGAGCATCGTTTTCTTCAAATTTTGCTTGTTGCTTCAGTGATTGTTGATTGACTTGAAGATTATAGCTGATTTTCGTGGCTCATTTGCCTATTCTAAGTTGGTTTTGTCCGAGGACGATCAGTGATTGAAGATGGCAAGTTCGATTGACCATGTATATGGCAGTGTTAGATCTATAGCAGCGTTTCTTAGTGCGACTAATCCTCTAAATTTATCGAGTGGAGATCATCCTAGTATGTCACTCACTACCGTTCAATTTACCGGTGTGGAATTTTGGGTTGGACTAGAACCGTAAAAATGGCTTTAGGAGCTAAGATGAAATTAGGTTTCGTGGATGGCTCCTGTGTTAAACTAGATTTTGATCATTCTGATTATCAAAGATGGATTAGATGTGATTATATGGTCACTTACTGGATTTTGAATTTGATGATTCCAGAGCTTTCAGATTTGTTTCTATATGCTCAATCTGCTGAGCAATTGTGGAAGGAAATTAATGAAAGGTATGGTCAAAGCAATGGTCCTTTGATATATCAACTTAAAGGTACATTGAATCAAATAACTCAGGGAAGCATGTCCGTGGCTACTTATTTTAGTAAACTCAAGAGATGCTGGGATGAGTTAAATAGTTTGATTGGTATTCTTATGTGTAAATGTGGTTATAGTTATGGAGTTGTTCAAAAGTTTATTGAAATGGACAGTAGGTCCAAGCTCATGCAATTTCTGCTTAAGCTCAATGATGAGTATGAAGGAGTAAGGAATCAAGTGTTGTCAATGGATCCCTTACCTTCGGTTAATCGAGTTTATTATTTGATACAACAAAATGAAAAACAAAAGGAAGTTACCAGTCAAGTCGTACATCCTGTTACATTTTCAGCCAATAATGAAGGTACTAAAATTTATGGTGTGGTTTCAAAGGGATACAAGAAGAATGGTAGACGATTCTTTACTCATTGTAAGTAGGAAGGACATTTATTTGAAAGCTGCTTTGAAAGGATAGGATATCCTGATTGGTACAAAGGGAAAAGAGGAAAGAAACCTGATCAGATGGCTGCTCAAGTCAGCGTTGCTGGTCCTGGCAGTGAGACTGAACAAGACAATCCACTGGATTTGCACAATGACAATGGGAATCAGGTAGGGATGACAATGGGTAGAGTTCGGTTCGGGTATTACTCTACCCATATCTATATCCATTTTTTATGACTCAACCCATATCCAAATCTATATCCATCAGTTTTTATGATTTACTACCCATATCCAAATCCATTGGATTGTTTGAGTTTTTGGATATCCATCGGGTTATATAACACACAAAAATATAACTTCTAAATATAAAATATAAAGAACAGATTTATGCGAATACTCTAAATCAAAATTACTTTAATAATAATAAGTCAAGATTTTGATTTGTATGTCTTAAAAAATCATAAAATTAGAATAATAAAAATCATAATGTCTAGTGCAAAAACAACATATATTTTTCACAATCAAGAACTGGAATAAAGACTGAAATATCCAAAGCTTCAAATTGTCTTTGCATGAACTCCACAACATTCAAAACTCTATCTCCATATCATTTGCATTATTATCATCATATAAGAAAATAAAATATGATGAAAAAGGTAAGGATTGAGGAGTAAAGTGGAGATTTTAAAGCTGTTTCTTTTCAGAAAATATTAATATTTTATTATATTTAACCATAAATATTTAAAAAAAATAGAAAAATAGAGTTAATAAAAAACGGGTAGGATATGGGTATCCATCAATTCGGGTTGTTACTAGACCCATATCCAAATCCATATCTACATCCATTTTTCAGCATCCATTTAAAATCCATTTTTTAGCCTCCATATCTATTTTTTGAGTTGGGTAGTGCAGATATTAATCAGGTTGAAAATCCACTGCCATTCCTAGAATCAGGTGAATCAACAGATGATTACCCAGCTATGTCAGGAAATGATGAAATTCTTAAAGGAAAAGTTACTATCCCACAAGAAGCATCTGGTGCAAGTACGACCTATGCAGGTATTGTTCTTACCCAATCAGCTTTTTCTTGTCTGCACAATGATAGTTTGCATGATAAATGGATTGTAGTTACAAAAGCCTCAGACCATATGACCCCATCTATTCATCTTTTCTCTTGCACCAATCCCTTTCGCAGCCTATATTCATTACTTTACTAGATGGTTCAACCAAAATTGTTACACTGGTTGGATCCATACTCATCACTTCCAATTTAACTTTGCATAAATGTGCTATATGTACCTGAATTTAGGTACAATCTTCTTTCTATTGGAGAGTTACTTAAATCTGAAAAAACTTGAAGCACATTTTCATATTTCTTGTTGTGCCTTTTAGGACCCTATCACTAGCAAAGTTGTTGCTGTTGGCAAAGGCATAAAAGGATTATACTACCTTGTGGCTAATCCTCATGATACTTTTGTAAACCATTCTGTCCAATTCTTACAGAATTCATCCCATATGGAGAATTCTTTAGTTGATGGCATTCATGTCTTGTCACTCCAAATAATGTAGACTTGTATACTTTTCATGCAAGATTGGGGCATTCTTCAGCTTCTAAACTTTCTCATGTGGCTGATTGTAAACAGTTTGACATCAATAAATTGTTTTGTGATACTTGCAAATTGGCTAAATCTCATCGAATTCCTTTTCCAAGAAGCACACATTCCTCTTCCATTATTTTTGAGCTTATTCATATGGATTTTTGGGAACCGTATAGAGCTTGCAATGTTGATGGTTCAAGGTATTTTCTTACTATAGTGGATAATTTTTCTCGTGCTACTTGGACCTGTCTTTTGCAAAGTAAGGAGCAAGTTAGTAGTACCTTTGTTTCTTTTGTGAAATGCATACAAAGTCATTTTTCAAAAACACCCAAGTATGTGTAGACTGATAATGGTTCTGAGTTTATTAACTGATAATGTAGCCAGTTTATGAGAGATATTGGAATTATTCATCAGATATCAATGACCTATACCCCACAACAAAATGACATTGTTGAGAGAAAGCATAGATATTTGCTTGACACAGCTAGATCTATCAAAATCCATGCCAATTTACTTAATCATTTTTGGGAAGAGTGTCTTTTGTCAGCCATCTATCTCATTAACAAAATGCCAACACCCATTTTGCACTAGAGATCATGAAATGTTGTTTCATTCCAAACCTGATTATACTCCTTTGAGAACTATAGGTTGTCTTTGCTATGCTGCTAAGGTGGGTCCAAAAGGTGATAAATTCGAACCTATAGCTCATAAATGTGTACTTATAGGATATCCTCCTGCACAAAATGGTTATAAGCTCTTTGATCTTAAGAGAAAATGTGTTTTATTAAGCAGAGATGTTATTTTTTGTGAGACTGTGTTTCCTTTTAAACATTATTCATCTCTTCCTAATCTGTCTTGTTCTGAAAATCCTTCAGTTCATGTTTCTTCACCTATCCATACTATATCTCCTTCTTTAATTGGTTCTTCCACTGATTTTGTTGATACTTTTCTGCCTGAGCATGTCTCTCCTTCTCCTATTCATTCTTCTCCTCCTCCTGTTGTCCACTCTACTTCTTTACCTCCCACAACTGATTCTTCTTATGCTCCTTCCCCAATTTTGCGTAAATCTCAAAGACACAGAAAACAACCTCATTGGTTACAAGATTTTGTTCTTTATGCCAATGCCAACAATGTGTTTTCTTCTTCCTCTTCCCACAGTTTTTCTACATATCATCCTCTCTTTTCTTCTATCGATTTTCAACACTTACCTCATGATTACGTGGTTTCCTTGGCTCATGTGTTTACAACTCATGTACTTGCTAACTTTCTTGATACTAGTCAGGATAAGCTATGGGTGGAGGCTATAGCACTACAAGAAATTACTTATTTATCGATGGAAGATTCCGTCAGTAAATTAAAAATTTTTGTCAATAATATTAATTAACGACGGAATTTGGTGGCAAAAAAATCCGTCGTTAAATGGGCCGTAGTTAAAATTACCGACGATCATTTTTCGTCGGCATTTTACCAACGGTCGAAGACGTATTACCGTCGGTAATACATCGTCGGAAAGAATTTAACGACGGAACATATTAAGTTAATTTCCGTCTGTGAAATTTAGCAACGGATAGATTTCCATCGGTAAACCAAAGGTAATAACCTAAAAAATCAACTAATTTACCGACAGTAATGTTTACTGTCGATAAATCACTATAAAACTTCCAACGAAATATTTGTCTGTCGGTAATAGCTGGTTACAGTTTTTTTATTAAATTCCAATGTTATGTTGTTGTTATAAATGCATAATGTTAAGAGTTACCAATTATTTGTTCATAATAAATTAATTTGTATATATAATTTGATTAAAGAGAAAATTAATTAATAATATAAAGTATAAAGTATTTTAATTAATAATAAAAACATTACAATGAACAAATCTTATATTTTTAATTAAAAACAAATGACAAGGACAAGCTAATGTCATGGTGATCGTGGGTGCTCTGAACTGTTAAACCTCCCCTTTAACTGTTCCATCTCCTGTCTAAGCTGAGCCATCTGCTCCATTTACCCTTTCATCTTAGTCATCTGCTCCATCTCCGTCCTCATCTTAACAAGCCACTTCATCTCCTCTCTCATCTTAGCTGCCTGCTCCATCTGCTCCATCGCCTCTCTGATCTTTGATACCTACTATATCTCCTCTCTCATCTCCAAGCTCATCTCCTCTCTCATCTTAGCTATCTGTTCCATGTGCTTCATCCGTTGATTAACGTTAGCCTATGTCAAATACCCTATCTGCTCCCTCAATGTGTCTACTGTGGCCCGAAGCTTGAATACTTCATTACTTTGCGTTGGCTTAGCAGATACTACTGTACTGGACAGGGAAGAGCGCAAATAACATGTGTTCGCATATGAACCTAGGCCAAATATTCTTCCATGATGGTTCTTACCACCTACAACATCAAGATATGTCTGAGTCTCGTTTACAGGTTGTTCCTCCTGAGACTATCGCTGAATATTTTGTTGTATTTGGTCCTATTAGGAAGCAATGTTTACATTAG
>JANVCQ010000230.1:36504834-36516044 GCA_025531925.1 Erythroxylum plowmanianum
CACGTGCACGTCGACGTATAGCCTTCTCCCGGCTGCCCGCTTGAGGCCATGAGATCCTGAGAAATCGGACTCGTTGTGTTTACAATAAACTTCAGTTTATCCATTGTGTTCCACGAAACTCTCGAGCCATTTGTTTGTGCATTGCATCTTGGAATTGTCAAATATGTTACATAAATTGAGTGTTCTATATCGATGATTAAATGAATATGCTTTGTGATGTGATGGTCTTTTTGGATTATGAGTTTTGAGATTGAATTTCATATTTGATTTAAAACGAAGTAGTTTATGAAATTATCATGATTTTTATATGACAAATGATCTTTTCAACAGTTTTGCTTATGAAAATTGAAAATATGAAATATGGATTTCAAATTGAACTTTACAAATGGTTTTGCTTGTTTTCGGTTATAAACTTGTTACCCACGGGCTGTAAAGCTCACCCCCTCTTCATTCCCATCCACAGGTGATGAGAAGAAGACCGAGTGAAGGAAAGTGAAGGTTTTTGTTTGTATGTGTGCATATTGTTTTGTTTGTAAGTTAGATTGTTGTTGAGAATTCTGCGATTATTGGATTTGTGTATATATTCGAATTTTGGATATTGATGTTGTATTATGGATTGGAAATGCCATTAATGTTTTGTAAGTATTTATTATATGATGTAAATGAGTTATGGATTTTGTGTATGGAATTGGGTATATGATTGTGATGGTTGGTCCGAATATTTGAAGTACTAATTGTTTGAGAATTGATGGTATTTAATTTGGAATGTGTGCGATTATATGGAAATGAAAAGTAAGAGTTTAAAATGATGAGATATGATTGTATACGAAGAAGCAAATAAATTGAGTTTGAGTGTGAATGATTTCAATTGGATATTGAAGTCACTTTGTAAGAGATTGAATGAAAATGAAAGAAAGAAAAAAAATGTGTACCGATTTGGAGTGGTTTAGGTTTAATGTCGTCTTGGTTCCAACGCGATTCTTTTCCTAAAATATTTGTTCACGGATGTCGGAAATTGGTTTCGATTCGATTTGATCCGATGTTTGCTTCGTTTTGATTTGCTTCTGATTCTTTCGCTTTAAGATTGGATTTGCTTTCGTGTTGTAAATACCATTCTTTGCTTCCGCTTATGATTTTGCTTCTGCTTTATGATTTCCGTTCCGTTCGTTCGGGTTTTATTTCGCTTCCGTTCTTCATTTTTTGGTTGGGATCCGGTTTTCGGATCGGGTCCCAACAATAGATGGCCTTGCACAGTCGACAAACATGCGTTGGATGGCTGGAATCTTCAAAGCCTGGTGGTTGGCGCATAAATACTTCTTCGTCAAGCGTGCCTTGAAGGAAGGCGTTGTTAACATCCAATTGATTTATCACCCACTGATTCTGCACAGCTAGAGAAAGAACAGTTCTGATGGTTGTTGGCTTCACAACTGGACTAAAAGTAGTGTGATAATCAATGCCAGGCCGTTGAGTAAAACCCTTAGCAACGAGACGAGCTTTAAGGCGATCAATTGACCCATCTGTTTTTCTCTTTATGTTGTAAATCCACTTACAATCAAAAATATTTTTGTTAGATGTAGGGGGAACTAGTTCTCACGTTTGGTTCTTAATTAATGCATCAAATTCATGCTTCATAGCTATCCTCCAGTGTGAATATTTTTGGGCTTGTTTGAATGTGTGAGGAGTTGAGATGGTAGAAACATGTGCAATGTAGTCAAAGGGTTTTTTTGGACAAAAAATATTATTTTGGGAACGGGTTGTGGGTCGAGCAGGTGGTGGAGGTAAGGGTGGATTGGTGTGTGGTGTAGAAGGTTGTATTGATGATCGACGTTGATATGTAAGGAGTGGTCGTTGTTGATGGGAAGGTGGAATCGAAGGAGACAGCAGAGGGGATGAGGGCTGTCAATTGGGGGAAGGAGATAGAAGATTATCTGAACCCATGGAACTCTGTTGGTGCGAATCGGAGGAGACAGACTGAGGTTGGCGATTGATGTGGAGTGGCTGTGGTAGAGAGGATAAGGCTTGCAAATCTGTTGTGGATTCTGACGGTGGAGATGTTTCCTCAAGAATGTCCCATGTGGCAGTAGGATAAGAATGTTTAATGTTTGAGAAAATGGTTTGAAAAGGGAAGGTTTCTTCAATAAAATTAACATCTCGGGAAACATAAAATTTGTTGTTAATGGGGTCAAAACAACAATGGGCATGAGAAATTTGAGAGAACCCCAGATAAACACATGTCTTGGATTTGGGTTCAAGTTTGTGATTTGTATAGGGTTTGAGCCATGGATAACACAAACATCCAAAGGTTTTTAACGAGTGGTAATTGGGTTGACTACCAAATAATTTTTCAAAAGGTGATTGATAGTTTAAGTGAGGTGTGGGTAGTCTGTTTATTAAATAGGCAGCATGTTGGCAAGCGAAAGACCAAAAAAAGGTGGGTAAAGAGGCTTTATGCATTAATGTTTTTGCTGTTTCAAGAACATGCCGATGTCGGTGTTCAGCCAAGGCAACTCTTTGAGGGGTATAAGGGGGGAGATCAGGTGTTGAATGCCACATGACGAAAGGTATGAGTCAAGGCTTTTGTATTCTCCTCCACCATCAGTATAAAGAGATAAAATTTTGGTGTCGAAAATTTTTTCCATTAACGGATGAAATTTGTGAAAAATGTGCTGAACCTCACTCTTTTTTTGAAGTGTGTATAGCCAAATGTATTTAGTGTACTGGTCAATAAAAATGCAGTAATAACGTTTTTTGTCAATAGAAAGAACTGGTGAAGGTCCCCATAAATCACTAAATAATATTTGAAGTGGAGCATCACTGATTAAGGATAATTGATTGAAAGGAGAACGGTGCATTTTATTCGAACAACAAGAATTACAAGAAGTAAACTTGTTTTTGGTGGAAATTGGTAAAGAGAATTTATTCAAAATAAATTTAAAAATTTGAGAGTGAGGATGACCAAGACGGTTGTGCCAGGTATGGGTGGACGTTGATGTAGTGATGGTGTTGACAGTAGGTGGAGGTGTGAAGGTGGGCCACTCGTAGAGTCCGTCTTTATTCCGACCATACACCAACGGAGTTCTGGTTTTCAAGTCCTTCACACAAAAAGAAAAAGGAAAAAATTCAACAGATGTGAGATCATCTTGGTTAAGCTTTGACACAGATACAAGATTGCGTTTAATTGCTGGTGCACATAAAGTGTTTGCTAATGTAAAAGCATTATTTGATGCAAGTAATTTGATAGAACCGGTGTGAGTGATTGGAATAGTTTTACCATCTCCCATTTCAATGCCTTCTGAACCATTATATCCATCAAGGTTATGAGATTATGTGGTAACATGATGAGAGGCCTCTGTGTCAAGAATCTAACGATTGGCTGCAGCTTGGCCACTTGAGATAAAATTGGCTTTGGCTTCCAGATGATTGTGGGACTGAGAGCGACAAACATTGGCAGTATGACCAAGTTTGTTGCATAGTTGGCAACGAACAATGTTGATGTTAGATTTATTATTTCTGGAACGCCATGGAGTAGAAGAAGCATTTTGGTCAGTATTTTGTTCAAAGATGGGTGAACGTTTGTTGTAAGTGTTGAATCGACGAGGATTACAACCAGTGGTAGAATTGTTGGGTTTTGGCTGGAAGGCAACAGCTGCAGTGATTGAAGTGGGTGTCTTTTTTGCTTCTTCATGGTGGAGAAAAAGTTCATGATCCAGCAGCTTTTCGTACAGTTCTTCATAGGAGATGATTGATTCCCTTACTCGGATGGCAGCGAAGATCTCAAGAAATTCTGGTCCAAGACCACTGAGAATTTTGACGATTAACTCATCATTGGAGACAGGAGCACCAGCAATAGCAATTTCAGCAGAAAGTGACTTGATTTGATGAAGATAATCAGCAACAGGTTTTGATTCTTTAGAAACACGAGCAAGCTGATCGCGAAGACTAAAAATTCTGGTTTGAGATTTGTTTGCATAGGACGTGTGAAGTGAATCCCAGGCAAGTTTAGCAATGGGGGCTGCAGCAACAATTGGAGCAATTGTCAGGTCTACAGAGGCCATAATAGCATTTTGAATCAATTGATCTTGACGAAACCAGATGCTGTAACTTGGGTTTGTAATTTGCTGATTATCTTGTGTAAGAGTGAGAGAGGGTGCTGGAGATGATCCATCTAGGTGCCCAAATAGATTATGTCCATGTATGAGCATGGAGATTTGAGCTTTCCAAGTGGTGAAGTTGTGAGATCCAGCAAGTTTGATTGGAAACTGAGAGACTGGATTGAATTGAACAACTACAGAGTTGTTATTGGCAGCATCAGCGTTAGCCACATTCATGTTGTTGATCATTTTGTGAATAAGAGGAAGTTTTGAGGATCAGACTCATAAGAGTTTGATTGTAGCTTTGATACCATATAAACTAGACCAAAGATGAAGGCAAAAACTTATATTTTATTAAGCTGATGAAAAGGATATATATACAGCTATATAACAGAGGTACAACAGAACTCCTATAAACATGGAAAGATTATCTAGATCAAAACAAACCACAAAATTAGGAACAACTAAGGTCAAAAGTATCTGAAAGATATTAACAAATAATTACAAAGATCACATGTGCTAATAAAACGAAGGTACTGTGATAATTGATGTTGACGGAATGGAAGGTGTAAAGCTAGAGGATGTTTATCATATGCCAGGTTTGACTAAAAATTTAGTTTCTATTCCTCAAATAACTGAATATGGAAAGTATGTCTTATTTTTCCCAAAAGATGTAAAAATTCTTGATAACGTGAAGGAAATATTAGCTGATGTTATTTTTACTGGAGAGAAGAAAGGGCATTTGTTTGCCATGTCAATAGGAGAAGCTTATGTGAAGAAAATAAGCCAAACTGATAATGCTACAATTTGGCATGCTCGGTTGGGCCATGTTGGCTATCAATTGTTACAGAAAATCTTTTCAAAGAGGTTAGTAGATGGTTTGCCAACTCTCATGAATGTCTGTGAAGATATTATTTGTCAAGGTTGCCAATATGGCAGATCTCATCACCTTCCCTTCAAAAGGACATCAAATCAGAAACCCTCGTTGTTTGAGCTGGTTCATACAGACCTGATGAGACCAACAAGAACTTTAAGTTATGGTGGACATCGTTATGTAATGGTGTTAGTGAATGATCACTCCAAGTTCACTTGGGTGAAATTTTTGAAAGAGAAAAGTGAAGCTCTATCTAAGTTTATAGAGTTCAAAGAGGCTATTGAAAAAAAATTCGGGAAGAAAATAAAATGTCTTCAAAGTGACAATGGTGGAGAATTCATATTGGATGATTTCTTTTAATATTGCCATGACAATGATATTCTTCGTCAAATGACTTGTCCGGACACTCCTCAGCAGAATGGAGTTGTCGAAAGAAAACTTGGCTTTGTTACTTCAATTTATCTTTCATGGTTGCATGACAAGAACCTTCCTCGGGAGCTATGGGCAGAAGCCATTCAAAGTGCATGTCATGTGACTAATAGGTTGCATTCTTGGCAAGGTACACAAAAATCATCCATTGAGATTGTATATATTGAGAAGCCAAATGTAAATTACTTTTGGGTATTTGATTCCATTTGTTATGTCCATGTTCCCAAATCTAATAGAAGTATATAACCAAACTTGACCCAAAAGCAAGAAATGTGTGTTTGTTGGTTATGACTCTTGTAGGAAAGGTTGGAGGTGCATGGACCCACAAACAAAGAAATTTACAACTTCTAGAGATGTGGTGTTCGATGAGGTGTCAACTTTATTTTCTTCTCCTCTGATTATAACCAAGTTGATTTGGAGCTACTATTTCCTGAAGCAATTGTACAGGCACCTTTTAATGAAGAAATAGAGTTTGAACGCCCAGCTCAAAATGTTACTGAAGGAGATGATGGTGGACAAAAGGTGATAAGATGATCAACGAGGGAGAAAAGACAACCGAATTATCTCAAAGATTATGAAGTTAACAATTGTTCAGTTACTTCATGTTTCTTTGTAGGTGCTTTAACTTCAGAAGAACCAACAAGTCATGAAGAAACAAAAAGTTGCCCAAATTGGCAAAAAGCTATGCAAGAAGAGATTGAGGCTTTACATAAAAATGAGACTTGAGAGCTGGTTCCTAAACTAGAAAAATGTGAGCCAGTCACTTGCAAATGGGTTTTTTGCTTAAAGAAAAAATTAGATGGCACTATTGACAAGTTTAAAGCTCATTTAGTTGCTCTTGGATTCTCTCAAAATTATGGGTTAGATTATAAAGAGAACTTAAGCCCGGTAGCAAAGATGGTAACGGTGAAGGCACTTATTTCTCTTGCTGCTTTTAAAGGTTGGAAACTGTGGCAGCTTGATGTAAAGAATGCATTTCTTTACGGTGATTTGGATCGTGAAGTGTTTATGGAACAAACCCTTGGTTTTGTCTCTAAACAATTTCCCAATTATGTGTGTCGCATGAAGAAAGTGCTCTATGGCTTAAAGCAAGCACTAAGAGCATTGTATGGTAAAATTTCTCAATATATCATCTTTTGTGGTTTTAGAGTTTTTGATTCAGATTCTAGTTTATTCATAAAATTAGAATCAAATTTACATCTCCTAGCATTATTATACGTTGATGACATAATTATAAGTGGAGATAATGAGTCAGAAATTTCTAACTTGAGAAATGACTTGTATATTCGTTTTGAGATGAAAAATCTGGGGAAAATTAGATGTTTTCTTGGTTTAGAAGTGGAAAGATCATATCTGGGCTATTTTATTTCTCAAAAAGGATATGTAAAGAGTCTCTTGGAGTGTTTTAGCATGGTGGGAGTCGAAGGAAATGGCTACTCCAATGGAACCCAATCTTAAGTTACAAAAAGATGAAAGGAAGCCATTGAAAGATGCCAAGAAATTTCGGCAACTTGTTGGGTGTCTAATTTACTTAACCATCATAAGACTAGAAATTTCATACTCTCTGTCTGTTGTTTCTCAATTTATGCAAAATCCAAGAACTGATCATTTAGATGTTGTAAAAAGAATATTATGTTATGTAAAAGGTCTCTTAATCACGGGCTTTGGTATAAAAGATGTGAAAAATTTTTATTAAGTGGATTTACTGATGCATATTGGGCAGGGGATGCAAATAATCATCATTCAGCCTCAGGATATTGTTTTAACACTGGTTCATCATGATCTTTTGGAGTAGCAAGAAACAAGATGTTGTGGCTCTATCTAGCAAAGAAGAAGAGTATGTGGTAGCAACCATGGCTGCACAAGAATGTGTTTGGTTGAAAAGGTTGGCTGGATATATGTTACACGAAGTTGATTATGTTGTGCAAATTAAGTGTGATAATAAGAGTGTAATAAAATTAGCTTCAAATCCAGTATTTCACGTATGAACAAAGCATATTGAAGTTCGTCGTCACTTTATTCGTGAGAAGGTCTTGAGTGAAGAAATTAAGCTAACAAGTGTTCGTACTAGTGCTCAAGTTGCCGATATTTTTCGTAAAGGCTTTGGTGAAGCCCAAGTTTTTGTCATTTCGAGATGCTATAGGAATTGTTGATAGTAAGCTTGCACTAAGGGGGAGTGTCAAAATTAGTGCAGCTTACTACACATAAAATTTATTTTATTTAGCTTATTTATTGAGTCAATAAGTTAGCAAATCTTCAGTGAGACTTGTTCAGAGTTTGTTACTATTCTTTTGGTGAGTGAAATTAGTAGTGGAGAATTTTATGAAAAGTTAGTTAGGATGCAGCTATAAATAAGTCTTGTAAACTGAAGGAAATGTATCATTTCTTAAAAGTTCTTACTAATGCAAATTCCTTCCTTTCATTATACTCTGTAATTTTTCTTCTTTTGTAAATTTTTCTTTGTTACAAACATTTCAGCCTTCCCATTTTTCCAGCCCATCATCTTAATGTCATTGTAGGAAGTGGCGAGTCCATTCCTAGTGCAGGCCAGTGTACGCAGGTACCTCTACTATTGAACCAAACCCAATTTCAAATTGACTTTCACTTTCTGCCTATTTATGGTGTCGACGTTGTTCTTGGTGTTCAATGATTGTCTGAATTTAGCCCATTGATATTTGACTATCAGCAGCTGTACATGTCTGTTACCCACAATGACAAAGCCATTACACTCCAAGGTATTAAGGCAAAGACCCCAACCCAAATTTCCATGGCTCAACTCCACTGTACCATTAGGACTGGGAGTATTGCTAGCCTCTTCCAACTCACCATTCTCACCCCCAACAACCTATCTCCTAAATCCTTACCTCCCATGACCTTCAACAACTTCTCTACTTCTATGACGACATCTTCGTCGCTCCTAAAGGACTCCCACCACCTTGTGACCGCGAACACCACATTCCTCTCTTTTTTGATACCCAGCCTATCAATATCAAGACTTACCGCTACGCACACTTCTAAAAGGGGGAAATCGAGAGATTGATTCAAGACATGTTGAGCCAGGGACTCATTCTCCACAGTACTAACCCTTTTTCCTTTTTGATTTTGCTAGTCAAGAAGAAGGAATGAACCTGGAGGTTCTATGTGGACTATCGCAAGCTCAACTCGACCACTATCAAAGACCATTACCCTATTCTGGCTGTCGACGAACTCTTGGACGAACTCCACAACAGCTGCTTCTTCTCGGAGTTGGATCCACATGCTAACTACCACTAACTCTGCATTCAGCAGACCGACATTCACAAGACCGCATTTCATGTACATGAAGGGCATTACGGGTTTCTCGTAATGTCATTTGGATTGTCCAATGCACCATCTTCCTTTCAAGCTATGATGAATTTAGTGTTTAAACCTTTATTACGAAAATGTGTTCCTGTTTTCTTTGATGATATCCTTGTGTACAATAGGAGTTGCTTGGACCACTTAGCACATTTGAAACATGTTCTGGATTTGTTGAGGTAGCATGACCTTCACACCAAATTCTCCAAATGCGAGTTTGGCAAGACCTCTTTATCGTATTTAGGCTATATCATCTCATATCACGGGGTTTTTGTTGACCCTGAGAAAATTCAAGCAATCGAGTAGTGGCCTATCCTAAATACACTCAATAAGCTGCGAGGATTCCTTGGAATTACGAGTTATTAATGTTGGTTTGTCCTAAATTTTACTATAATCGCTACACCACTTACCACAACTTTTACGAAAGGACACATTCATCTGGTCCCATAATGCTGAACATGTTAGAAATGGGTCCCTCTTCACATGAAGGGACGTCATCTTTGATCAAATATTGCGGCACTGATTTTGGTGCCGCATTATTTGACAGAAATGTAAGAAGACAGCTGCAAGGCAGCTATCTTACGTAGTGGAGTGCCTATATAAGGCACTCCCTGCTTTAGAAAAACACACAGAAAAACAGAAAGAGAAAAACCGGAGCAAATCAAATGCTGTGAAGTTAGGAAATATATTCCTAAAGGTTGGTGAGTGACAAAATAGCAAGGTTAGTATTTTTATGTTGGGAAACACCTTATGAGCCATTGTTTTGATTTTATCTCTATATACCTACTATTTGTAATAGTGGAAGATTTATTTTGCGTTTTTTCTGTGGACGTAGCCCAAAGTTAAGGGTGAACCACGTTAAAAATCCTGTGTCTATTTTGCTTATTTTATTTTTCCTTTTCACAAAATACACCTGCTGTGCCCAACAAGTGGTATCAGAGCTGTGTTTTCATTAAAGGTATTTTTGAAAAGAAACAAGTTATCGGGAAGACAAAATTATAACGAATTTTTTGGCATGATCTGTTTGAAAAGTTGACGTAAAACAGAAAAGGTGATTAACAGTACTTTTACGTTGTTTTAATATATTTACAAGGTGATGCGCTATGCATAATGGTAACTAGGTCCTGCGGTACTATTTGCGATATTATTCACAAGTTACTATTTACCGAGTCTTGCGACACTATTCAAGTGGGGTCTGATGACACCATTCTGGTGAGTACTATTCATAAGTTACTATTTACCAGGTCCTGTAGTTCCTATTCTAGTAGGGTCCGACGATACTATTCCGATCCTATGGTAAAAATTTAGAAGATATCTTTTCTACCAAATTTTGACATCTTGGTTCCATATTTGAGGTCGGTTTTTCTCAAATTGGGCTTAATTTGGCAAATGGCGGTGAAGACGAGCAAAATGATCAATTTAAACGGTATTAACTACCGTATATGGCGAACTAAGATGAAGGATCTCTTGATGATTATAAAGATGTATTTGCCGGTATTTTTGACAACTAAACTGGAGGAGATATCCAACAAACATTGAGAGTTTGAGCATGAAAGAGCATGTGGTTATATTCGACAGTTTGTTGATGATAATGTACAATCACATTTGTAATGAGACTCATGTAAGAACGTTGTGGAATAAGCTGAAGCAGTTGTATGCTTTAAAGATCGGCAACAACAAATTATTTTATCTGACAAAATTGATGCAGGTAAAATACCAAGAGGGTACTTCTGTAGCTGATCATTTAAATAATATGGAAGGAACGGTTGATCATTTATCAAAGACGGGCATAAAGTTTGAAGACAAGGTGATTGCTTTGATGATGCTAGCTCCATTACCAGAGTATTGGGAGACTTTGAAGGTGTCATTGGCAAATACTGCACCAAATGGCATATTAAATATGGAGTCTGTTAAAAGCAATATACTAAATGACGAGATGAGACGTAAATCACAGTCTGCAGCCTCTTCATCATATTCAGATGTTCTGTTGACAAAAAATAGAGGAAGGAGTCAATCCAGAGGTCCAAAGTCTAGAGACAAGACCAGAGGAAAGTCAAACAGATATGCAATTGTGAAATGCCATTACTGCAAGAAGAAGAGCCACATCATGAAATTTTGCCGAAAGTTAAAGAAGGAAAAAGGCAAAGATTTGAAGAAAGAAGAAAGCAGTGATGATGAACAAAGTAACATTGTTGATGTATTTAACCTTGTTATTAATACAGAGATAGTCAACCTGGTGTCGCAAGAAACAAGTTGGATAGTTGACAGTGGAGCTACTGTTCCTGTTACATCTCACAGAAAATTTTTCCCATCTTACACACCGAGGAATTATGGCGTTGTTAAGATGGTAAATGGAAATCTGTCAAATGTTGTTGGCAAAGGAGATGTTTCTTTAGAGACAGCGAATGGTTCAAGACTGTTGCTGAAAGATGTCAGGTACATTCCTGATATGTGTCTGAATTTGATTTCTGTAAACAGGC
>JANVCQ010000230.1:36543053-36556812 GCA_025531925.1 Erythroxylum plowmanianum
AATTTTTAAAAAGTTTAGGGACTATTTTATAAATTTAAAAAATATCCCGAAACGGTACCCGGTACCGATCGATACCGATACAGTTCCGTTTCAGAACCCAATCCGGTACCGAACCCGGTACGATATTCATAACATTGCAAATAAACACAAGAAAATGTCAAAGAAATGGAGAAATAAATCATTAAAATTTATTTTCGAACTCTAATTTTAAAATAGAAAATTCTCTCATATTTTAATTTAAATATTTGTATAAATCATCAAAAAATGATAAATGATTGAAGATATTGATCTTAATTATTTGCTTATAAATATTAATAATTTTGAGCTTAAATTTACTTTAAATTTAAGAAAAATGAAGAAAACATATACTATAAGTAATTAATGTATTAGAGAGTGGGTAAATAAGAAAAAGAAATACATGAAATAGTTAGAAAAGAAAATACATATTTTATTTTAAGGGTAGAATTTATGGTTTTAATTATTGATAATCAAAAAATTAAAATTATTAATTTTATATATTTTATTTAAAGATAATTACATAATTAGTGATTTCTATATAATTTATAAGACAAATAATTCAACTGAAAAGTTTATCACTTTGAAAATAATATATAAATAAAAATGTCCACAAAGATACTAACACAACCATGTTGTCACTCTGGAAAAAATTCAACTAACTCTATAATAATGCATCAACCAATAAAAAATTACTATTAAAAATTAAAGTAATTAAATAAAATTATTAATATAACATAACCTCATGTATCATAAATATTTTCATAATACTATTATTTTATTTATGGGAATACCTATAAACTTTTATTGAATACTTTTTCGATTGAAGTATATATTCTCATATATATGTATAAATATTATGCATTTATATCAAAATTTAACACCAAACTTTAAGAAATATAAATTTTATAGACTCTTTTACTTCTCTAAATGGAAATAATTAAAATCACTAGCATATAAGTAATTAAGGATCAGGTTTTGAGTTCCTTCTCTTCCATCTCATAGATAGACAGATATATAAATAAGAGCTGCTTCAGGTTTACCATACTTGCATCCATTTCATTCCTCAACGAAAACAGCCTCATCGGACCTTCCAGCATTACATAAAACATTATGTAAAGTAGTGAAGGTAATGGCACTAAAATAGAATTTACCATACTCGAGTCCGAGCCTAATCAAATTAAAGTTTATTCATTAACTTTGGATCGAATCCATTCCTTTTTGCTAAGCCTAGCAACAACATTACTTGAATATAAGATTAGCCTCCATTGCTGAGTAAGTCAATCTAATCTCATATAGTGATCCCACAACAAAAAAGAATGCAATGATATGTATCAAGTCTGCTGCAAAGAATCACATGACCAACTTGAACATAGTTTAAACAAGCAAGAGATAAAGAAGCCAGGAAGTGCAGATGAGGGAAAATGTATGCAGTGTAAGGCAGAAAAGGCTCTAAAATTTCTGTCATATGTACAATTATAAACTGTTTATCTACAGAAAATAAAGAAAGGGTTAAAGGCCAACCAGTAATAAACCTTCAATCAAATATTAAGCCTTAGTGATCATATCATATTGTCCAGCTATATACATATAACCGTTGAGCTATATAGCATGAGAGTACTTCTTAAAAACCCATAATGCTTGCTGTACATATATGCAAATATGGAGATGGTCATTCCGATAACACCTGCCGGTAGTTTCTAGTATTCATGCATTAGATGGGTTATGCATTGGAGACCTACCAACTTGACCGAGCAGCATGTCTTTCATCTCTTTGTAGCCCCTGAGCTCTTCCAGTGCATCGGCTGTTGTCTTTAGAGGGACAAGTCGTGAAGATGCAACACTTGAAGATGGCTGAACCATTGGCATTGCCATTGCAGAGATCTGATTCTGGTCTTCAATGTTCCTACCCCACATTTTGGACCTTGATTCTTGGGGCAAATCAATTGAAGTGGAGAAGTCTTGCCGTAGAGGTGGCGCTTTCTTCAGCATATCTACAAGAGCACCAACAGCAGCATCTTGAGATTTTCTGATTGGGAAAAGTCCTCCGGACTCCACGGACTCAGGCCTGCTATAAAAGTATAGAAATTTATCTTTTAAATTCTGCATGCTATTTAAATCTAGTTTTTATAAATTGATCACAGGAAATTGCTTTTAAAGCACCATGCAGAAACTGAAATTTTTACACAACATCATCAAAAGTGGGCATCATTGATGCGCTGTTTGTCAAATCCGAAAAGCTCAAGCTGAGGGTCAAGAATGAATTATATATTATTATAAGAATATACCTACACGGTTGGGGAGTCTGGTTAACAGTTTCCTATAGAAACCAGTCAGCTAAATTCTACTAATAGGAGGTGAATCGCATGTCAAATAGTTTAAACAAGAACCACTTTGATAATTTCTGTTTTTTTCACCATCTTTTCATTTGATTTGCAAGTCATATACAGATACAGACACATGCATACAAAGAAAAAATAGAACTCCAACCTCATATTTTCCCATTGAATATTGTCCTCAAATATATCCACCTGGCTTCAGCATCATTTTCATGATAAAACAATACTGTTAAAAGTTTGAGAAAGGGGAACAAACGACATATTCTTCAGATGATACCAGGCTAACCTGCCAGAATTTATTATATTGATCACATCTTGGTAGGTAAAATAGGAAATGACCAGTCATCCTAAACTTTCTGGTTTAAGTTTTTAGTTTACAGAGAAACTCGATGCACTGAGCAGGTAAAACAAAGGTAAATATTATAGACACACTTCAATAGTAAAATCTTATTGCATCAAGATCATCAGATTACCTGCTACCTGGATCTGTAACATCATCATCCTCAACATCAAATGGGCAAGGAAATTCAGGGAAATCATAATCATCCTGGAAAGACCTGCTGGGACTTCTGGAGAATGAAATCCGGGGTAAGCTGGTAGTCTTCACCCCAGAAAACCTTTTAAGATCATCCTTCCCCAAAGAGACCAACTGCAGCACAAGTGAAATCGTAAACTAAACAAACATGTTTGACAAAGAGCGCACCATTAATGAGCATAAGATATACCTTCTCAGCTGCATTGCCAGTCTGAATCAAAGTTGTACTTTTTTCATTCCTGGGATTACCAGATCCAGTAACTCTTCGAGGTGGAGATGGAGGCAAATTGTTCTTGTTGAACAATAAAGGGGAAGTAGCTAGCTTGCTGGCAGGTATTCTAACTGGAGCACTTTCAGATCGCAAAATAGCCTTTGAAAGATGACTAGGAATAGAGATTGGAGATGATGGGGATGGGGATGGTGAGGGTGTAAAGTTAGGAGAAGTAGAGTACTCATCAAAGCTTATGTTTTTCTTATGAATTGAAGATGTTTCAGGTGGAAGAGGGGGTAAGTTCATTGGCACAAAACGCTGTGAGCTTGGATTAGAACTTGATACATGTGGCTCTGAATGAGTGGGCGATGGTGAGAAAGAAATCGAAGATGGTGAAGCTTTATACCGGTCGTAACTCCAACTATGGCGTCTTGAGAATGGCAAAGACGATGGGGAACCATGTGTCATGGGATTGCATTGGACCCTCTTAATTGGATCAGTCAACGGGCTCCCAACATAATCAGGGATAAACTGGGGAGACATAGGAGTTGAAGGTTCAGAATTTACATCAGAGATTGATGAACGGTATACAACAGATAGGCAAAGCCTACCACAAGAAGTATCCACAGGTGTGAAGCTGAATTGCTGCATTTCAGCATCCTCTTTCCGAGTAAAGGGCTCAGAAAAAGAAGATACTCTATGTCCCAGAGTAAATGCGCATATTTGTCCTGATGAATTTATGTCCCTAAAGATCTTATATGCAGGCAACAGCCTAAGCATTGTGTACAAAGACCTCAGAAGTAATACTGATTTCTTATACACCACATGCAAAGTACTGCTTGATTTCCTACTCCCTGTTCCAGAATCCCTTGACCTCCTACTTTCATATTGCAGTAACCATCTTTCAATAACCTTTCCTCCTGTAGCCTCACAACCAATGTCATCCTGATCAGAACCCCAGCAAAATGGATACCGCTCCTTCAGTGAAAAATTCCCAGTCAATCCTCTCTTTGGCGAAAAATTCACAGGATCCCAATCAAGTGGCCTCCGCACTAAAATCACATCAACCACCATTGGTTCCAGACTGCTTTGGCGCCAGAGATCAAGATTCTCAAGTGCAGCTGGGCATTCTCTAAGGGCCAAATTGAACCATTTATCCCTCGGGCGTACACTTGAAGAAGATGAAGAAGATGAAGAAGGAGAAGATAGCACTTGTTCCCCACTAAAATTACGCGATGACATACAAGAAGTCCTAGACTCCAGTATTATATGAAGACTTTTAGCATAGAATTCAGTGATAATCTGTTCCAATTTCGCAACTTCAGAGTGATGACTGCTATGTGAGGATGCCATAATTCGCACTCAACTTCAAATTTCAAATACCCTGAATTCCAACTAAAACCATATAAACCCACCTTCAAGCACTCGACTGCAAACAAACAAAAGCAATCACATTCAAATCTAACGAACAAAAGGAGAAGAACCCATAAACCTTTGATCACAACAATGAAATCATCATCAGAATTGAACTGACAAAACATTCTCAACCCATCAAAATGTTATCTTTTTCAACTACAAAACCAAAACTACGCGTTCTCAATCGTAAAAAACCAAATCACAGACAAAGCAAACAAAAAATAAAAAGAAACCCAATACAGATTTTAGCATAATAAAAAGCTTACAGAGACAAGCAGAAAGAAAAAAAAAAAAGGTTGACAGAGACTCACAGTTGCATCCTTTGTCTTGGAAAAACGCAGGCTTGAAGATTGAAACATCTCCTCTCTAGTGGGTAGTACATAATTGTACTTATAATCTCTCGTTTAGGGTTACAAGACCCTAAAACAATTCATTACTACGTTGATTGCAGTGGTAGAGTTGAATCAGAAGTCTCTGAGATAATGCAAAATCAAAAACATATCGTGTCGGCTTCCGTCTCCTCTCCATACATACTCTTTTCAGTTCAAATACGGCCCGCCGTTTCACATATAGATAATATATGGGCTTGGGCCGGGTCTATCTAAGCCCAAAACCTTTTTTTTTTAATTTCTACCATTCAATCAGTCACTCGTAAATCCTGATTATTATATTAAATGCATTTTTAGAATATTTTAGCCATTAATTTTCAAGTTTAATTTGGCTTTCTTTCAACAGGTTTAGGTAAAGTTAGACAGGATTATTTTTACAAATTACTTATGTAAATTTTCTATGTTTTGTAATGTTTTTTATGCTCATAAATATTTAGAAACAGTGTTTCTACTAGTTAAAGATAAGGCTACATACTACTGAAACTCCTCATATTCTGTGTATCAACGAAATTATACCGGATGTTGTTTTTTAATAGTCATAAACAAATGAAAATGGTGGATGTTAATTAAATATTTTTTATGATAATAAAAAAATGCAATTATTATTTTTAGTGTATATTAAATAAATTATCAAATACATAAAATAATTTATAAATTATATATTTTAAATAACTTATTTAACACATAACAATATAGAATCAATCAAATGAATATTACTACTTTCAACTAATTATTCCATTTAAAAGGAATACTGGAAATAGGAAATTTCCATTTATAAGCTTAGTGTTTTTTTTTTTTTTTGAAAAGATAAGCTTAGTGTTTTAACTATGGACATTTGTTTAGAACATGGGAACATGTCACTTCAACCAAGCCATTTAGGATCTTCCAAGGTTTATTCTTCTTTGCTTACCAAAAGTTATTTACTCAATTACTTGATCTAAATACGCTCAAATTGTTACATAACACCAGTTTTTTTGTATCAATTAACATGTTTCAACCTTATTTTCATTCTAAAACGAAGTCATTTTATATATAAACAAATCTAAAAAGACATTATTTTGAGACAAAAATAGAAAAAGTTAAATGTTACAAAGAATCTGATGTAATGCCTTATCTTGTTTAGGAAGTACTAAAAGGTATATTGGTCATTTTTTAGTAACCCATCTCTAGATAAAGGATCTAGTCTTCACAAATATTATATAAATTTAGTGACCCTCCTTCTTCAAAAGTCATCATATGTATCCACTGCTTGTTGTCTTTGGATTTAATAACCTTATCTCATATACAAATCTCAACTAGTGGGCTGCCATCTTAATATCCTATCTTATATACGTCATGTGTTTTTTTTTCAATTTCCTTTTATTCATTACACATTTATAAAATGAAATTTCTCAAAAAAAAAAGAGTAATTGTATTATTAGAAGAGGAATTACAAGTATAAATATCATTATCATCATCATCAAACCCTGAAGTCCCGCAGCTAAGCTGAATTTGGGGATCTGATAGTACATAGTCTTACCCCTATATTGTAGAGAAGCTGTTTTTAAAATTACAAGTATAAACGTGAACGTTTTAAATTACAAGAGAAAATATTAGTGCAAATACAGAAAAGTTGAGTGGTTTTGCAATAAAAAGATTCCAAATTGTTAATTAAACTGATTAGGAAGTTTAGAGTCGGTCTAATTCAGGGTAAAGTTAATAAGTTTAGTTTGAATAATTTAAGTTTCGAATTAGATTCTAAATTAAAGAATCTGTCTAAAGTTCAATTTAATGAATTAATTTTTTTTATTACAAGATAATGTGCTTTTAAAAATAATTTCGAAACAACATCATTTTGGTTTTTAATCTTTTAATTTTCTTAAAAGACTTGTTTTTGAGCAATTCAAACTTATACCAATTGTGTTTCAACCCAACTTGACCAAGAAAGAGCTTGGCTCATTGTTGTCTCTGCTTCGAGCTTGCACCAAGCTGTGCTCATAATTCATTAAGGTGCTTTACCAGGTCTGCAAACAGCTGGACTAATCATTGGATTGAATAGCTGTGGAATGATCCTAGGAAGTGCTTAGGTACGAAATTTTTGATATTACTTAGTGTTTTTTATAACTTAGGTACATCTTGACAAGAAATAAAGTTTTCATTCGATCCTGAGATGTTTCAGGTGATTTATAAGCATTAACCATAAAGAAAAAAAAGAACAAGATTTAGGACCTATGCTGTGCATATTGTTTAGAGGTAATCACAAATATTCAAATATCAAAAAATTCAACCGGTTCGAGCGTGCAAATTTTGAATCTTTTAACTTTTCGGTTTGGTTTTTAACTTTCCTGTTTAATTTATTCTAATAATTCTTGCTGTTAAAGACTTATTAGTTTATTAATTATTCAGTTAATTTTTTTAAATTAATAAGTTCTTATAAACTAAAATAAATCAATTAATTTTCATATTTTTTAAAGTAAACTTTAAATTCTTAGATAGTTAAAAATAATTTTTTAATCATATTTTAAATTCTTTAAATTTATTTAATTTTTAACAATTTTTATGACGATCTAATATCAATTGAATCTTTTAAACTTTATACTTCTTGTCTCACAGATTTAACTTCCGATCCGATTTTTAAAATCTTGCAAATATAATAACAAATTCGTATTTTATTACTAATCTAGCTCCATTTTTTTTTCCTTTGGGTGTCTTTTAATATCATGAATTTTATATTTTCAGCTGAAAAAAAGAGGCAATCCATCAATTACAGCAAAACCCTTTTCCACTTTAATTATAAGCCACCAAATAAGCTGAAAATGATAGTAACTTCAATCTTTCTCTGTGTAGAAAATATCTTGATATCATCTTCACTAATTATCATATTTTAAGCCCTGACGTTATTTTAGATTTAGTAATACCCAAAACAAATGAAATTGAAAAGAGATCAAAATCTATAGTTGGCAAAGAACTCGATTCTCAAAATAGGGACAATTTCGGTCGAATTCGACTCTAATTTTAAAAATCAGTCGAAGTTTGATAATTTGGAGGAGTGAAAATATATTAAACCTGTAAATATTAGTTAGATTGTATCAGTCACTTGATTTTAAATCATTAATTCGTCAAATGATTTATTTAAAATACATAATTTACAAACAAGTACACATTAGAATATAAAAAATTTTAAAAATAAGAAAAAATATGATGCAGCAGCATGATGATTACTGGTCCAAGAAGAGATCAACTTGGTAGACCCTATTCTCCAATCTCCACACGGAAACATGTATCTGAGATGGAAAGGCAGTGTTCATTTCCTTTCCTTTTGATACCAAAATCTTGAAGACCAATGAGCTGTGTTACTTTTCCTGGAAAGCCAATTTCATTACAGGACAACTGCGTGTTTTCATAGTCATTACTTTTTCAAGGGTTTGGCTCCTTCTGCTCTTTAATGTTAATTTCATGTATCTCTTATCACAATCCTTTTTATTCTCTTGCTTTCTTAGGTATATCTTGTTGCTCCCTCTCCCGTCACTTTCTCAAAATATACTCTCAAAGACCTTTTAGAAATATTCTCAATCTTATGTTTTTTTTATTTACCAAGAAAAAAGTTAATCGTAATATCAAATTTATATATTAAATAAAAATAAAAAAGAGACGAAATAACTCAGAGGCACATAAAATAAAACTATTAATTAATATATTAAACTTAAAATAAAATTATTGAATCATCCTAAACTTAAACATTACAAATATTATCGGAACTAATTTTTACAAGATTGATATCATCCGAATTCAAAACATAGTGCCTATTTAATTGAGTTTTTAGATGGTAAATAAGTATGTTTTTCTACCGTTAAAAACTTTTTTTTAAATGAGCGTTTGGTTATTAAAAAAATCACTTTTTTAGTAAATATAGCTCTTTTGATAATTAAAATATATCTTTTTTAAGAAGTTCAAATTTGGAGCTTTTTAAAAAAACACTTTTTAAGGTAAAATTTTCAGATCAATTAATGAGCCTATTTTGTAGTCCCTTTTGTCCTTATGTTTTATACATAATTCCAATAATACCCACAAACACATATTCACATTTATTTTGATATTTATATAATATTATTTGACTTTTTTATATGTTTTAATAATTATTTTTTATATTAGTTTTATTTATATGTTATAATTCATATAAAGGATTTGGTTAGATATATTTTCATTTATGTTTCATATGTTTTAAAATTATATAATAATCAATATATTGTGCTTTGTGTATTGTTTAATATACTTTAAATAATATTTATATACATAAATAATTTTTATTACAAAATAAAATAAACTTAAAATTAAAAATGCTTTTTATTTTTATGTTGTCAAATAGAGACTGTATGAAGCTCTTTCAAAAAAGTTTTTTTTAATTAATAATCAAATAATAAACTAACTTCTTAGAAAAATTCTTCTAAAAAAATTTTACTGGCAAAAATTTTAGTAATATAAGCTTATCCAAATAGACAAAGAGTACATCTTTGTAGGTAAAGCATAGTGAAAAGGGATAAAGGTTACTTTTAATCATCACCGAATGGAGGAATTGCACGTTCATCATATTGATCATAGAAAAATTGCAAAACGATTATTCCCAAACCACCTTCTTTGCTTTCACTAAGGACCCATTGAAAGGGACAATAACCAGGTGCAATCCAGCCACAACAAGATATGGATCCAAAGATCTTTGTGGTACTTCTTGTACAAATAAGATCAAAAGCAACCATTTGAGCATATTCTATCTTTCTACATATATCTCTCTAGCTTATCAATGACAGTGAATGCCAAAGATGAGGGAAAAAAAGTTCCTCCCACTAGCTTCACTTGCCCATTTTTAGTGCATATAATCTCTAACAGTGACTCTTTATTGTATTTTAATCTCTAGTAATAGTCTTTTGATCAACCTGCTTACAATCCTATTTAAGACATCCATTATCAATCAACTTGATTTTTATATATATTACCACAGATTCTAACCAAAGATCTGCTGAGAATGCCTGCTTATTAACCTATGCAAGACTTCCATTATCAACCAACTTGATTTTTATATATATTACCACAGATTCTAACCAGAGATCTGCTGAGAATGTTACTTTAGATTAGAGCCACGTGAAGCACCTAGTTTATACGATTGGATTGCATTCAGACTAATTGCATTGCAAAAGAAAACATCCTTTACATGCCTACAAGATTGAGGGATCTTTAGGGGACCATTTTAATCTTTGATCATCTACTTATCTGGTCACTAAACTTGCTTTCTGGATATTTAATCATTTGGAAAAACATTATATGGCAAATTGCAGTTTGCAGATAAGCGTATCCTGCTGCAGTAGTTTAAAATAAGGAATAACAGCTCTGTAAGCGTCCTAACTTTATTATTAATTTGAAATCTACGTCCTGGTAAGGCTAACGTGTACGTACAAAGGTGATAATATCAAAACTTGTTAATACTTTTTGAAGTTTGATAGCACGGCAATAACAGAAAGAACCTTAGCAAAAGCAAGAGTCCAGATCCCCTATTCAATATTACTCTGTCTTATTCTGTCCAATGAATCTCAGCCATTTATTTATGTAGGTCCTGCGTGGGTCTCGCATGGATCCCGCGAAATAAATGGCTGAGATTCCATGGGACAGAATAAGACAGGGTAATATTGGACAGAGGATCCCATCTCCAAAAGCAAAAGCAAGAGATTGATGAAAAAAAATTGAATAAATACTTTTCCTCTCTTTTATCGTTTTGGTTGAACAACTAAATTGAACAGTCATTGGCAAGTGTTGAACAAGAACTAAAAAGAACAAACCATAAGAATGTTAATACTAACAGACTAATTAACATATTTACTGAACTCAAATGTATATCTCTTTAGCATGAGTTATGTTTAGTACTGTGTAACTACTAACTGAGTTGAGTCTGACTCAGGAAACTTTAGAATTGTAGAGCACTTTATATCAAAACGGAACAATCAAACTATAAAAGAGATAGAACTTCTGTATCATTTAGCCAAGTGTCTAAGAGAATCCCCACCAAAAGTAATGTTTAAAAACAAAATTTTCAATGCCAACTTTGTATTATGAAGGTTCATGAGCCCTTCCTTAGCTATCTGGGTCCCTAGAAGCATTTGAAGATATATGATTCATGAAATGCAACTGCCACAAGCACAAAGTGGGAAGGTCCCATTTTGAATAGAAAGTCCATTATAAAATGCTAAAGCTTTTGAGTGGATTATTGCATAATTCCATATGGTTAAAACCCTATTGAAGTGAAGATAAATCCCAAACCCTCAGGCTTAGGATATTCTGAAGTACTACTGAAAAAAGGTCCAGCTACTTACCTTTCCCTATATATATATATATATATACTCTTTATGTTCAGCCATTGCCAAGAACTTTGTGTCTCAAACAATTGAGAAGTACTCGTTCATCAATACTCTCTGAAGCATGTTCACTTCCACTTCAACTCCTGAACTCGTTTTTCAAGATTTTCTTGGCGAATTTTACTCGAGAAGATTGTTACAGCATGCCGTACTTCAAAAATCACAACCCCCAGTTCCCGGAAACCGTCATAATCAGTCGGAGCCGTACTCCGACGACAACTCCTTCGATGCCAACGTTGTTATGGTCTTGTCTGTGCTGTTGTGTGCACTGATATGCTCACTTGGATTGAACTCTATCATCAGATGTGCGTTAAGGTGTTCAAGTTTAGTGTCTTCTGATCCTTCTACCAACTCATCAGCTAGATTGGCCAACACGGGAGTGAAACGAAAAGCACTGAAGACTTTCCCTATAGTGACCTACTCAACTGACATGAAACTTCCAGGTCTTGACACCGAGTGTGTTATATGCCTGTCGGAGTTCACAACCGGCGACAAGGTCCGGCTTCTGCCAAAGTGCAACCATGGTTTTCACGTCAGGTGCATAGATAAGTGGCTAAGCTCTCATTCTTCGTGTCCCACATGTAGACACTGCCTGATCGAGACATGCCAGAAGATTGTTGGTCGTAGTCAAGTTAGCTCGTCAGAACCTTCAGACCCGGTTCAGGAAACGATTGTGAACATATCACCACTAGAACCTGAAGGATTTTTACGTAACTATAGGTAACTGAATTAGCCAAATTCTGGTTTAGTTTCCTAGTTGAGGCTTGTTTCGGGGTTTCAGGTTTAATTACCATTCACAAGAAGTGATTTAGTGTAGAATGTAAATGTCCACACAAGTTTGAGAAATTGCAGCATATTTATTACTATATATATATCTCTTCTTCCTCATCCTCTATAATTTCATACCAGCAATCTGTAAAATCTTTTGACAGAAATGTAATGAATCAAGAAGAAACGACTCGGTAAGAATCAACGAATGGCATAACTGTTTTGACACTGAAAGTCACTAAAAACCAAGTAGTATCAAAGTTCAGAAAGATACGTTAATATACAGAAATGGTGCTTTTAGCACCAACTTCGCATTCATCTTTTTTGGTGGGGATATCAGGACGAAGAACATTTCAATACTTGGAGAAGAAAAGTGTTAGTTTAGAATTCGGGTCAATGGTCAGAACACAAAGAAAATATATTGTATTGATTGCTTTTTTTCTTGACAGGCACTAAGATCCTGAAAACGTTCTAATCAAGGCAAATTAAATTAAAGTCACAATGAATTATTGTTCCTTTTTTTTTTACTGAAATAAAAAAGAGGCTGCACTGGAAAAGTGAAACGCCAAGACAAAATAGAGATTAGTTAGAGCATATAGGAAGCTATGGAAGCTGAGGGTGAATGCACTGAAGACCTTCCATTAACATATCTAATGATACATATACTCAAAGGTTGATTTTGTATCATAGTACTCTCAGAAACGTGTCTGACAGAGGGCACTAACTAACCGCACCATTGTTTCATCGTGAGAAGTTTTGTACTGTTAGCCAAATCCTGGCATGATTGATCACAATCTTATCTTACTCTATCCCATTATTACATTGACTACATGTTAAAGAAAACACTGAAATGATCTCTCAAGATTCTATGGTTATGGTCTTGTATAGAGATGGACATTGATCCGACTAGCTTTTCAAATGAAGTCTACAATCAAATTAGACTTCATTATTTACTTCAGTCGGCCTTAAGTTTTTCATCCAGGCCTAATCATGTAAAGGCAAATTGGTTTTAAGCTAAAGGGAGAAACATAATCTCATGTACGACAAGAGGGTTATTTTGTGGACCAGTATGATAAATATAATTTTGTACAAATCTCGATTAATTAGATGTTAAGATAATTAGAACATTTGTTGTATTTAGTCTAAAATGGTGATTAATTTTCTAATTGGGCTTGGTACTTCTCTTAAACTTGTCATTGGGCCTGTGTTTATAGATTTGGTATGATAAGTAGGCCTGGCCCATGTATTGTAATATACAGAAAACCCTACTGCTAGCTAACTTTAAATACAGTCATCCTATTGAGAACTGTACGAATTTTTAATCAAGGTTTGAAATAACAGTAATCAATATTTTGTGTCTCTGTCACTTCGCTTTACAAAAAACAACAATAGGCTCAGTTGTTCCTCAATTTTCAGATATTTGCTTATCCAATTCTTGAATCTAGCATGTTGCAATTATGAGATTAATCTACTTGTATTGATTTTTTTTGAAATGTTAAGGATTGTGCTCAGCGCATATTATTCATATCTAAAGATAAAACGTCATACAGGAAAAAAGGAGGGCATACCCCCCATTCAAAATCAGACATAGAATTGGCCGCCCTAGCTATTGTATGAGCAACCTGATTCGCTGATCTTTTAATAAAAGCAGTGGAAATAAACCGATGCTCTTGAATAAGAGCTTTACAATCCTCAATAATCATCGA
>JANVCQ010000230.1:36588677-36603210 GCA_025531925.1 Erythroxylum plowmanianum
GGTTTGCTTCAAGAATTTCAGCAAGCCAGTCATGAAGCCTGTGGAAGTTGGCTAGGATCAAGGGCCAAATACTCCATGGTCGAAGATTCCACTTCTTGGTATGGTCAAAAAAGCAAAACAAAACAAGAATTGCTAAGACACACAAAATATAAACAACTAATGCCATGGATTTGTGTAAAGCTATAGCAGAATGAGAAATAATGCCAACTTTCTCATATCAGTTTTTTCTATGTTAGAGTGAGTACAAGGATCAAAATTTATAGGAATCTGTTTGCTTCTTAACCATAGTTAAACTTCCTAAAGGAAAACAGTTTGGTTGTCCAAGAATTTATGAGATAACAGAAAAAAACAACTCATCATTTTCTCTAGCTACCTCCCTTCAGTGCATTTTATCAGTAACCTCTCAGGTTTCAGGTTATGCACCTTGTAACAAGAAGCTGAATCAGAAGGGTTGCATGGATTTGGTACATAGTCCATACACAACCGCACTTATCTCAACGTCTGAACCGATCAATTAGGTGTCTGCAGATTCTTAGTGTGATCAAGTCCAGGCTTGCAGACCCTACAATACCAGACACCACAACAAATGCCATTTAATTCAGAAATCAACGATCAAAACTGAAACTGAGTTACAACAATTGAGTAAACAAAAATTCTCTATATGTATATATCTAGTCATGATTTGTGATGAACCAAAAGAATTCAATAAATAAATTTGATTTTCTATAAAGTTTAATAGATATAACTACAGGAAGTGTTTCCATAACTGATCTTTAATGGAATAGGTAGAAGTATTAGCTTGGCATTTTGACTTGACCCCAACTAAAAAATTAAAAATTTTCTGATTTTGAGTTAAATTCGGATTTGAATTTCATAATCCATTTTAGTACAAAAGTATCTACTAATTAAAATTAAAATAATATTAGTTTATTTAACTATTATCATCTTTAAATTTTAGTTGAAAAAAATTGAAGTTTGTGTATTTCTAATTTTAATGTATTATAAGAATATTACATTTTTAAATATAAGTTTCTTCTATTTGTTTCTTCTATATGCTTATAAATAAGATTCTTTAATATACAAATGTGTATCTTATCAAATATAACATAATTGTAAATTATACATACATATATATATTAGTTAATAATTATTATATTTAAAGAATAAAATATTCGTATTAAGTTTAATAAATTAAGCAATGAAAGTAATATATAAACCAATATTATACCGTACTAATACTAAAATTGGTCTGAACTGCTGCAAAACATACATCCCTACAATATTACTTGGAGATTTGCATTGAGCTGAATTGATATCAATAAATAAATCTAAATATCAGATTACTCAAATTTGTAAGCTCAAGCAAGAGTTCAGTGACATAGTTACACTGACTCAGTGTCTCTAGAACACTACAATGATATGATATACTGATCTGTCAAGCTCTCATCTTCTTTAATCTAACCAAGAAGCCATGATAGATCTCATGACAGATGCCAGGATTAGGAATTGTGGGGTGTCTTCTGTACCACCTCGTCATGATAGGTTTTCTGATAACAGCTGCAGAGGTCTTCAATGGAGTGAAACCTAACGCCTTTCCGGGACAAATTCTAGGCCTGCATTAAATGGATAGAACTTGTGTGGTGGTTCCTGTCTTGTCCCAATGCTGCTTCAGCAACAGCCATTGCATGTTTAGAGATCAGTTCTTCCATTGATTTGATGACTAAACAGTACCTTCATTGATTTGATGATCACTTGGAAGTTTATCTTGTTCTAACGTAGTCCTAATCTATATAGCTGGAGGAGGAAACAAGTACCTAAATTTGTGGAAAAGTTTACCTTCTCCAAATGGCATATATTAAATGTTTCCTACTTCTTCTCCAATTTATAAATGATTTTTCGAAACAAACCCAGAAAAACCAAGATTGTAGAGTCCTGAATAGCCATAGGTGGAACTAAAAACGTTTATCAGTCATAAACTTTTGAAACTGTTCATGTTTATAACATTCTCTAGGATTTTCCAAGCTTTCATTAAAATTTTGTCTTTTCTTATTCGGGTAGGATAAGAATTGCTTTAAAAGCATCATCCATGCTTGTAACAAGTTTAGAAATTTTCAACTGAAATATTGAATAAGTTTTGAGTTATCAAGTTCTTGACAGGAGAGTAATCCCTCAAGTTTGAGTTTCTTCTGATCTCTCTAATACGAAGATATTGCCATTGTCATCCCTTCCTATTCTCAGGTTATCATCCACATATCTACAATCATCAAATTAAGGATCAAACACTTCTCTGCCACTAAAAAAGATCCAGCTAACTTGGAGAACATTAAAAAATGAGTAAAGCTCAAAAACTAAAGGATACGTAATCTCCAACCAACCATCCGGATTGAAGATGCCGAGCAGAAGATCGTAGTTTTTCCGGAACATGTTCATCAACTATTACAGTTCTCCCAAAGCGTATGCAATGTTAGTCATTAAAATAAAATTTTCAGCTGCAAGATGTTCAATTTGTTTGTGGTGCTGCAAGATTTTGCATACCTGGTCAGGAATGATTGATGAACTGTCATAAGTTATATCAACTCTCTGCAAAATTTTTGGACCAAACATGGATCAAGAACACTCCATAATTGCATCCGTTTGCCAAGAGAGAAAAAATAGGAGCAATTGATTTATCAGAAAGCAGTTAAAGAAGTTAACTGAATTAGAAGCAACCCTGAAGGAGGCCTCAATTGTCAGCTGTCCATTCAACTTCAATCCTCTAACGATGAACTTGATCACATTAACTGCTTTGCCCTCCATTTCACATCATAGAAACATCAAATCTTAGTAAAAGATACATAAACACTTAGAGTTTCTGCAGATTACATCAGAATGAATGACATTACAATTATAACCAGAATAAGCTACAATTCTAGCCATTTCAAGTTCTGGGAAAATGACAGACCAGGAATATAGCCAGGATCAGCGAAAGGAGTTTGGTACCTTAGCAACATCAATATACTGGAAAAGATCACCCAACATAATAAAATCTCTGAGTCCCAGCTTTGTTCTCTTTGAACCCAAGATAGTAATAGTACTGTAAACAAGTTTCCAGTAGCCACCAACCTTCCAGTTATACAACACAAATGCAGTCAGTACGTCATTCTTAGGCACTCAATCCTGAGTCTTGTGTAAAGCAATGGACTTCACCTTCTGCAGATTTAAAGTAGGATCTGGAGTTGGATTCTGAGACTCTAAAAGCTCCACCAGACGTTCAATATCAGATCTTTTTGCAGATGGAACTCCAAAAACCCCTCTATCAATTCCTTGTAAGGATACAAGAATGCAAACAGGGTTCAATATCTATCTCAAATAGCTCGTCAAGTTCACCAAGCATTAATAATGGTTGGAAGTTCAAGAGCTCAAACCTTCAACTACCCTGTAAAAATCTGCTTTAATTTGAGCAAGTGACCTGTTTTCTACATCCACTTTGATCTCCTTGATATTCCCAGTTAAACCGGAGCTGTGGTCTGCAAATTTGGTGGTGAAAATGGGCCTAAACATTCCTTTAAATCTGATGTTCTTTATCCATGGACGAATTGGTGGGACTAACCAGTGAGAAGCTACCAGGTTAGTGATTCTGGGTATCGGGGGAGCATACCGAGAAGCAGGTTGAAGAGTTTTAGTGGACATTAACCCTCTCAAAGAGATGGTAAATGTAGCTTGTCCCTTGTTTTGTTTTTTCGAGAAAATGGAACAAGCATGTCCTGGAAGTTGGGGTCTTGTATCGTCCGTTTGACTACTGTCTTTGTTAGCTTGATGGCTTACTATGTTTGCTCCATTCTTGCGGTAGCAGGAGAGAGCAATTCATGGTAATTACTGTAACTTTATCTTTGGAATATTTGTCTGGATAGGGTGTGTTTCTGTACTTGTGGTGGATATCCATTACCTGAGCAGATTACAGAAGAAAAGATCAAAGCCTATCTTATCCCTTTGTTGTTGTAAATTTGATTCAAAACTTAATGAATTATTTGACAAATTAACGATTCAAAATTAAAAAACAAACTCCAGGTAATACTTGACCCGTGTTTCAAACTTTCAATTTTTTGAGTTTAAAAAATCGATCTTTAAAGCAAACCTTAATACACAAAACTCTCTGCTTTACGAGAAACTTATCGGATAGAAAATTTTATCTAAATAAAACTTATAAATCTTTAACATTTCTCTATTTCAATCAATCATCCTCTTCAATATTGAATTAAGTTGCAGCAACTTTCTTCACCCTGTCTCAAACTTTCACTTTGAGTTGGAAGACTCATAAGGAGACTTTTAACTTTGGGGAGCAATGATGCACTTTCGACCAAATAAAGCTTCTCCATTTCAGAGCCATATTGGCTTGGTTTTGACAGAAAAGATGGTGCCCATCAGCTACAAAACTTCCCAAGGCACCGAACCTTGTTACAGCGGTTAAGTCAGGAAACTACTCATCTACTAAAAACAATTAACCAGAAGGATGTCTTGAATCCTTACCAAAGAATAGTGCAAGCCATTGGTAATCTGAAAAATTAATGAACTTTTCCTGAGCAATAGAACTCAAGATTCAACAATACGCGAGTTCAACAATTTGGTAAAACTTTCCCAGTTAACAAGTGTGGGTTTCAACATAGAAAGCTACAAAATATACAGTGTGTAAAATGTTTTAAGCTGCAGCTGTAGGTTTCCCAGACTCCTGCTGCAGTTTCCACTGCTCTGGGGTCACAGCTTTTTTTATGGAGAGAGCATGTATCTGCTTCATTTCCTCTTCCAAAGCAGCATTGACCATTCGATGCCTCTCCAGCAGCCTCTTGCCTTCGAATTGTTCAGAAACAATCTCAATGAGAAAACTTGCTCCACAGCTGAGCATAACATTTCATCAAACCAAAGTAAGAACGGACTATAAAAATAATCATGCGCATATTAAAATTCAATTAAATTAGCAACACTTACCCTCCAGATGTATCAATCACTTCCTGAAAAGAAAAAGAGAATAAAATGAAAAGACTTAGTTCCTGAAAGAGAATATGTGTCACATTGATAATGAAAAGTTCACACAAGTCTCCACAAGTAACAATTCAAGGGGAAAAGATTAGAGATTGTGCATCTGTTATAAAAATTATAGATTGTGCATCTGCTAAAAAAAATCATCAATATCATAACTTTAAAAAAAAATACATACACATGGGAGCAAACAAGCTGATTCAATCAATGATTAGTACTTAATTTTCACAGTGAACAAAACTCTGGTCTCACAGAATTCAGGTGTTAACAAAGTTTAGTTGGGAATCTTCTTAAGGACACATCAAACATAAGAAATTTTTTTAATAAGGTTTCACTTATTCTTCAATAGTAAATCATCAGGATGATCCTATAAAGCATATTTTAAACAAATGAGCTGACCAAAAATGTATCTATATTCCGACACGAATTTCATGTGGGCATACAAAAGCATATGTCGCAAGGAAGTATTTTGGGTTGTTGCAACAAGACACTGATCGAACCCAAACTCACAATGATATCTCAAGAGAAGTATAAGCCAAAATGGTCTATATGCCTTCTTAACCATGTTCAATCACTTTCAGTAAGTCCAGTCACTTGTCTAACCGGAGTAGCATTTCAAAATGTATTAACAGTTATACACAGGGATATAGTTAGATATCAAGGATATTAACAACTGAATTTCATTTCATTTCAGCAGGGAAATGATAATGTAATAAGTTCATAAATTTTTAAAGAGATGCCCAAAATATATGTATATATACACTGTATTTCGCGATAGGTATTTTGTTTCAATCACTGTCCCTCAAACATCAAAACTAAACGTTTTTTCTGCCCACCTGTGTCCACTTCTGTCCTAAACAATAATGCTCAGTTAAAAACGGAACCATATCCAATAACCGCACTCAGTCAACCAAACCAAACAGGCTGAAGAATTTAATCACAACATCCCACAAACATAGCGTTCAAGGGTCAAATAGATTCTATATATGCTGTTTATCGTTACATGGGATTCACTGCCAAAAACCTTCAGGTAACTTAACCCAGCAACAAGTTAAAGCAGGTAAAGAAAAAAACACATTTTATGTAGAAAGACACCCAAAATTCAAAGTCAAATTTAAGAACGGCCCAGATGCTAAAATAGTTCCTTGATCCAACGTGAATCCCGTAAATACAGTGTTAAACGGTCGAATAGATTCTACACAAGCTGCTTATTACGGCATGAGTTTGATTGACCAAAAACCCTTAACTAACGAACTCGTGAAGGAGTTAAAGTCGGTAAGGAAAAATCATATCTTTACATCAAAGACGCCCAAAATAGAATTCATAGTCAGGTTCAAGAACGACCCAGATGCTAAAAATCATTCCTTGATCAATTACAACGTGGATGGTAATCAAACAAAGTAAGCTCACAAAAACCTTGAAGCAGATGCATCTACAGAAAACAAAACCAATTCAAGGAAGCTAAAGAGATTAAAAAAGAAAAAGAGAGAGGCTTACCAGATGCGGAGGATTCAATTTAGACTTCAAAGTAGCTTCGACTTGCTCCTTTGTCACTCCCATCTTTCTCCCTCTTTCTCTTCAAATTCTCGCTTCTTTGTATTTTGTTGGAGCCCGTTATTTCCATTTTTTGTCGTTTTAAATTGATTGGGGTGGACTATGTTCTATTATTATCTGAGGTCCAATAAATCCCAAAGCCCATTGAAAGCAAGTAGGGAGAATCTGTGTTTTTTTTAATAAAAAATATAGACATAATAACAAATTAACAATAAATAATAATAATAATAATAATAATAACAACAATAATAATATATAAATACACATATTGGAGAAATCTATTTTGTAGAGTATTCGTAAATTATTTATTTGGAATAATAAATAATTTTTTAAATTTTTTACATATTTAATATAAATAAAGATAATAATAATTTCTGTTAATCTTTAAAATTTTGCTTAAATTTTAAATTTTAAATTTTAATTTAAATATAAAATTTGAAGTTTAAATTTGATCTCAATTAAATTTACTTTGTTTTATTATTTTAGAATCGATCTATTTGAATCTCAAGTATTTATCATAATTAATTAAGTTTAATTTTAAGGCTGATTTCAAAAAAATCTTCATACTCCTTAATTAATTTATAATTTATATTTCATCTTTCCTTTTTTTTTTTAGAATTATATTTATATCTATATATAACCTATACTATCATTTTCCTAAGGGTTAATTGTACAAAAACTTATCAACTTTATACAATTTTATAATACTTGCTCAAGCTTTAAAAACTAACACTAAAATGTTCAAATTTTTAATTTTTACAAAAATAGTCCAACACTAAATTATTCATTAACATTGATAACGTGATATACTATATCATTTTTTTTATATATTTATCATATGATTACATGCAAGGTAAGTGATGACATAATTATTTAAAGTCATTCTTTTATTATAGTATCTTACCCTAATCCCTAAATTTCTAGACTTTGAGACGAGGAAATTTCCATCACACATTCAAAATATCTTGGACCCAAACATAGTTACTTGGAGTAGGCAAATACATCTAACAAAATTGAATGGTATTGGTCCCCATCAATTATAGGTCCCATGCATTTATCTGCCTTACTATATGGTTCAAAAGTTGGACTTTTTGCATAGCTTTTTTCATAGCCTTGTTAAGTAACATGTGAAAAGACACCAATCATTTAAGATTAGGTAAGCAATTTCTACACTCTTTATCAATTTGTTGGATAACTATATAAAATTACCTTACCCCTTATCATTTATACTTGGTCTTACCAAGAGCTTGGTGTAAAAATGGTAGAAGTTGGTGGGGAAGGTTCCTATATTTAATTGCTTTTTGTAAAGGTAACGTGACATAGAACTTATCTACCAAAGTACCAAAAATCATCTTGTTTACCTTGACGTGTAAGGTGTAACCCTCATCTTTAACTCAAAGCCTCTTGCTTTTTCTAAGTGTTTGTTTCCTTTTGTCAACTAGATAAGAATCTTTTTTATTACTCTTATCAATCCAAATTTACACTGTAAATAAACAATTTTTTCAACAATTAGACCAAAATTAAAAATACATATATAAATGAATTTTTAAAGTTTTTATAACTAGATAAATAAGTACTTAATATTTTATGGTAAACGTTATTTACAGAACAACTCTTATTTATATGGACTTAATAATGAATTATTTAAATTTATTACTTATAAATGTTAAACTTTTTAGAATTTATTAAATTTTTGTGAAATTTAATGTAAATATATCCTTTTAGCTAAATTTAAATAATTATTATTCATGTAAATGATGACTAGAAATATGTTTAATAAGAACTTTGAAGGAAACAATCATTAATTCACAATATAATATTCTAAATTGCATAACTATACACATTTTCTCATGCTTGGTGAACCTAAATGCTTAATTTAACATGTAGAGTTAATAGGTAACCATTCATTTGTGAGATTTTCCCTTAATTAGAAGAGCATTCTTATGATTTAGGAGGTTAGTGTAGTATGTGATTAAATGACATTGAAGCAAACTCTTCAATCTACCTTTCTCACAATTGATTGTTCTTTGTTTTTAGATGTTGCAATATTTGTATATAATATTTTAAGAGATTACCATATTTGCCTCAATGTTAACTTTGTAGGCAATAAAGCCAAAATCATTCCCAAAATGTGAAATGGAGACTTCATAAAGGGCAAAAGTGGGACTAAATGGACCTACCAATTAACCAAATTTAGCAAACAAAAGACAAAAACCAAAATATACCATACATACATCTTCAATTCAATTCAGAAAATTGCTCTTTTGCATACCACTTGCCTTAGATTTTATTTTTCATGGCAACTAAATTTGACCAAAAGTCAACACATCTCCCAATCAAAACAAGCCAACCTACCCAAAACCCCAAATTTGACCGCCAACCAATGGAAAATCTCGAAAAAAAAATTCAATTAGTTTTAGCACCAAAGATACCAACTTTATCACTTCAGAAAAAATCATAAACCCTAATTTCACCCCTTTATATTTAACTAACTTAACCCCAATCAAAATGGTGGTGTACTACTAAGTACTAAGTGAAAGAGAAGCTTGAAAACACCTATTTCATAAAAAGGAAAAAGATAAGGGAAAATTAGGCCAATCAAATTTAACCCAAGCCCTAGAAATTAATTCACCTTTCTTTGTCCTAAAATTTTCTCAAGCTGTAATTTTCCCTCTGCAGATGGAAAATTCTACTTTACCGGAGACTTCAGCCGCTGCCACAGGCCTCCGGCAGAGTGAAGAGGACGCCGGTGAAGATGAAAGACTCAAAGCTGAAGAGGGTGATCGTTACTTGATCGGAAACCGGTGGCCACGGCAAGAGACCTTAACTTTGTTGAAGATAAGGTCTGATATGGACAGCGCATTTAGAGACTCAAGTCTCAAAGCTCCTTTATGGGAAGAGGTTTCCAGGTGAGTTCGGTTTGCTGTTGGTATTTTTCTCGGGAAAATTTGGTGGAAGATGAAGGAAAGTTGTAGTCTTTATTGGTTTCAGTGCAGTTTCCGGTATAAATATTTGAGATAAGCTCTTTCGCTTAGATTCCTACCTCTGTAGTTCGTTTTTGGAGAAAATATCAGTTGCCCACATGAGAAAAAGGAATCAATTGGTGTTATTGTATCAGTGACTATTCATTTTTTGTAGGATTTTGCATCAACTTTGGTTGTCTAGTGTCATCTGGGTCTTATATTTGTAGCTCAAATTCCTATGCTTCTTTTGACTTTTTTGGTGATTGGTTATGTCAGATATCTTGTTATTGGCTAGTTCACTGTTAAAGAATTGAAGTTAAAAGTTTAATTGTTTTTTGGTTTAAACTGTTGCTATCAGGAAATTAAGCGAGCTTGGGTATAACCGAAGTGCCAAGAAATGCAAGGAGAAGTTTGAGAATATCTACAAGTACCATCGAAGAACTAAAGAAGGCAGGTCGGGCAAGCAGCAAGGCAAGACATACCGGTTCTTTGAGCAGTTAGAAGCTTTGGACAGCAACCACGGATTAGCTTCATCAGCATCCCCAGGTGCAGTTCAGGCATCTATGGCTCCTACTGCAGCAACCCCAGTTAATGCTATTCCTATTTCAAATGCTATTCCATGTTCTATTCAAAGCACAAGTATGAATTTCGGAGACAATACCTCAACTTCGACTGCGTCAACTTCGAGTAAAGAATCGGAAGGAACTAGAAAGAAGAAGAGAAAACTAACCGAGTTTTTTGAGAGTTTGATGAAGCAAGTGATTGAGAAACAAGAAAGTTTGCAAAAGAGGCTTCTAGAGGCAATAGAGAAATGTGAACAGGATAGAATGGCGAGAGAGGAAGCATGGAAAATGCAAGAATTGGATAGGATTAAGAGGGAACGTGAACTTTTAGCCCAAGAAAGATCAATTGCTGCTGCAAAAGATGCAGCTGTTATGTCGTTCTTGCAGAAGTTCTCAGAGCAACCTAGCACGGTGCAATTGTCAAACAATCAAGTAAACACAGTGGCACCACCTGAGAACTTAACCGTTCCTGTGGAGAAATCAGTGAAGATGCACGAGAATAATAGGATTGATAACTTAGTTAATATGAACTCATTTAGATGGCCTAAAGAGGAAATTGAAGCTTTAATCAGGATAAGGTGTAATCTCGATATGCAGTATCAAGACAATGGACCAAAGGGGCCTCTGTGGGAGGAGGTATCTGCAGCAATGAAAAGATTTGGTTATGACAGAAGTGCAAAGAGGTGCAAGGAGAAATGGGAGAATATGAACAAATACTTCAAGAGGGTGAAAGACAGCAATAAGAAAAGGCCAGAGGATGCAAAGACTTGTCCTTATTTTCACCAGCTTGATGCTCTATACAAAGAGAAGAGTAAGAAGTTTGATAATTCAGTTAATTCCAGTTATGAGTTGAAGCCAGAAGAACTACTAATGCAAATTATGGGTGGCCCAGGTGAGCGAGAGCATGTGGAATCAGCAACAACAGAAGATGCAGAGAGTGAAAAGGTTGATCAGACTCAGGAAGACGATATGGAGAAAGACGACGGAGACGGTTATCGACTCGTAGCTAACGATCCTTCATCGGCAGTAATTATGGAGTGATTAAACAGTCTAAGTTCTGTGAGACATAAACTTGGTCTGCCTTTATCTTGGCTCTGTTGGCATGTTACGAGTTTTGAAGCCATTTTTTCAAACTTATATGAAGGTATTTCATGGGGGAGCATCTGTGTACATTGCTATGGTAATTATTTGTTGAATAAATATGTCAAAAATAGAAAGAGTCAGAGGTTTAGAATAAAGCAAATTCATGTGTAATATTGTAATGCATTGCTTGCATTTGATGCTTAAAGTTTCAAATGTTTGGTTATATTGTACCCAATCAATGTAGTGTACTATCATTTTGTTTATGTGTTAAAGTGATTGCTTTCAATGATTTTCTTTCTCTGTCTCCATTTTTTAAGGGGTTGGAACAGGAGGATAGGTTATAGTTAATGGAGCAGGTAAGGAGCATTATAGTCAATAAAAAAACAAATTAAAAGTTGCTATCATTACTAATCTTGCAAAGAAGTTGCTTTAGTTTTTTCTAATGAAGTGGTAATTATCATATCTCACATGAGCAAGCAGTAGGATGTTATGATTAGAGGGAAAAAGAGAACCCTTGTATTCACTTACAAGGTGGTCAAAAAGATATAGAATTCTATGCCATGCTCTGTTCATCAATTCATCCCATTTGATTGCATAGAGTTCCTTATTGATGGGACTTGAAATAGGATCAATCACTCACCTTACTAAAGCTGAATATGACTAGGAAAAGACTAGTTTTGTACATTAACATTACCTTGTAGAAGGTCATAGACTAATTATACTATGATATTATAGGCCCGATTGATTGAGTCTAAATTTACTTAAACTTTAGATAATTGACAATTCGAAACTTATTTGTTAGACTGAATTTCAATTTTTTTTTTATGGGCTCCAACAGAGCATGGAAGATTTACAGTAGCTTCAGCCTATGAGGTCATCGAAGGACAATTCATGGATAGTCGGGCGACCTTCTGGGATTTAATTTAGAAATGAGCGGAACCCCAACGGAATCGATCTTTCCTCTGTCTACTGATCAAAAACAAGTTCATGACTAACCAACAGAGAATAGCGCGTCATATCGCTACGGATAGCAGTTGCCACATATGTGGCCAGCAAGAGTCCACTCTCCACGTCATTCGGGACTGTCTAAGAGTGAACGTCTTCTGACGCTAATTTCTCCCGGAGGTGGTCAATACGAAATTTTTTCAACAAGACACGGAGGGCTAGGTTCACTCCAATCTCACAACCCACTCTCCGGAGCTGTACGAGGATTGGGTTACTATTTTTGGCATCGCCTGTTGGATGCTTTGACTGTGGAGCAATAAAAGTATTTCTGAAGTTGATTTTGTATGGCCTGATGATGGTATGAGAGTCGTGAGGAGTTTGTGGGTTGGATAATAAAGGCGAGGGCAGTAGAAAGTTGTGTTTTCTCCACTCAGGGATTACCGACGGGTAGTCTGGTGGGGTGATCTAAACCACCGGAGGATTGGATAAAACTCAACACCGACGGAGTGGTTAAGTCAGTTTCATCGGGAGCTTCCGTTGGTGGTTTACTTCGTGATTGGCACGGACAGTGGTGTGGCGGGTTTTTACATCACATTGGAAGAGACGCGCCTCTTACAGCAGAACTTTGAGGAGTCCATTCGGGCCTCACACTGACTTAGTCGCTAAAGTACCGCCGTATCATGCTCAAAGTAGACTCTTTAGAAGTCATTAATCTTCTATCATCTTCTTATACAGAGACTGACGGAAATACTTTTTTGTTGACAGGTACTCGCGGATTAATTCAAAGAGATTGGGAGGTACAAATCCACCACGTCGTGAAGAGAACCAGTGCGCGGATACTCTGGCTACCCTCGTAGGCCTAGCCAATCTAGGCATCCATATATTGCAAGAACCTCCATTACCAGTTCTACATCTTCTTCACCAAGACAAGCAAAGAGTTGTGTACCAAAGAGTCACGCGATAGTCTCGTGTTGTTTTTATTTTGACTTTTTTTTCCCTTTGTAATCAAAATTTTTTTTTAAATTTTAACGTTACTCAAAATTATACGTATAAAGATTTGGATTCTATTAAATTATTTAGACAAACACTCCTTTATTCAAAGTTTTAAACTTAAAATTTTTATTTAATTTATTAATTTTAAATTAAAACTAATCGAGATTCGAGACTGAACTTCTTTATCATAATCATTTGAAGTTGAAAATGATTTAGAGGGGGAACTTCATATTTCTTGTCCTTTCATCATAATCAAGTGAACTCTTTTCGTACGTTAACATCACTTTGTAGAAATGTTATTGGTCGATTACTAAACTTGAATCAAATTTAATTAAATTAGATTTAAGTTATTAATTTTAAATCAAGTCCTACCAAATTATACCTATTTATCATAGTTTTCTGAAATTGAATATGACTCTAAACGGTCTTGTCCTTTCTTGATAATCAAGTGAATTAGTTTTGTACATTAAGATCACCTTGTAAAAAGGTCTTTGACTGATTATATTCATCAACTTGGAAAATTGAACACTTTGAATCCATTTATTGGACTTGATTTTAAACCTTTATTAGGTTTCAATTGGTCTTTCAAAATGAAGATTCCTATACTCAAAATTCTCAACTTAAATTTAAAATATAAACTTAAATTTAAATAGAATCCATAATAAACCCCTTTATCGTGGCTATTTCAAGTTCTTTGTGAACAGTGTCTTACATCTCATTTCATATTCCTTAGTTTAATCATTCAAGTTGATGATGCAAGTGCTTACCTTTTAATTAATGTCTAACAAGTTCAAAATAAGTGTGGATAGTAATAGGTAAGGTTAGGCTCGGATATTACTCTACTCATATCCATATCCATTTTTTATGATTCAACTCATATCCATATTCATATATGTCAGTTTTTACGATTTACTACCCATATTCAAATCCATTGGGTTGTTAAGGTTTTTGAATATCCATCGACCATCGGGTTATATAGCACGTAAAAATATAACTTCTAAATAGAAAATATAAAGAGCAGATTTTTACGAACACTCCAAATCAAAATTATTTTAATAATAATAAATCAAGATTTTAATTTGTATGTCTTAAAAAACTATAAAATTGGAATAATAAAAATTATAATGTTTAGTGCAAAGACAACATATATTTTTCACAATTAAGAATTGGAACAATAACTGAAATATTCAAAGTTTTAAATTGTTTTTGCGTGAACTCCACAACATTCAAAACTTCATCTCCATATTATTTGCATTATTATCATCCTATAAGAAAATAAAATATGATAAAAAAAAGATGAGGACTGAGGAGTAAAGTGGATATTTTAAAGCTATTTCTTCTAAGAAAATATTAATATTTTATTATATTTAACCATAAATATTCAAGAAAAAATAGAAAAATAGAGTTAATAAAAAACGG
>JANVCQ010000230.1:36603310-36621931 GCA_025531925.1 Erythroxylum plowmanianum
ACACAAGATACAAACCAGATTTTTACGACCGCTCTAATCTAAAATTATTTTAATAATACTAAGTCAATATTTTAATCTGTATGTCTTAAAAAATCATAAAATTGGAATAATAAAAATTATAATGTTTAGTGCAAAGATAACATATATTTTTCACAATTAAGAATTGGAATAAAAACTGAAATATCAAAAACTTCAAATTATCTTTGCGTAAACTCTACAACATTCAAAACTCCATTTCCATATCATTTGTATTATTATCATCTTATAAGAAAATAAAATATGATGAAAAAAGTGAGTACTGAGGAGTAAAGTGGAGATTTTAAAATTATTTCTTCTCATAAAATATTAATATTTTATTATATTTAACCATAAATATTAAAAAAAATAGAGTTAATAAAAAATAGGTAGGATATGGGTATTCACGGTTCGGATTATCAATATACCCATATCCAAATTCATATCCACATCTATTTTTTATCATTCATTTAAATATATTTAAAATCTATTTTTTAGCTTTCATATCTATTTTTCGAGTCAGATAGTGCAAATATTAATTAGGTTGAAAATTTACTGTCATCCCTAAGTGTAATTAAGAGCCCCCAGATCATCTGTACCCTTTAGCCAGTTCCTCCTCTATCCTAACAAATCCCAATCATTCAATATAATAAGTTGGATAGTTAAAATCTGTTGGGAGAGAAGAAATACTAGGTAAAGGGTACAGACGATCTGGTCCGGTTAAGAGGATCACCATGACCGTATTCGATGGCCACCGAATCTTCTAAATGGTAAAATTCCTACCTAAGATGGGTCAAAAGGGACAATCTCTTCACAAAGCCTTATCTTTTATAAATAATACACTATTTGTATTACGATAGCTAAATTTGGCCTTATGTTAATAGGGAGGCCAGAGTTTATCCTAAAGTTTCGATCTTTAAAGCTTTTGGTATGTGGTCCTGATCCAGAGTGTCCCCTTTCAAATTCTACACGTTAGATGACATAATACCTCACAAACTCTGCCGACGTTAGGAGTGGCAGTTCGAGTCTACCCAATTCCATTCAATCCAAAGACAACAGGTGTGATCTAATTTGACTAAGTTTTAAGTCAGATGTATACGCTTTTCTTTTCAAGTTGAATTCCAACTTACCCTAACTTAAATTTTGAAAGTTTTTTTTAAAAATAGTATCATTTTTATTTTTTAATTTAAAAAAATCAAGTCAAGTCAAACTTCAAGCTACCTAAGCGTCTGTTTGATTGGGCTTATAACAGTAGAGTTTTTATCAGTAGAGCTTTTTTCTATAGAGTTTTTCTGATAAGAATTTTTTTAAGAAATCAGTTGACTGTTTAACTATCATTAAAAAAAACTTTTTTGAAAGAGTTTCATATAGTAAACTATTTGGCAACATAAAAATAAAAAGTACTTTTAATTTTAATTATATTTTATTTTGTAATAAAAATTATTTATGTATATAAATATTATTTAAAGCATATTAAACAATATGTAAAGTACAATATATTAATTATTATATAATTTTAAACCATATGAAACATAAATGAAAATATATCTAACCAAATCATTTATATGAATTATATCATAGGTAAAACTAATATCAAAAATAAATATTAAAACATATAAAAAAGTCAAATAATATTATATAACTCTCAAAATAAACGTGAAGATGGCTTCATGGGTATTATAAAAATTATGTGTAAAATACAAGAAAAAAAGAGACTAAAAAATAAGTTCATTAATTGATCTAAAAATCTACCTAAAAAATGATTTTTTGAAGAGCTTCAAATTTGAGTTTCTTAAAAAGTTATATTTTAACTACCAAAAAAGTTATATTTACTTATTGACTTTCTAAAAGCCTATCCAAATAACTAGTTTTATGAATTTAGGTTCGAGCTCAAGTTGTTTATCCTAAGTCCCAAATAGAAATTTTCAAGTTGAACCCATTGCTAAGCCCAATTATCACGAAGTGTTTAAACTTTTAGTCTTTAAATAAAAGTAAAAGAAATAGAATTCTTGTTATTTAATTCTTTTGATTTTTTTAAATTTTGGAATTCTCTAAAATATTTTTAATTTAAATTTTTTAAAATTTATCTTAACTTTCGATTAAAAAGTAACAACTAAAGATACGTAACATAAACATTTTGCAGTAATTAAATATTATTGAAATAGTAAATTATTACACAAATTTATTCGATAATTAAAAAATTAAAAATTTAAATCAAACGAATATTCGATATTTCTTACCCTCGAAACAAATTAAACATCTGCGTGTGGACTCGGAAAGTTGCGAACTTGGGCTTGTTGGATCATCGATAGTCTTAGGCCTTTAACAAGTTCCCCAAACCTTGGAACTGATGATGAATGTCAATGAAACGCATACCTAGAGATCTCACTCAGCTCACTAACCTACATCAAAGACTTCAGCTTCCTCTTTTTCCACATATTAAAACGCTTGTCTTGCCAACTCAAAAATGGCGGACTATGAGACTCGTCACCACCACCAAGCAATCCCAAAAGAAACAGCTCTTCAAGCTCTAAACACGATAATCCAGCTACATTTTGAGAAGACCCTTGAAAAGAAAAAAGCGATAGATCTTCAAAAGAAGGAGCTTCACAAGCAGTTCTTGTTGTTCTTCATCTTCTTATCCATCATGTTCATGGCTCAAGCTCAGCCCAGTCATCTTGAGTGTCGCCATTGTTGGGCTCCCATAACTTTCCTGTCTTTAGCTCACCTGATCTTCTACGTGTCCGTGGCTCAAACACTCAGGTGCATCAATGGGTTCAAGTACCAGAGAAGATGCCACAAGCTGACCCTTGGATCGGCCACCGAGAAGCTAAGAGAGTTGAAGATGAGAATGGGCAGCGCCAGTATTGAGTATGAAGATGTAGTGGTTGGGGATGAGAGCGAGCTAGAGATTCATTATCAAGAACCACCTGAGAGTTACTTTAGTAAGTTCAAGAGGAACTGGGCTTTGCATTTTGGGTTCTTGATCTTGATCTATGGTTTCATGGTATCTATAACTGTTGTGCTTCTCTGTTTCTAGCTTTTGTTTCTTTTTTTCTATTTAATGGCTGTCAGGTTTTAGATTAATTCCTGTATTGAATTCGTTTTTCAGATTCAGAATCTTCTCAATGTGTTCTTATGATCTTTATTTTACCTTTTGGAACGAAAGATGATGAAAAGTTATACTTTTTCAGGAGTAGACAAGACTGGATATATTAAAAAGAACAAGAAAGAAGCGAGCACGAGTTAGTGTTCTTGTTTTGTAACATCATGTGTTTTGCGTTTCAAATTTGAACTTGAAGGGAAGGGTATTGAAACGCATTGATGAGTTAGGCAGATCAGGACAAAAGTACTGTCGTGTGTCTGATCCTGACATAACCTGCCATGTTATAAACCAATGATTTAAAAATTGGACGAAGAAGTAATTAATTTAAGGGTTAATACTCTAATAAGAATTCAATCCTGATCGAACCAATAACTCATAAATATATAAATTTTTATTTTATATATTATATATATAAGATAATTTTAAATATATTATTTAATTATTTATTTATCTAATTATAATCTTAATTTAAACTTTTAAATTTTAAAATATACAATTTTTTTTAAAAGTTCACCAAATATAACATAAAATAAAATAACAAAATTCACTAGTTTATTTCATCAAAAAGATAAAAAAATCACTAATCATAATATTTATTTAAGTTGAAATCATCAAAATCAAGACATTTTAAATAGATCGGCCGGTTCTTTCTTCTACCGGTTTAACAGTTTTTACCGATTCGATCACAAAATGAACGAATCAATCACTCACAAAAAATACGGGTTAAACCGGATTATTTCATATTCTAAGTCACCGGTTCGACCGACCGGTTCGATCCAATTTTCAAGACACTATTGTAAACCTCCTGTTTTATTCTCTTTTCTCGTCGATCCAAAATTAATGAGTCAAAAAGAATCAAAACCGGATTGAAACTTGAAGATTTAGACTCAATTGTTTGAAATTAAAAACTTGCTAAAATTCAACCTCATTATCACATTCAATTCGAAGCCTCACAAAATTATAATAATTAAAATATTTCAATTAAAAATAAATAAATATGTTATAATTAAATTCAAAATTACGTGTCCCAAAATTAAGCTCGTCACTTTTAAAACTTAAAATTAGTAATGAGTTTTAAGACCCAGTCTTAAATCCAAATCTAATTTTGTTAAATTTAAGTTTGAAATTTATTCAATTTGACTTAATAAATAGAGTTTTTTTTTAAATTAACTTAATAAATAAATAAATAGAGTTTATATCGAATTGGTCTCAATTTGAGCTGATTTGCCATTATTGATTAGATTCATATCCAAACTCAATCAAATAAACATTCAAACTTAATCATATCAAACTTGGTCCGTTGATTTTGAACCGGGTTGAAGCGACTCGGTTCATTTTTGTCATCTCTAACGCAATGCTGTTCATAGATACGAGTGGAAGAAGAAAATTGGTTAAAATAGGACTAAAGAGGCCAAATGGTCAGATTAAAAATGGGATCTATAAGAGCTACTAAAGAAACTATTACACCATAGAAGGTCGACTTGGAGAAGTTACATCGCTGTTATAGATGAAACCAGCACTAACATATCAAACTCAGGAGAGAGCAGAACATAATGATTTGTATGCATTGACACAGACTTTAAATTTCTCTTCAGCCATTGCCTGCATATGTAAATAGACATCATCCACAATGGCTTTAAGACCAAATTATAAAACAATCAAAAGTTTAAGCTTTATAGATGTGAAAAAAACTGCTGTTTTATGTGGTTTGAGCTCAAATTGCAAACTACTATGACAAAGATACAACAGAACTTGGAGAAGAAACTAGGCATAAGCAGCGAGTGATTTTGCAAAAAGGTAGAAACTGATCAACTGACCTGTGAAGGACCCTGATGCTTATCGGGATGCCACTTCAGCGCCGACAACCGGAAACTGTTAAAGTGGGAAATGATTTAGGAAAATGAATTGAACAGTGATGGTGTCAACTTCAGTTTTCCTTGAGGAAAGCATAAATCACTTACGCCTTCTTAATATCATCGAGTGTCAAAGGACCATATGGAGGCAGACCAAGCATTGTTCTGTCAGAAGTTGAACCTACAGAACATGACTCATTGTCTGAATCAGTTTCACGGGAGGTATCCCATCCTTTAGAACTATGATTTCTCCAACTTGTCTGCTCCTTCCACTCAAACCCAGATGTTGATCCATCGAAGCCATCACGATTAAATGACCATGTATACCATCTGTCTCGAAATTTTGCTTGAAATATTGTCTCGGGCTCGTCAAAGTCATCAGATAAATTCTCTCTTCTAAACTTAGCTAAACAAATAAATTGGTGAGCATTCAGTTTGAAGTAAACAAATCATTTACATATCATAGTTATGAACCTTCGAACCAAGATTAGCAATCCTATCATGAAACCATTAGTTGCCAAAATGTTTATTTCCTTGCAGCTTCTAGTCAAACTGATGGTTGTTCAGGAAAAAGCAAGATGAAATGGGTAAAGAAAGAAACAAGACTCACATTTCTTTTTCTTAGGGTGAGTTTTCCCAGAATCTTGGGCAGAACACTTAGCTTGCCTCTTTGAATTACTATTAAATGGGTATTCTGTGTCAAATGTCCATACTTGTTCATCATCCTGGGCAGACAGGCAAGGTAATGCACATATGACTAACAAAACAATTGATCAGGAACCTCGAAACATAAAAGGTTCAAGTTGAACGATTATGCACATGGCTCAGAGTATAACTATAACACACACACACATATATATGATTCTAGGCAGCAATAGTTCATGAAACTCTTAAGAGTGCTTCATAGGAAGCAAATGGGGCACGATCATGTTGTCCAATCTTCATCATGTTTATCTTCCATTGCTGATCACTGTCACTCAGAAGGCTCTAATTTTGATTAAAATCAACATAAACATATGAATTTGGATACTGGAACCTATTTCAATTGCAAGTTTTTCCTGTGATTTCACAAAGGATGTTCAGCAACAAGCTAGGTTAATCCACTAAATAAGGTACTCTGAAACAGACTGAAAAGCCTCTCTAATTTTTTCACATCCAAAAAGTAGGCATAAAGCTCTACTCTTTAGCATTCATGTTTACATTACTGGTGTAGCAAATTTAAGCAGAAAGCAATTACCTGGAAATAGTTTAAAGAAGAAACAGGAATATCAATAGCATAGCCTAGATTGTATTTCCAACCAGGACGAGCAGACAATCACTTGCTCCAAACTATAGCACATTATAATATTAATGATATGCAGTTCTTTTTCCCCGCACGTTGGAACAAATTTCAGTTAACCTCAAGAAAACTAGTTGACATAGACAAAGATGATCATTTATGGACACCGTGATGAGAGAACTGCTAATTCTTTTCAAGAATGCCAACACTTGATAAATGCGTGTAAACACTCATGTACTGCCAAAATCAAGGTCAATAAAATCAAAACCTAAAGAACCAACCCACTTATATTCGATTGTATTATTTTTGATAAAATAAAACAGCATGTTTTAGAATGAAATAAGAAATAATCACACCGATGGCAAAAACCAATTGGCTTTTCTCCAGTCCAATAGATCTTTTGGCAGGCATTTTGGCGAAAGTTACGACGAGTTACCCGAAATGAAGTTCTAGAGGATCCACCATTGAATATAAGGTTCCTCAGAGCTCTCTTTGCATCAGCACGCTTTTGTCGAACAGCATATCGCATGTAATTCTGGATGGTTTCATAATAAGTATCAAAGAAATTTATCTGGGTGAAAATACGGTAAATCAAAAGGGAGAGTAAATAGAAATAAGTACTTTTGCAGATTTTACACCCTGAACAAAAATGAAATAATCTAGGAACTTTCAGATTGAAGGCATCGCAAAGGCATTTACCGATTATGGAGCACATAAGACTGATAAATTCCATATCTCATAGTACAATCTCCTAGTAAGATACAACATCAAATATAATGTCTATGCCAATAAATAATAAAGTTTACCTTAGATGGTTGCCCAGGTCCTTTCACATTCTGCAACAGAAAGAGAAACAAAGAACATCAAGACTCATGGAACTGAATTGAACTTGATTCATTTATAGGCCATCTAACAATAATTACTATCAATTTATTTCCAATTTACTCAGAAAAGAAAGATGCAAGGAAAGTAGTAACCTACACTAAAACATGTGAAATCATCCTCTTCCATGAGACAAACACAAACTCAAATAACAAAAGGACAGAAATCCACCTATCAGAAATTGGTCCTTCTTCATCCAGAACATCAAAACAATGGGAATGATATTTTATGATCAAATAAAGCCAAGTGACAGCCACCACAAACATACACAGGTACTGTGACTAACAGATTACTGAATGAAGTTCAATTCTTTCTATGATCAAAAGAAAGTATAAAAAAGCACCAGTATTACGCTAAGTTTGAGATGCTGCAATTTTGTGAAGTGAAACCAGAGATTCAGAATCAGATTATACGCACAAATGCTCTCTTTGATATGTTACTAAAAGCCAACTATCACAAAAGGCATTGGCATCACCATTCAAAATAGAGAACCGGGAAAAAGAATTCTATCTGACATTGCATCTACCAAAAGTGACGTGCTATATCTCAAATCATATAGCTACTGAAAGCATTTGTAAAGAACATATCAATGGATAACTGCAGAAACAAACCAAATGTAAAGTTTCATTCTTTAAGAAAGCATCACAAACGAATTTCAAATTATGCTAAGGAAAGAAGTTTCTCCGTTTCTTGCTACATTTTCGCTTAGCATGGAGCAATACAACAACTGAAACCATGTAAACACTAATATTCCAAAGCACATCAGAACAAATCCACATCCTTCTGCAGTTGGAGTTTTTATCCGTAACAGATAAGAACACAATCATTAAGAAAGAAGCATTGAACATAAAGGACAAAGGGAAAAATAAAATAAAATCTTACAGTACTCCATTTACTTTTCCATTTCTCGAATGTAAAAGGCGTAGAATGAATCGAAGCAAATTGGGTCTCTGTGGCTGTTGACTGAGATGAAGTTGGTGGAAACAGTTTTGTCTTGAGCATCAACGCATTTCGCCATCTGGGTATTTGCATAATAATCGAAGACCCAAAAACAACTCCACACTTGACACTAAATCTTCAACATATATATATGTATACACGTTTATGGGCTGATCTGATGTTACAACAATTTGCACGGAAGGTTGCGTACGATAGAGTTGATACAACAGAAGCTGACGGAGATTTCAACTAGGGATCTTCTCGATCGTTAATCTTTAGTTTCGTGATCATTAAGGATAGCTTTGGGCTGAACTACGGATCTCTCAAAGGTTCGTGGACTATGCATAGAGTTGTTGAATATGTCCATTTCCGGAAAGAAACTAAATGTTTTTTACTTTGAGGCCCATTTCGTTCGAGCATACTTCAGATGAATTACTAGGCCTTCTCGTAATCCGAACAATGTCTGAATTTGAAGGTTAAGTCACACCAGTGACTCATAGTGATTCATCATTTTTTATCTGATTTTTTATTCCTTATTTTTACTAATTATTTTTATTAATTCATTTTAATTTATCTAACTCTTATATTTTAACTTATTTTCTGCACAATAATTTTTTCCATATTCACAATTTATTTTTCCACAAATTTTAATATTTAAGAATATTATTTACATTACTAAACTATTTTTATCTTTTCCTCTATATAAATTTCACATTTATCTTTTTAATTCCTTCGTTGATATACATTTCCAGATTCTTTTTTTTAAATTGTTAATTTTAACTTACTTATTTTATTAATTCATTCTAAATATTCTCCCACACACGCAGGGAGTTAGGAAAGCATATATATATATATATATATTACGTGGACGTTATGCTTATATAAATTATCACTGTGCATTTGCGCAGCTGCTAAATTTTAACTACAAGTGATTGTTGGTGTTGATGGAGACCTTAATGCATCCCAAAGAAAGCAAAAGGAGATAATCATGGTGGTGTGCCAAGCTTAGCTCAAAGTTCATATGAAGTCATCATTATACAATGGTTATACATTATTATAAATTTCTTATCTTTTATTGCTCTTATTAATTTAATTCTCCTCCAACTCTTACCTGATTTGTTTAAACAACATTAATTATTGAAAATAAATTTAATTGTTTATCTAATTTTTGAATTTTTTAAATTTAAAATTTGTCCAAAATTATATTTACATAAATTAAATTTAAGTCTAATTTCGGTTCAAATACCCTTTTATCCGAACTCGAGATCGATTAAATTAAAAATGACCCGATAATTTCTGTTTTTTTCCTACTATCCCTATACTCGTCGTAAACTCTTATAAAAAATTACGAGATTAAGGAAGTTAGAAAATTATTAATCAGTTTGCAATAATGGCTAACACGATGTAATTATATGCACACCACAACTTGCCTGTACAGATACATACATTTAACTATATACATACATGATTCTGTAATCTTAATAAGCTCTTGCACGTACCATATATGATATGCTTGCTTATTTAAGTCTCGGTCTTGTGACAGCTTTCCTTAAATTCCGGCTTTTTTTATTTTATAATATTTCTCCTTCTCCATATGAAATGTATATACTATATTTTTGTTTGTGCAGATCAAGGATGCTTTTATTATATAGTTTTATTAATCATGTACCTTAATAAAAATCCAATCCTGTCTTTTATCATGTAGTTTTTTATTCGGTATGGTTTTGTCGATCCATAGTTTTAGGCTATGATTAAAAAATCTAATCAATTTGGTCTGTTTAACAGTTAAAATATCTTAAATCATCCATCTTTTCAATTCGCTTTTTAATTTTTTGATTTGATTTACTTTAATAACTTTTGTTATTAAAAACTGATCAATTTATTAATTAAGCAGTCAATTTTTGTAAATTATTAAGTTTTTATAAACCAACATAAATCAATTAATTTTTATTTAACAATCTCTTTTTAAATTAAATTTCAAATTCTTCAATAGGTAAAGACAATCTCTTAATTATATTTTAAATTCTTTAATTTTATTTAATCTTTAACCGATTTTATAACAATTTAATGCTAGTTGAATCTTTTAAATCTTAAATTTTTTATCTTACCAGTTTAACCTATAGTTCGATTTTTAAAACATCATTTTTAGGGAGTTTAGGAAAAATAAATTGGTTAACTTTGTATCCCATCTTAACTATGGTAGCTCTTAGCTTTTTGTCATATGTCTTGTCTTGCCGGCTCCAACTTTAGAAGGAAATATCATGGTTTTATATTTACCAATTAAAATGGCATTGACACCATATATAAATTTCCATTAAAAAATCCTTTAAATTTTCAAACTATAAAAAAGTTTTTTATAATTTTTTAAAAATCATTTCTGTTAAACTTATGTTAAAAAATAACAACTGAAAATACGTAATATAAATATTATATATGAAGAAATCAAATATTAGTAACTTAAAAACTCATTTCAATAATTACATCTAAATGAAATCAATTAAATATAAATTAAACTAATAATTTATTATAATTATTTTAAATTAATAGTTTGAATCAAATTTTAAAGATGTATTAGATTATTATATCAATAATATCCTAGTTTTAAGAATTAATAATAATAATCATGCTTTATTCGGAAGAAGTAAGTCCCAAGGAAGTCTTCCATTTGAAGGTGATTTTCGAAATGGAACATCTGAGGAAACAACTAAACGCTTGAATTCAATTTATTTGTCTTTTAAAACGCCGGCTTTGTCGAAAATATCAATTACTTTCATCTTTTCATAAACAACAAAAGTTGGTAACATAGAAATCATACGAGCCAAAAATCTAAATTCTTGTTTTACACAAATGGCTACATTGAAATAAACTAAATTTGTTGGCCAAATTTCAACTTAATTTATCACGAAACATTGTATGAATCTCATCGACCAATTAGACACTAATCAATTTTTATGGATAATCTCGTAACATTTATAATAATCAATGATTAAAAAATTCAGTTAGTTCGATTATAAAAATTTTGAACCATCCAATTTTTGGTTCGATTTAATTTAATAACTCTTATTATTAAAAATTGATCAGTTTATTAATCAATATATCAATTTTTTTTGTAAATTAATAAATTATTATAAATCAAAATTAATTAATTAATTTTTATTTAACAATCTCTATTTTACTTATTTGAAAGATAAGAATAATATCTTTCAATAATATTTAAAAATTTTTAATTTTATTCATTTTTTAGTTAATTTTATGAAAATCTAATATCGATTGAACCTTTCAAACTTTAAACCTCTTGTTTTATCGATTTAATTTCTGATCCAATTTTTAAAACATTGATAATAATACACAATGAGGTTTAAAAATTAGAATGTAATAATGAACTTAAAAATCTAATTCAAAAATCTATTATGTACATTTGTTTGGTATAATTTATAAATTCCATATTAGTTTCAATCTATCCTAAGAAATGTAACCTTATATAAATTGTATTCTATTGGATAAACCATTTTTAGATAAGCTTTTGAATTGTGAACCAAAAAAATCATTGCAGTACAAATTATACAAATTGTTGAGCAAAGAATATAAATTTTTGGATCATGAATAATTTATTTATTTATTATTTGATAAAATAGATATATTATTCATAATTAATACAATTACTTCATATATATTTTGTAACCAAAATTTGTATAGATCATCTAGTTATGGAAACTTAATTCAACATTAATGACATTTTATTTGATTATAAATTGACTAATAATTTCCCCTTTTCACAATAAAATTTATTTTGAGTATGCGAAAAATTCTATTAAGTATTTTTAATTAAATACAAAGTATTGAATCCAAAAATAAATTAACTAATTTCAAAATAATTTTTTATGACCAAACAAAGATATTTATTTTCTGTAAAATTCAATAAGAAAGTGTTTGTTTTACAAGGAAAAATATTTTTTTAAGGAATAGACCAACCTGGAAATGTAATAATATATACCCCACAAACACAATTGAACGCCAGCTCAGTTATCCCAATTGCCTTGTTGTAATCAAACAAAACCACTCATAAAATAAGTAAAAAAAAAGGAGCAAAGTTTAAAAAAAATAATAAAATAGAAATAAATCCATTTTCCATACTTCTCCTCCACCACCAATATCAACCTTTGCACCTTCCCTATTCTCAGACCTCCATTAAAACATTCCCTTTCTCTCTCTAATCTATACATACAGCCTGTAACATCTGTGACCATAATTCCATAGGATCACCATTAATACTATATATAATAAGAGCAACACAAGCTTTCTAAATTCTCATATCATCATTCATCACTATACGGCTCTTTGTGAGAACTATTATAAATCCCCCTTTCTCATTCTTGTGTGTGTGTGTATATATATAGTTATACATACAGCCGCAGGTATATATTTATCTCCTCAACCACAGAACAATTGTCGGAATAAAACAACCTACCTACCCTTCGTTCTTTTTCTTGTCTGTTTTATCATCCTACTTGTACGAGGAAGCCAAGGAACACAAAAGATCAAAGCTTTTCGATCCACAGCATAGTTAGAAGTTGGTGTGGAGAGGTTCCAGGAGAATTACCAAGTTTGATAGACATGGGGGCTTGCGCTACGAAGCCAAAGGTGGCCAAGGATAAGGAGGATACGGCTCCTGTGCCTGCTCCGGAGACGGCCAAGGAGGAGACTGCGGCAGCTGCGGCGGCAGAGGTTGTGAAGAAGGAGGAAGTGGCTTCTGTTATTGAAGAGGAGAAGAAAGTTGTTGAGAGGGAGGTTGGTGATGAAGGAGGTGACAAGGTCAAAGATATTGTTGAAGCTGATGATGATGAAAGTAGCAAGAGACGCTCTTTAGGGAACTTGTTCAAAGAGGTAAAGATTCCCGTAAAACTGAAAAAAGAAAACCCTTTTGATTATGATGATTTGTTTTCAAAACTTGAATCTTATCAATACATATTTGTTTAGAATCATTTGTAGAATATGTAATCATGTTTAGCAGTAGGTAAGTGCAAGACCCCATGTTCTAGACTTGTTGACATCTAAACATAATTATATGACTTTTCATAACTTAGTTTTTCTAGGATACATGTCTGATCACCGTTTGTGTTGGTTTGTATTGTTAGTTTCCGTTCCTTTTCCAAGGAAAGGGACTTGAACCGTGTGGAAGGTGAAGTGTTATTGTCTGATAGGACTATTAGCTGTTTGCCAATTGTCGTTATTTAGTTTCATGTGATGATTCTTATGTGGTCCAATTTGTGCTTTTCATCTTGGTTCCTGTGTTCATACTTAGCTTAAATTTCTGTGACTACCTCAACTTTATCTCTTTACTTGCCCCTTTGGAATTTAGTCATTACGAATAGTGAAAGTGGATTTTTTGATAAAACAAGTTATTATTCATCAAAAGGAAAATAAAAGGTAAAGGTGATAATCCTAGAAAAGAATGAAGAACTTATCTCCAATTCAATGACCTATCCATCAAAAAGAAAAAGAAGTTTCAGATTGGGCAGTCTGCAAATGTAAAAAAGGGGGCATTTTCTCAGGATGCAATCAGGACAGAATCCAGATAATATTAGCGTTAATCTATTACCATTTTATAGTATATTCAGCACAACTGTATATACAGTTTAGGTGTGTGACGGGGTCAGAAAGTTTGTGTCAATTGTGGTCTCGTCAAAGTCCTGATTTTACCATCAGATTCCCTGTTGGAAGCTTTTTCTTTTTGGATGCACGTGAAACTCTTGTTTTCTAATGCAATTATTACGATGGTGGATATAATATTTAAGTGGCTTTGAGAGTGCCTGTACTGTTCAATTTGTACAAGGTATCTTTGGAACTATATGATCGGGTACTTTTTCTGGTGTCTATTATCATTTTTTACTTTTGTTGCAAAACTGGATTGTTTGGATCTTCTGTCAATGCTTGGTTTGCTGGTTTTGTTTGTTTGTTTGTTGTTAAAAGGAAGAAATTGCCTCTTAAGGTACCAATTGATTCAGGTTTGTTACTTTAATTTGAGTAATAATTTGCTCGTTAAGTAATTTATCGAAACTACGTGATTTACTAGTTATCGGATCATCCAACATGCATCGAATGGATAAGTGCAGGTTCTGCCATATAAAAAGATTTCATTGAATAATGTATTTTTATTGCAGAAAGGGGAGGAGACGGGAGCAGAGAAAGTGAAACAAGAACCAAAAGAAGTCGCAGAGCCAGTGACTCAAGAACAATTCTCAGGAATTCAGAACCCAGTTAAAGAATCATCAGTGAATGAAACGCCCATTGAAGAACCATTAGTGACTGAGAAACCTGTTGAAGAACAATTAGTTACTGAGGAATCTAAAGGGCCCGTGATTCAAAAGCCTACTGAAGGAAATTCAGTTCCTGAGGAAATCAAAGCGCCTGAGGCACAAGTGATGGTTCCAGTGACTGATAAACATGTAGAGTCAGATGTGAAACAAGAATTGTTCGTAGAGGCCCCTGAGGCACTACCCCAAGAAGAAAAAACTGAAGTTCCAGTTCCAGTTCCAGTTGAATCAATACCCTCTAAAGCTGTTGATAATGTGGCTCTGGTAGAGGTAGAAAAAGAGAAATCCAAGGAAGAAATCCCAGCAGTAGAGACCAAATCCATTGAAAAACCTGTTGAAGAAAAACCTGTTGAAACCAAATGAAAGTCTAAAAAGTTCTATCAGAACTGAACATCACATGTTTGGGTTATCAGAGTAGGCATGTTGGTATTTGTGATAATTGTTGCATGTCTTTTGTGGATTGCTGCTATTATTTATTACTCACATATCCATTTTCTTCTGTTTTTGAGGATGCTTGAGTTTCATTTTCATTTATAAAGACACAGAGAGTTATTAGATTATTTTATTTTAATGAGCATAGGTTGTTTTAAGCAGCATCTTTTGCATTATATATATATATATATATATATACAAAATATTCAATTCCATTTAAATGAATTATATGAATCGTGTAACTTAACTATATTGGAATGTATTCATTTATATGAATAAATTTTGACTTTAAAATTACATAAAATCTCTTCTTATTTTTTTATATTACTTTATGAAAAAAAACTATAACATTTTGTATTCAATGATTAAAAACCTCAACCATTGGTTTAACTGTAAAAATTTTAAACTAGTTGACTTTTCGGCTTGGTTTGTAATTTTTCAATATAATTTACTTTAATAACCCTTATTAGTAAAAATGGACCAGTTTATTAGTTAATCGATTAATTTCATAAATTAATCAATTTTTATAAATCAAAATAAATCAATTTATTTTTCATTTAAAAATCTCTTTTTTCAATCAAACTTCAAATTCTTCGATGATGATAGTTTATTTTAATCATATTTCAAATTTTTTAATTTTATTCAATCTTTAACCGATTTGATGACGGTACATTTTAAAACCTTGAACCTTTTGTCTTCCAATTTAATTTTCAGTCCAGTTTTGAAAATATTGATTAAGATATTAATTAGTTAATAAATATTAAGATTCTACTGAGAAAATTATGATCCTTTTAAGTGAAAGAGAGCACATTTACATATAACTTAATACTCTACTCATTCCCATATGCAATATACATGTATCTTTTTATTTAGTGTAAAAGATAGGAAATTCCATATCATCTTTGCCTTTAGTTTGAATAACTCCTTACATATTAAGAAATATTTGTAATTCATTATAATATCTGTTAAATGTAGTTTTCAAATTAGTGATTACTAATGAGAACTTAAACGTTCACATAAATTTCACCCACTTGTTACCAACACTTATGAATTATTCTTATCATTTATTTATAAATTTAATCGGTCCAATCTATGCTCATTTATGAACTTTGCAAATTCAATATGTAAGAATGCAGGTTAATTAAGGTATGCATAAACTATTAAATTAATCTTGGCCCTCAACTAAATTTTTACAAATAAATTTGAAAATAATTGTGAGAGTAATACTTAAGTCTTAATAATAATAATATTAATAAATTTGACAGCACTTGTAATATTGTTGTAGTAATTATAATTACGACTTGTAATATAAAATTATGATATAAATTATATACAAAATATATGAGTATAATTTAACCACCGGAAGACTGAACAGTTGGAATTGTAAGGCACCATAAAATTCATGGAGTTCTAGGGAAATAAATATGGAACATATTAATTAAGATCCAAACAAGAACACTAAACAATATCCAAAAATCATACTAATTAATTAACTTCTTGCCTGTAAAGTTCACGCCTCTCCATGCCTAAAACATGAGTTTCTTACCCTTCATGTCGAAATCATTCAACTGATGGAGGTTGCAAATTCCTGAGTTGTGCACTTGGGAAGAAGCATTCAGAATCGAAGGGATTTCCATATAGGGAAGCGTTGGTTGCATTGTTGATCTGTAATATATTTCAGGACCTGTGCCTGGATTGTTAAACACAGAAGACGACTCAACCATGGAAGCATACGAATTGCTATTGTAGTAGCTGTAATCGTTGTGTGGCACCAAGGAGAGATTGTTGTTGGTCACACCAGAAAACCTTGTATAATCTTCACCATCCATGATCAGCCTGAGCATTGGATTCTCCATGTAACTCTCGTCGACTGCGATCCTTGTGGGTAGAGTTCTTAGGTCGTAAGAATTGGACGACCCTGGCATGACCATATCAAGCAGTTCTGTGGAAGTAACAGCCTGCTTTTCTTGAAGAAATCCATAGTCCATGTTGTTCTGAAGCATGAAATAAGCTGATGAATTGGGATTGATCACACTTGATCCAGGAATATCTGGTCCTGAGTAAAAACCTGAACTTTTCATCTGAAGAAGTCTTCTTTCTGCAACTCCAAGTTTTGCATCAATAGCTCTCTCAAGTTCCCAGAGTTGGTCATACGATAAAAGGTTCAGGTGATCACAGCGCTTGGAAAACTTTGCCTCACGAATTGCCTTGCGAACTTTGGCAATCTCGTGGTCCACTTTGTTCTTGCGAGTGACAAAGTAATCAGACAAATCCTGATTCTTCTTTGACCTCACGTTAGGACCATTTTCTCTGTACTTATAGATTATGTTCTTTACCTCATCAGGATCAGAAGGCCATGTTTCGACCTCACATCGATGGTGATGATTGAGTCTTGGGCTAAAGATTATCACACAGACCTTTACATTGCACAGAATTTGGAACTCTTCAACCTTCTTTATCAGCCCTTTCCTTCTCTTGTGAAACGTTATCATACGAGACCTCTCGTTGCTGATCAGTTCCGAGTTTAGCTTTCTGCGACCCATCTTTCGTACCTAAACAATAACCATGAAAATCTTAGTACTAGTTCATGATCCTAATAGAATGTTCATAGCAAAAACAATTAAGAAAAGAGCTAATAAAGCACAGTTCTTAAAGCTGCAAACTGCGAAGTAATGAAGCTACATACCTTAGCTTTAACGGGTTTTCTTGGTTACTTGGGAATTATGGTAATATAGTACATGTCTCTCTTAATTTTACCTTCTCAAGATTCTGATTCGTTCAGTTAGAAGGTTCATAATTGACTAAGATTTTCTTTGTCAGGAGAATCTTGATTTTATTAACTAATTAATATCCTAATAAGGAAAGTATAAAATCTTACAATTTTCCTCATTTATAGGAGTAATTATACTAAAGTTTGAATATTATGAGTAATACAATGATAGAAATAATATCAAAATTCTATGGATTTCTTTCTTTGTTTTTTTTTGGTTGAAAGTACTTATATGGCATTTGCATACATGGGGGTGATGATGTTGACCATAATCTTCCTATAAATTTCCTTTCCATTCAATTTCCTTTTTTCCTCATTTTCTGTTCAAATGATGCAAATTATGCATTTAGGGGGATGATGATTTTCTTGATATTTTTATGTCGCATTATATGCTGATAGGTTCGAGAGACCAATTGGGAATGACAATGAATCAGTTTAAGTTTGAGCTCCTTTTAAAAGTCTAACCCCATTATTTTTGATAGTTTAAGTCAAATAAAAAATTTGATTGGATTTAAGAAATTTTATTTGAGTTTACTTTTGAATAATTTTGATAGTTTAAAATTTAATTGGATTTAAGCATTTTAGACTAAGCTCAAACTCAATCAAGCTTTAGCTAGATCTAATTAGGCTATGTTAAGTTTAATTTGTCAAGTTAGGCTCCAAAGTTCAATCTTTTAAGATAAATATTAAATGATTAAATGTCCAAAAGCCTAAGGTTCTGTTTGGTTAAGGGGTTAAGGATGGAACATAACATACTTTCATCGTTTGTTTAAAAGTTTTATAATAGAATGAGATGGAAGCTGAGGGTTTTATATTACGTTCCGTTCCATTCTAAACAGTGAAAATAAGAAACCTCCGATTTAGAGGGTTTAGGATGGAACATAAACTAATAATACATACTACCTAATATACCCTTAATAATTCTTCTTAATACCAACTTTGACCAAATCATAGTATTAATATATTAAATAGAATATAATAATATTTAATATAATAAATTTTATTAAATAATTAATAATAATATTTTATAT
>JANVCQ010000230.1:36622084-36637425 GCA_025531925.1 Erythroxylum plowmanianum
TTATATAAATAAATTATTTTAAATATAAATCACATAAAATAAAATAAAATATATTAAATAATTAATACTAATATTTTATATAATTAATAATAAAATAATAAACCTTTTGTAACAACTATTTTAATATAAGGTATATAATAGCTATTTATTATATATTATAGTCCATTCCATCCAACTTTCAAACAATATTTCACTACATTACATTATGAACTACTCTATCCCTCCTAAACAACTTTTTATTATATTATATTTCATTTCATTATAAACCATTCTGTTCTATTTTATTCCGTTCTATTTCATTCTATTAATTAACTTTCAATCAAAGATGACGTAACTTTTTAAAAAAAATTTAAAATATTTTAAGACTCAATTGGGGTCAAGCCCACAAGCCTAACAAAATTTTCAAATATTAATATTTTAAGATTCAATTGGGGTAAATCAAGTCCAAAACCCCAAATTTATGAACGTTTTCTAATTGAAGCCATGATATGATGATAGGTTTGAGAGACCAATAGACTTGGGAATGAGAATGAATCGATTTGGGTTTGGGTTCCTTATGAAAGTCTAGCTTGATTTTCTTAAAAAGTCTTAATCAAACTATAAACTCAATTGAGTTTATGAGACTTGATCCAAGTCTAGATCCGATCAAGTTTTAGGGAGTTTAGAGCCTAACCGGGTTTGAGCAATTTCGGCTAAGCTCAAACTTAGTCAGGCTTTAACTAGATCCAGTTGGGCCATATCAAGTCTAATTCCGTTATAGGTTCAAGAGACCAATAGGCTTGCGAATGATAATATGAATTAGTTTGGATTTCGGCTCTTTATGAAAGTCCACCCTGATTTTTTTTGAAGTCAAACAAAAAACTCAATCGGGTTAAGGAGACTTGTTCTGATTCTAGATCTAATCAAGTTTTGAGTAGTTTAACGCCTAATTAGGTCTGAGCAACTAGATCAAATTGGGGCATATCAAGCCTATTATGTCAAGTTAGATTTAAAATTTCAACCTTTTTAGGGAAATATTAAATGATTAAATATCTATTTAGACTGGCTCAAGCCCAAAGGCCTATTGTTTAGAAAAATATTAAATATTATAAGACTCAATTGGAGGAAATCAAGTCTAAAAGCCTATACTTTCATAATTGAAGCAATGATCTTAATACGCTATTCATATAATCACTTTGAAACTTTGCTTTAATCACAAATTTCCAAAAATGACTCTTTAAACTTAACTTTACCTAATTAAATTTTGGTTTTCCTGTTTTAAGTGTGCTTTATTATAAAAGAAATTAATTTATTTAAAAATTAAACAATATTATTTTTAATATAATTATGTTTTAGGGTTCAAACCTAACTCAACTTTGAGTTTCACATGCTAGCTCAACTCTAAGTTTTAAAACTTTTTATAAATTAAAACATAAATTTAGCTCAAAATTCAATCAACTAAAGTCAAATTTATTAATTTTTAGTCAAATTACATCAAACTCAAGCTATTTTATCATCTCTATTTTTGCTAACCCCAAGACGCAGGTGAGTTGATAAAAGAGCTTTTCTGACTTAAGTGAGGTCACGGTTTGAACTTCTTTCATGTATGCAACCGTTTAAAACTTGAAGTCAGAGTTTACCTTCCATAAAAAGCCTATCTGGTTCGAACAAAAATTAGTTTGAGTATAGATAATTTAAAATTGTCATTCCTATTGGTTGAAACCCTACTCAGACATCTTGTGAAAAACTAAAAAAAAACTCTATCTTTGCCATTTCAGGATGGGATGTTTGTGGTGTTACTCTAAATCAGACGCAAGCTGTTTTGTAATATAATTAATAGTCACTTATCTGAAGCTATTTAAGGTAAAATCATTCAGGATGTGAGAGCTATCAGATAATGCCTGAATACAAAAGCATCTCTAAAATCTCAAACACTACCTTAGTTGTCCGCCACCTGCAGGATAATGTTTATCTGTACGATGGTGACATATCAAAAGAGAAGTCAAAACCAACCCTTTCACTGAAAATCTCTCGTTCGAACTATGTAGAAGATCCTCGTAGTTTAATGATGTAAGAAGCCTAGTTTAATGATGTAAGAAGCCTAGCCATCGAAAGGGCACTTTAAGACTTCGACACCACAGCAACAACGTTTCAATCTCCCTCCTCTTAATTATCTGGGGGGATTGTTTTTAATAAATTTACAAAAAAAAGAAAAAAAGACTTTAATACTAAAAAAATAATAAAAATTCTTCTTCTACAAAGAGAAAGAGAAACAAATAAGAAAATACAGTCTCTTTGCCGAACTTTTTCTTAAAGAAAGCATTATTAGAGGAGTAATTAAAAAGGAAAAAACCATTAAAAAATCATTTAGGTATTGCTATTTTAAAATTATTCATAATAAATATTATGAATATATATAATCTAAAATTAAATTTAACTCCCTTAGATATTTAATTTTATATGTTAAACTTATTAATTTTTTTGGAATAATTGATTATAAAGTATTCAATCTTTTGAGATATTTTTAAATTTAGTAATTGAACTTTTAACATTTTTAATTGGTCGACCAACTTTTTATGATCTTAATAAGTGAGTTCAAATTGTTAATTATTTTAATATTTTGTTAATTTGGCTAATAAAATCTCTTTTCATTTGGGATATGTAGGCGTTTACAAGGAAAATTAATTGTTACCTAATCATTCATGTAAACTAAAACATCCGTTGTAGATTAAAAAAAATTTGTTAGCAAATCATCAAAATACTAATATAACTAACTTTTTAAATGAATTGTTAAGGTTATAAAAAATTATTTACTTAATTGACAATTTTAAAGTCTTAGGCGCTAAATTGAAATGATCATCAATTTATAATCTATTTTCTCAAAAATTTTCCTTAATCATCCACTTTTTTATAACTTAAATTAAGACAAATCTTACATATATTTTTTTATTTTAGATTATACATATATAACTACTTGGAAACAATTTCTCTGTTAGGTAAAGTTAAGGTTGCGTATTATCATACTTCTTCAGATCTCGCGCTTTAGCGAGACTTCAATTGGGTATTAATGATAATAATAATGACATATCTAAAAGGCAAGGCTGTGTATTATCATACTTTTCTAGATCTCGCGCCTTAACGAGACTTCAGTTAAGTATTGATGATAATAATGATGACATATCTAACTACATGCTTAATGGGTAACTATTCATTATATTTTATAGATTTATAAAATATTTTTATTTATTTATTCCTTTTTTAATATAAAATTTTTATTCACCTTACTGGACAGGACATCACAGATTTAGATTTGTGAAGCTAACATTCCATGTAGAATGATAAACTCATGCAAATGAATTAATAAAATATGTTATGAGCCATATGGTTCCACTTGGATAATATTCAGTCGTAAACCAACTTCGTTCCCTACGAAAGGTGACACCTCATGGTTGTATAACAGGGCAACTAAAAGTTGGTTAGATAGCTTCACACCAAGCTAATTGTTTACTCGAATCATCTATATAATCTCACAGTAATTACCAGGTGTTCATAATTTCCGGATAAAAAACAATGTCCCTTCCCTTGGTTACTTCATCTTCAATTCGCTGTATCACAAGCTTCCTGACAAGAAACCAACACTTGTTTCTTGGATCATCAATCTATAGAAGTTTCAGCCGACTTCAATGCAGGGTTGTGGCCAAAGTTTCCGACCAGACCATAACTAGAAGATCTGGAAATTACCAACCTGCGTTATGGGATTATAACTATATCCAGTCACTGACAAGTAACTTCGTGGTATATTTTTCATGTTGATTTCATCTTCTTTCGTGTTTCCTTCGTTGGTGTTCACTACTAATACCTTTCACTGCTACATTATTCTATGCATACTGGTATGTTGTGAGGTAGGTTTTGTAAAGCTCGGAAGTTACAGTTGTCAATTATGTGCAGGTGGATTCTTACACAACACGAATCGACAAGCTGAAGGATGACGTGAGGTCGATGCTTGGGAATAAAGCGATGAATCGTTTAGATCAATTGGAACTGATTGACACCCTTCAAAGACTTGGGGTAGAATATTGTTTCCAAGATGAGATACAAAGGAGTTTAGTCAGAATTTACAACGATAATCGGAATAATAATGGCTTGTCAAACGGAGATTTATATACCGATGCTCTTGAGTTTAGACTCTTAAGACAAAATGGTTTTAAGGTTTCTCAAGGTACATAGAAGTAGAAAATTGCTTCCAATAAGCTTTACTCTTGTGGACATATTTGCAGCTGATCTCTTCATTACCAATCTAATTCAAATTGCAGAGATTTTCAATGGTTTCAAGGACAATCAACAGAAATTCAAAGCATGCCTGTGCGAGGACATTGAGGGGTTGCTTTCTCTCTACGAAGCATCATTTCTCGTCGAAGAAGGTGAGAGCATCTTGGAGGAGGCAAGAGATTTTGCAGCGCAACATCTTAAAGAGTATGTGAACTACAACCAAGGTGATTACATATCCATACTGGCTAACCATGCCCTGGAGCTCCCGTTGCATTGGAGAATGCCAAGGTTGGAAGCCAGATGGTACATGGATGTGTACCAGAGTAAAAGAGCCATGAATCCTCTGCTTCTCGAGTTTGCAAAAATGGAATACAACAATCTGCAGGCAGTTCACCAAGAGGATCTGAAACGAGCTTCAAAGTAAGCTTTTTTTTTTTTTAATACTTTTGCTCCTTTTGCTTGATCTAAGAAATTGTCTTTTTGAGGTTCATTTGCTTGTAAGATGCTCGGTTTGATCTGTTGGTAGACAAAAAGTAACATGTCTCTAAAAGATCAACAGAAAAAATATTCTTTAAGTTTAACCAACAAATGAATATGAGAATACAAACTTAATAAAGAAGAAGATATTGAGATTTACTTGAAAATTTCTCCAATGTAAAGGGAAAAACTACGAGCTTAATCGACAAGTAATCATCAAACCTATGCTTTTCATCTTTTATATCCTGAAATAGGTTTTCTGCATTACACATGGTCACATACTCGACTATATAAGTGATCGTGTTTCTTTTAGGGTCACTTAAATCATAGATGTACATAGTTACAGAGAGTTACACGGTCATCACACGCAGCCCTATATGTCTTTGTCCTTCATGTCTTCCTTCACATGGTTCCAAATACTTACATAGTTGATCTACACAGTCGTATAAGTTAATGACACAATTATATAGCACTATACAAGATCGTGTCTCACCCAAAAGAGCTTCAATTAACCGTCATTTATCTTGTCTTCACTCGTTTGTCATTCCTACAAACTATAAAAGTATCAACGATCATCGAAAGTCTCAAGATATGATTAGACACTTGACAATCTCCCCCTGCAACCTAATTATGGGGAAGACATGTATGCTTCAGTGGCTACTTGAGAGACATCTCGACAAGCTTACTATAAAACTTATAATTACTTTCGGGAACAACTTTAGTCAATATATTAACACCATTCATGTTTGTATGAATCTTCTTTAACATCAATTATTGGTCCTCAATCACATAACTTAACCAACGATATTGACATTTATGTGCTTTGTGTGGGAATGATATATAGTATTTTTGCTCAAGTCAGTGACACTTGACTATCACAAAATACAACTAGTCTTCTTGCTTTATATGCAGCTATTGAAGGAATCTTTTCAATCAAAGCATCTCCTTACTAGCTTTCGCTGTAGCTGTATACTTTGCTTCAGTCATAAATAATGTTACATACTTTTGTAGCTTGGATTGTCATGAAATGACTCCTCCTGTAAAATTGAATAGAAAATTTGAAGTAAATTTTCTTCTATCAAGATCTACAGCCATATCTATATAATTATAATCTTCTAGAATTGGCTAATCATCACCAAAACATAAAGTCCACTTTGAAATATCTCTCAAGTATCTTAAAATCTATTTCATTACTTCCTAGTGAACCTTTCCTCGATGAGTTAAGAATCTGCTCACTATCTTAATAGTTTGTGCAATATTTGGCCTTGTACTCACCATAACATATATCAGAAACCTTAATGTAGATGAGTATGGAACAAAAGATATACTATCTTTCTCCTATTCTGTTAAGGGACATGCATGTTTGTTTAGCTTAAAGTGAGGTGGTAGTAACATGCTAATTGACTTGATATATTTCATATTGAACCTTTTTAGTACCCTTTCAGTGTACCTTTCTTGTGACAACCATAATGTCGTACTCTTCCTATCACGAGTTATTTCCATCCCTAAAAGTTGCTTTATAGGTCCCACATCTTTCACATCAAAAGATTTAGATAAATCCTCCTTTAATTTTTAGATTCTTTCAACATCTTGCTCACAATCATCATATCATCAACATATAGAAGAAGAATTATAAAGTTCTCACCTGTGAACTTTTAAAAATACACACAAGTATTAACTTAAGTTCGCTTGTAACCATGATCTATTATGAAAGAATCAAACTTCTAATATCACTTCCTTTGAGCTTGTTTCAACTCATATAAGCATTTCTTCTACTTGACCAAATTCTCCTTTGAATCCTTCTAGCTATTCCATGTACATCTCCTCTTCCAAATCCCCAGGTAAGAAGGTTGTTTTAACATCCAGTTGTTCAAGTTCAAGTTTAGGATCTAAGCAAGCAATCAATCCTAAAATTGTTTGAATTGAGGTCAACTTGAGCACTAGCGAGAAGATTTTATCATAATTTTATACCCTTCTTTTAACTGAATCATTTCACCTCTAGCCTTGCTTTGTGCTTCACTAGCTTGTCACCATCTTTCTTTGTCTTGAATACCCATTAATTCTTCAACGCCTTTTTTTTCTTTTGGATGCTTCACAAACTTATATGTATCATTCTTCTTCAGAGAGTTCATCTCTTCATTCATAGCTGCAAGCTATAGATTTTTATTTTCACAAGAATCAACTTCTTACACATTCTTAGGCTACCCCTCAACAATCACTAAAAAATATTCCAAACTTGAATATCTTGTAGAAGACCTTTTCTTCCTTGTCGACTTTTGAAGCTATATATCACTTGCAATTGAATCCGTTTTCTCCCCCTGCTCATCATTCTCAATGACTTCATCTTTACCTTTGTTTAGATGTAGTTTATGTAGCTCATCATTACCATGTTATATCTGTTACCATCAATGTGTGTTTGGTTGCACACTTCATCTCCTTTATTTGTAGACTGCTCAATAGTGGGAGATTTTGGAGAAAATTTAACTACATCATAAGATGAGCTACTTTAAGTAACCATATCTCTTCTCAAAAGTTTAGTACCTTTCTCGTACTCCTGGAACACCACATCCTTGCTCTTTACCACCTTTTGCTTCTGTGGGTCATAGAGTCTGTAGCCAAATTAACTATACCATAGTCAATAAAAATGCATGATATAACCTTTGAGTCAAGCTTTTGTCTCTAATCCTTGGGTATATGTTTAAATACCTTGCAGCCCAAAACTCTTAGATGATGATATCTCAAATTTTAATAAAATTAAGAGAGCTCAGTTGATCACATAGATTACAATTATAACTGCTTTATCCCAAAATGTCATTGATAACATGAACATTCTGAGCATGCTACGTACCTTCTTTATAATAGTTCTGTTCGTCCTCTCAATAACACAGCTATATTGTGGAGTTCCAGGTTTGACTTTGTTATGTCTAATGTTATACGATGTATAGTAATTTTCAAACACCTTAGAAGTATACTCACATTCATTATTTATTCGCAAGTCTTTATACACCATGACGTAAAATTTCTAGAATGTTTCAAATACTTGATTCTTTGCTTTCAACATATACACCAAAGTCTTCCTCAAAACATCATCAATAAATATAACAAAATATTTGTTACCTCCCAATGACTCCTCTGTAATTGGGCCATAGATATCTGAATGCACCAACTCTAATAACTCCATCTTCTTTATAGATCGTCTCTTAAAAGAGACTTTATGTTACTTTCCTACCAAACAATGATCACAAAATTAATAGGTAAAGTGTTTTTAACTGGATTAAGAGATTTATCAGCTAATAACTTTAATCTCTTCTCACTCATATGCCCTAATCATTGATCCTATAGATTTGGAGAAGTTTCCTCTTCGACTGTGTGTGTTTCTCAACCACCACACACTTTTAAGCGTGTCTTACACAATGTGCTAGATAGCTTTCATCGAGCAACATTCATAGCTCCCTTAGACAATTTCCACTTCCTATCCCTAAAAGTGTCATCGAAATTTTCTCGATCTAACACATTTACTAATAACAGATTTAACCTTAAATCAAGGAGGTGTCGTACATCTATCAAAGTCAACAAACATTCGATGTTTGTTTAAATTCGGATATTACCTATACCGAAAATTTTAACAAAACTTTGGTTACCCATCTTTACTCTCCTAAAGTCTTCGTTCTTATAGTTTGAGAAGTACTCTACTTTTGGGACACAATGGTAGGAAGCTTCCATGTCAATCAGCTGCTCAGAACCAGAATACTGACATGGAAGCATTCACTTATCGTACAAACTAAGGACACCATCATCCATGCTTGAAGTAGTTGCAGTTGTACTCTTTTCATCTCCATCTTCCTGATGATCTTGTCTTTTCAGATCCCTTTTCCATTTGTAATAGAACCTCTTAATATGTCTTGGCCTATCACAATAATAGCATGTATATTCTGCTACTTCCTTTAAGTTGACAATTCAATTCTTTGTCACCTCTAGACTTTGATAAGTTCTTAGACTTGCCATGCCTTTTGAGACCCCTGCTTTTTGCCATGAAAGCTTGCATGTTGTAAAATCCCATCTCTTTTCTTCTGATTTCTTTATCAAATATACTCTCTTTGATTAAATCCAAAGAGAGCACACCTTTAGGAGTTGAATTATTTATCGTCACCACCAACTTTTCCTAACTATCTTGTAATGAAATCAACAAGAATAAGACTCGAAGCTCGTAATAAAAAATGATAATCATTGTTGTAAGTTTGTTGATTATATCCTAGAAATCACTTAGATACTTTGACACAGATTTTCCAGTTTTTAGCTTCAAGTTTACAAGGTTTTTAATCAAAGAGGCCTTGTTATGAGCAGTCTTCCTTTCATACAAATCTTTTAGTTTCTTCTACAACTAAAAGAATTGGTTGCTGATATCAATCCATTATTGAATCGTGTCTAGAGTTTTCTACTTCATATTCTCCCATTCTTTATCTAGTATCTTCTCAAGTTTTGAAGAACATCATTCTCCACACCTTTGTCCATATCAATAAGTTCGAAGAGATCTTTGCAGAACAAAAGATCCTCCATTATAAGGCCCTTAATAAAATAGTTATTGACGTTAACTTGACCACACAGTTAGTTTTACCTTCCATTACAATGGCTTTGATATCACTTATTGAGAAGCAAAAAATACAACTCTCTAAAAATCAATCAAAAACAACAACAAAATGCTATTCAATTTTAACTAGTAAACCCGTATGAGAATAAAAATTTAATAAAGAAGTTGAAACCAATGTTTACATGGAAATTCTCCAGTGTAAAGGAAAAAATCACGGGCCAAATCGATAAATAAATCTACTAAACTCAAATAAAGATTTATAAAGTTTAATATTTCACCTCATAATTACTAGTTGCCTTGCCAAGCTTTAGGATTGAAACTCAAAGTTGATATGTCATTCAACTAAGGCTATGTTTAGTTGGGTGGTTATTAATGGAATAGAATGGAATATAATATTATTTCATCGTTTGGGGGGAAGGTTTGTAATGGAAAGAAATGGAATAGGATAGAAGAGGAGGGTTTCACATTGCATGAAAAGGAGGGTTTCACATTGTATCTCATTCTATCATAAACAGTAAAAATAAGTCACCTCCGATTTGAAAGTTTAGGATGGAATGTAAAATGATTAACAACATTTCACTATATTACATTATGAACCCTTCTTTCAAATGACATTTCACTACATTACATTATGAACTTTTCTATCCCTCCCAAACAATAATTTTCTAATATTACATTCATTTATATTCAATTCCATTATAAACTATTCCATTCGATTTCATTAAAAACCTTACATCCAACCAAACATAGTTTAGCACTCAACCCAATCCCCAAAACAATAAAAAATGAGAATATTATACTAGTTTCTCTCTTTATATTTTTCTTCCCTTTTTGGTATTTTTGACTGCCACTAATCATTAAACCTATTTCTTTTCATCTTTTGTATCCCAAAATAGGTTTTTCACACTACAATTATATACATGGTTGTGTAAATGACTGTCTCTTGTAGTGTCACTTAAGTTGCAGATGTATACAATTATAGAGAGCTACACAGTTGTCACATATGGTTGTGTATGTCATGAATACGGATGTATGCATGACTGTATAAGTCTTTGCTCTTCATGTCTTCCTTCACATGGCTCTAGAGACTAACACGATTCTACACGGCCGTGCAAGTTAAAGACACGAGTGTGTAGCACCTTACATGATCGTGCCTCTCCAAGAAGAGCTTCATCCAATCGTCATTTATTGTCTTCACTCGTTCGCCATTCCTAAGGATCATAAAAGTGTTAACCTTAAAATAAGGCTGGATACTCATCATCATCATGCTTAAGTTTAGACTGATTTTATCTTGAATTTGATCAAATATGATAAAGTCTAGTCCAACCTTACTCAACAAATCAAACAAATTTTAACTTAGGTTTAAGTTCGAATTTAAATATTCAAACTCAATCTACCAACCCTGCTTGTCATATTCACAAAAGGTTTTGTATTTGCTGATTTCAGGTGGTGGCAACACACGGGTTTCTCACAAAAATTACCATTCGGTAGAGACAGGATAGCCGAGTGCTTCCTCTGGTCATTGGGGTACGCAATGGAGCCTCAACATAGTTATTTTAGAACAGAGTGCTCAAAGATCATTCAACTTATTACAACGATTGACGATATTTACGATGTGTATGGAACCTTGGAAGAACTTGAGCTCTTCACCTCTACCCTTGAAAAGTTAGTCCCCAATTATTGTTAATCTCAATTTTTGTAGCTCTTAAGTCACTATTGTTTATATATACATAACAAGTACATTTTGATACGCATTTTGATTTCAGGTGGGATCTAAACATGATGGATCGGCTACCGGAATATATGAAGCTGACCTTTTTAGGCTTAGTCAATTTCGTAAATGAAGTTGCTTATATTACTCTCAGGGATCATGGCATTGACATAATTTACTACCTCAAGAAATCGGTATTTAACATTAATCTTTGAAGCCTAATTTGTGTATAGAATTTAGTAATTATATGTGTTTTTCAACTTCTTAAACATTGAATTTCTCTATATATATGCATTTCTCGTTTTGCTTCTTCAGTGGATAGATTTATGTAAAGGTTATTTAGTGGAGCACAAGTGGTACAAAAGTGGATATAAGCCAGCACTCCAGGAATACTTGGATAATGGATGGAGAACTATAGGCGGTACAGTTATTCTGGTCCACACTTATTTTCTAACAGCAAATCCAATTTCAGAAAAAACTATGGCATCGCTGAAGGAAGAACTGTATCCTGATATTATTAAATGGGCCTCACTGTGTTTCAGACTAGCAGATGATCTTGGAACCTCATCGGTACGTTGGCAAAATTCAAGCATTTCTTATTCCTGGATTCTTTTTGTAATTTGATCTTCTTTTTCTATTCTTAAACAGCATGAGATGCAGAAAGGAGATGTTCCAAAATCAATCCAATGCTACGTGCATGAATCTGGAGCTTCTGAACAAGAAGCCCGTGCCCACTCATATTATCTGATCAGTGAAACATGGAAGAAGTTGAATACAGCTGGGGCAAGTGATACATCATTTTGTAGAGAATTTGGTCGAATATGTATGAACGTGGTACGAATGGCACACTTTTTTTACCAGCACGGTGATGGGTTCGGCATTGTTGACCGTGAAACTAAGGGTCGCTTCTTGGCACTACTTGCTCAACCTGCTCCACTGCCATAAAATTTCCTAGATTTTGGGAACCTGCTCCACTGGCATAAAATTTCCTAGATTCTGGGCTTTGTCATTAGTTTATTATGCACTGTTGTTGGAAAATAAGGTGTAATGCATAAATATTGACAAAATAATAACACTAAATATGTAATATGTAATTATATCTATATCATAGTTGTGGTTGAATACTCAATATCTAAAGATTGGTTTAACCATTGATGCATCCAAAATATTGCAAAACCTCATATGCATCCAAAATATTGAAAAACGTCAAAGACTAATATATTAGTTTATTTAACTATCCTTCTCGTAAATGGCAAGCGATTTTTTTGTCCTCACCCAGAAAGTTTGATCTAGTTCAAAACATTCATATCGAATTTAAATCCAATCAAGTTTCGAACAACCCAAAATTTGACTTGGTCCAATCATTGAACCCGAATCTAAGTTATTTGGGATTTAACAAGTATGAAATTAACTATTTATTAATATAAAAAATGATATAATTTTGTTCTTAAAAGGAGTTTATTTTTTTAATAATTCAGTGAATTTATAAATAAATAAAGTTATGCACATCAAGAAATTTACGAGTATGCCAATCTCTTATCTATACAAAGAAACCTAACATGTGAGCACGAGGCATCCTATAATTGTTCTCAATGCCTACACAACCATAACAGCAGCCTAAGACTTATTAGCCCACAAGATGTCCGTAACAAGGATTACCTTACCAGAAATACAAAACTCCTAACAGTAGGTACTGTAACCTAAACTATTCAAGACTACCTTCAGTACAAAACCGAAGTTACACTTTAGGAAAGAAGACATCTCATTTTCAGATCACATTGTTAACTTGTTTGAAAAGAATTACCGAAATGTTGGGGAAGGAGAGTTAGTTCAACTCTCATCCAAAAAGAGTTGAATTTTGGGACGAGCTCAGATCGTAGTGTTTTAACCCAAATCTAAAGTCTAAGTTTTATTTGAAAATTGAAAAAAGAAAATTTTGAACTTAAATCAATCTCAAACTTGAACAAAAAGGCGTAGACTTAAATTTCAAAAATTTTAAAATCCCAAACTCACTCTAAAATTTGATAAACTCTAATCAAGCATGTCAACTTGAGGTTTGGATGAGCACCCAAGATCTTTAGAATTAATTTACTTCTGTTAAGAATGACTTGTTTTAGTTTTGATACCTTTCAACCGGAATATATGGTTTAAGAATATTTGTTTAATCCTTATGAACTCACTTGGAAAGTCGAAGGTGTAAATTCCACGTGAGGTGTAGAAGGGTTCGACCCTTTTGATCCGGACGGAATAATCTCTCGTCATATTACAACTAGGATATTGGGTATATTAATGGACCTATTTCATTTTAGAGAATTTTTTACCATCCAACTCTTTCTCTCTTTAATTATAATTGCTTTTTAAAAAAAATTTCATAGGTTGATTAAATTAATTTTCAAAATTTCTATTCATAGGAGTGAACTTTCAGTAACCTCTTCTTGTCATAAGCGAATTTATTCACATCATATTAACTCTCTTTTAGTCCATAGCTAATAATTAGGGATGCAAATCAATATGTAGCAACCCAACTTACAAATTTTCAGCAAATAAAAGCTGCACGATTTTCGTAAGTGTGAGCCTTTAAAAACCTAGAAGCATGAGAATGAGATACGTTTCTACATAGAATACGATTTTCTGCTCAACATTTTTACCACAAAAGTCCAATCAAGTGGAACATTTCACATGTGGGACGATAAAATCGTGTAAATAATAAATACTCTATGAGCCATATGCTTCCAATTGGACCACTTTCAAGTTTCAAACCAACGAGACCTGACACCTCGTGGGGCAACTACGTTGATTAGAGAGCATCACCAAGCAAGTTATTTACACAAATCATCTGTATAATCTTGCAATAATTACCAGGTGTTCGTTTCCTGATAAAAAATAATGGCCCTTTTGGTTACTTCATCTTCATTTCGCTGTATCACAAGCTTCCTGCCAAGAAGCTGCGGAAATACTAAACAGCTGTATTTCTTTTCTTATTTTCATCAGTACATAGTTATATGTATATATAGAAATAGAGCTAGCTAATTTAGGAAACAAGTATTTGTACATAATCTTCTAATAACTATACATAATCTCCTAATATTTGTACACAATATCAGATCTGATACATGTTATCTGATCTGATTTATTGACTTTTAAGAGTCAATAATATCTTAGGGAATATTCAGCTGAATATTTCCCAACACTCCCCCTCAAGCTGGCTTTTATATATGTTCCATGCCCAGCTTGGTAACTAGATCATTGAACTGCCTTTTGTGTAATCCCTTTGTGAAAATATCAGCTACCTGTTGTGATGTTGGAATATAGGGAACACAAATTGATCCTTCTTCAATCTTCTCCTTGATAAAGTGCTTGTCAACCTCAACATGTTTTGTTCTATCATGCAGAACAGGGTTGTGAGCAATTGAAATTGCTGCTTTGTTGTCACAATATACTTTTATAGGAACTGAAATAGGAATCTGTAGTTCACTAAGTACTCTTTTAATCCACAAAACTTCACAAATTCCATGTGCCATTGAACGAAACTCAGCTTCAGCACTGCTTCTAGCAACCACACTTTGTTTCTTACTCCTCCAAGTAACCAAATTACCACCAACAAATGTGCAGCCTGAAATTGATCTTCTATCAATTGCACTTCCTGCCCAATCAGCATCAGTATAAACTTCAACTTGGAGTTTGTTCTGCTTTTGAAACATTATACCTTGTCCAGGAGTTCCTTTTAGATATCTTACGATCCTATATACAGCATCCAGATGTTCTTGGCCTGGAGAATGCATAAATTGACTTACTAAGCTCACAGCAAAAGCTATATCCGGTCTGGTATGGGATAGGTATATTAATCTCCCAACTAGTTGCTGGTATCTCTCCTTATTAATAACATTTTCAGGTTGTACTGGTCTAAAATTCACACCAGTTTCAACAAGAGTTTCAGCTGCCTTGCATCCTAGTAACCCAGTCTCATTCAATAGGTCCAAAATGTATTTCCTTTGGTTTACAAATATTCCATCCTTAGATCTAGCAAACTCCATTCCAAGGAAGTATTTAAGGGGTCCGAGATCTTTAATCTCAAATTCTTTGGCTAATCTCTTTAACTCTACTATTTCAGGTACATCATCTCCTGTTATGATAATGTCATCTACATAAACAATGAGAATAGCTAGCATACCTGTTTTGGACCGTTTGTAAAACATTGTATGATCAGCCTGACTTTGACAATAGCCATAACCCTTCACAGCCCTTCCAAATCTATCAAACCATGCTCTAGGGGACTGTTTTAGGCCATATAATGATTTCTTTAGTTTGCACACCTTA
>JANVCQ010000230.1:36645680-36656980 GCA_025531925.1 Erythroxylum plowmanianum
GCTGATATTTTTACCAAGCCACTGCCCTATAAGAGCTTTGCAAAACTCAGAGGTTTGCTTGGAATAAAAGAAATTCACAGTGATGAAGATTCAAGCCAACTAAGTTTGAAGGGGAGTGTTGTTAATAGCAAACTAAGTCAGCTTGAGGAGACCGAGTCTTATGTAACAAATCATGTCTAAGCTGGTCTTCATCAACAGCTACAGTAGTTAGTATTCTTACGTGATTTTAGGAATATAGTTAGTTGTAATCTTGGTTGTTGTTTGTTTCCGTTTTGTTAGCATGCAATGCCTTTATAAGGTTGTGCGAGTTATTTTAAATAATTAAGTGATCACTGACTGTTTTGAGTGATTATACAATAAACGTCAAGTTTAAACCAACAGAGCAAGCAGTGTCAAGAATAAGGTGTAATATGTAAATATTGATAAAATAATGGCACTAAACTGAAGTAAATAAGGAACATAATATGTAATTATATCTACATAATTGTGGTTTGAAAAACTGAAGGGGTAGTAGTTTTGCAAACTTTTCAATTTTACCATAGATTTCTCTAGCAAAAATAAAAAAAAGCAATCAAAAGTGAAATAATAAAAAGCACTAGAAATTTGATAATGCAGTTTAGCACACTTTACCTACGTCTACGGGGCCCTCACCCAGCTTAATTACTTTAACCGAAGTATAATAGATTTATCTAAGGCTTTACTGAGCTGACACCACTCAGCCCTTGACACTATCTCTCAACCTCACTTCTTGTGAAAGAATTTCACACTTAATAATATGACTAACTCGTGTTAACCTCAACAGAGAATTTTTTTAATCAATCTTTTAACGAAAGAACAACAAACAAATAACTCAAATGGTCAATCAACTAAGCACAAAACAATAATGCATTTGAAATAATAGAGGTGAACAACTTTATGAAAAGTTCAACTCCACTGAAATAAATCTAAAAGTTGTTCATACACAGTCAGTCCAACCGTGAGCCACTCCACAAAGATGACAGTCCAACGTGAGCAATCTTCAAACGATCAACACAGAGTCGTGAGTCACTCCAAAGAAATCAAAAGACTCATTTGTGAATTACTCCAAGCCATAGAAACAAAGATTTTCACACCTGAGTTCTATATTATCTCAAAAATCCATCATATCTCTTCTTAAGATATACATCTATTCAAGATAAGATTCCATAACATCTAGAACATTATCCAAAATAACTTTTTGAATCCAAGTCATTATCTAATTAATATTTTATATATCTAATTAATAAATAATGTCAAAATTAATTACTCAAATATATGGCATATATCCTAACATGGTTGAATACTCAATATCTAAAGAATGGTTTAAACATTGATTCATCCATTTTGGAAAAACTCATATGTTTACAAAATATTGAAAAAAATAAAAAAAAAACTAGGGCCGGTTTGTTTTCATTTTAATTTTGATATTGAAAAAGGTAAAAGACAAAATGCTATTTGTTTTTATTTTAATTTTAGTTTTCTATTTTTATTTTTAAATTCAGGAAAAGTAGTTTAATTTTGATTATGTTTTTTATAATCTGATTTACTATCAACTAAACATATATTATTTAATTATTTAATATATTGATTATCAATAAGTATTATAAATAATTTAATTTAACATTATATATTTAATCAACTAAAGTTGATTATTATTATGAATTATGAATAATTTAATTTTACTTAATAATTTTATTTAATAATTATCAATAAATATAATTAAATTTAAAATATTTTCAAAATGTATAAACTACAATGTAAATGACTAGTTAACAATTAATTTTCAACGAGAACACTTACAAATAAAAAAGAATCTCTTAGCTAAATCATTAAAATACTAATATAACTAATTTTTAAACTAAGTTTTTAAAGTTATAAATATTAGTTACTTAATTGAAAAGTTTTAAGGCTTAGATACTAAATTGAAAAGAATCCATAAAGTTGACACTTTATAGTATCACAAAAATTTTCATCAATCAACCATTATTTATAACTTAAATTAAGACAAATCGAACAATTTTTTTATTTTAGATTTTATATAACTACATGCTTAATGGGTTACTATTCATTATATTTTATAGATTTATAAAATCTTTTCATTTATTTATTCCTTTTTTCTAATATAAAATTTTTATACACAAACTACCTTACTAGTGTCAGTGAATATATAAAACCAATTAAGTTGGCTTCACACGTAGTCATAAAGACTCTGATACCATGTTAAGTGACTATTTCATGATATAATCCTATCGCCTACCTATTATTCAGCACAAGGCAGAATGAACCTGTGCAAGTTTCAAGCCGAAAAGACTTTCACTTGAGGGGGTGTGTTAGTAAATATATAATACCTATTAAGTTGAACTATTGTGGTAAAATAATCAGTTAAGAACTGGACAGGATATCACAGATTTAGACTTGTGAAGCTAAAATTCCATGTAGAATGATAAACTCATGCAAATGAATTAATAAATATGTTATGAGCCATATGCTTCCAGTTGGATAATTTTCAGTCGTAAACCATCTTGATTCCCTATGAAAGGTGACACCTCGTGGTTGTATAAAATGGCAACTAAGTTGGTTAGAGAGCTTCACACCAAGCTAATTGTTTACACCAATCATCTACATAATCTCGCAGTAATTACCAGGCGTTCGTTTCCTGAGTACCTACAAAAGAAAAAAAAAAAGTACCTTCCCTTGGTTACTTCATATTCACTTCGCCATATCACAACTCACAAGCTTCCAGACAAGAAACCAACACTTGTTGCTTGGATCATCAATCCATAGTAGTTTCAGCCGACTTCAATGCAGGGTTGCGGCCAAAGTTTCTGACCAGACCATAACTAGAAGATCTGGAAATTACCAACCTGCTTTACGGGATTATAACTATATCCAGTCACCAACAAGTAACTTCGTGGTATATTTTTCATGTTGAATTCATCTTCTTTCATGTTTCCTTCGTTGGTGTTCACAACTAATACCTTTCACTGCTACATTATTCTATGCATACTGGTATGTTGTGAAGTACGTCTTGTAAAGCTCCAAAGTTACAGTTGTCAATCATTTGCAGGTGCATTCTTAACACGAATCGACAAGTTGAAGGACGACGTGAGGTCGATTCTTGGGATTAAAGCGATGATCGTTTAGATCAACCGAAACTGATTGACACTCTTCAAAGACTTGGGGTAGAATATTGTTTCCAAGATGAGATACAAAGGATTTTAGCCAGAATTTACAGCGATAAGCCGAATAATAATGGCTTGTCAATCGGTGATTTATATACCGATGCTCTTGAGTTTGGACTCTTAAAACAACAAGGTTTTAAGGTTTCTCAAGGTACATATATAACTCAGTAGACTTTATTCTTGTGGACATATTTGCAGCTGATCTCTTCATTAACAATCTAATTCAAATTGCAGAGATTTTCAATAGTTTCAAGGACAATCTGCAGAAATTCAAAGCATGTTAGTGTGAGGACATTGTGTGTGTAAATATATAAAAGTTAGGTCCTGATCTGTAAATAGCTAAAGTTATTCTTTAGTTATACTAACTGACTTTCGTGTGAGAACAGAGTAACAGAAGCTCCTATATATATCCTACTTAAGCTCAGATCACATTGATCTGGCTTTCTCTCAAATCCTTCTTTCTCGAGTGTTCTCTCGAATTAACATGGTATCAGAGCGCAGGGAGCTTGCTTCGAAGATCTAGTTTTTCTGTAAGATCGATCCTGAGCTTGAGCAAGTGGCTTGAGTGTTGCAGATCTGTGATTGATCTACAGATCCGTTCTTGTTGCTTCTTCAAACCTACGGATTCGAAGTTTTCCTTAGATCTTCCTGCTTTTGATCGAGATCTCACGCTGATAAAGCCATGGCTGATAATTTTTCTGGCAACTCCTCTGAATTTGGAGCAATTATGGTCAGTGATCCTTACTTCATCTCCAGTGGTGATCATCCAGGGATGATGCTAACGATCACTCAGTTTAGTGGAAGCGGTTTCCTAGGGTGGAGCAAGACGGTGTAGAGAGCACTTGGAGCAAAAATGATGCTCGACTTCATCGATGGTTCATGTACCAAACCTGTTGTCAGTAACAGTGCATACCAGCGTTGGATTAGGTGTGATTAGATGGTGACATGCTGGATTTTGAATTCTATGGCTACAGATTTGTCTGACGTTCTTGCACGCGCAATCAGCTCATCATCTCTGGAAGGAAATTAATGAAAGATATGGCCAAAGAAACAGGCCGCTGATCTATTAGCTGCAGAGAGAACTCAGTCAGGTTAGTCCGGGATCTATGTCTACTGTTGCGTACTTTAACAGGCTTAAGAAAATATGGGATGAGTTACAAAGTCTCAATGCCATGCCTGCTTTTTCACGTTTGTGCTCATGTGGAAGAACGACTGAATGTAACTATGGTAGAAATTGTTATGAAAATCGACCGGATTAGAACAGATTTTCAGCTAAATAGGACTGAAGGAATAGTAATGGAATACACAAATTTTACGTAGAAAACTCCCAAATTAAGGTAAAAACTACGGGTAAGAATAGAAGACTTTTACTACAAAAAAAACTGGAGAATTACAAGAAAAAATCAGACTCAAACAATATAAAGAAATTTTTTGGTCTCTCTTTTCTCTAACCTCACTTTTCTCTTTTTCTACTCTGCTTGCTTGCTTCTCCTCTCTTCTTCCATCTCCTACCTATTTATAGGCAGGAGAATGAAGATAAAGTTGGTCAAGTTAGCCCATCCTTCTTGTTTTATCAGGCATGGTTGGCATCGATTCGGTGCCTATCATGTCAAACAAGTTTGAATATTTAGCCAAACAAGTTTGACAATTCTCCCACTTGAAGATTTAAGTGCGTGTCAATCAGATATTCACATTATTCTTTATACCTTGCTGCTTCATGTTGCTTACGTCTCTGTTAGGCCACACGAGGATCAACACCACATAAACTTGTCACCATTGATTGCTTTTGTCATAAAATCTACCAAGGTATCCATTGTATGAATTTTCTGCATGTCCTTCGTTCCTTCTTAAACTTTTTCACGAATGAAGTGATATTGAACTTAGATGTGTTTTATCTTTAAACGAAATGTTGAATTCTTGACAAGATGCAAAGCACTCTGACTGTCACAATACAGAGTAATATTCTCTTGTTTATTCCTAAGTTCTTCCAACAATATCTTCAACCACACTGCTTCTTTACTTGCTTGTGCAGCTGTTTCATATTCTGTTTCTGTTATTGACGTAGCCACAACTGACTGCAGTTTTGAAATTCAGCTCACAGCTCCTTTAGCTAGTGTAAACACATATCTTGTAGTGGATTTACTTTTATCAAAATCACCTGCATAATCAGCATCAACATATCCTTTGACAGTAAAATCTGATCCTCTATAACATAGTGCAACATCTAAGGTTCCTTTGATATATCTAAGAATCCTCTTAACAGTATTCCAATACTTTTGACCAGGATTCGCCATGTATCTACTAACTACTCCCACTACCCACAAGATTGTTATCAACAGGGATGTTATCTTCATGGAAGATAAGGATCAAGAGCAAGCAGAAAATGTTGGCACTGCGCAAGAGAATCTAGAAAATATAACACTACAAATGGATAGGGAAGTTAATCATAATGATTCTTTTGAAGCTGCACTAGAGCACGAAGAACAAAAACCAGTTGAATATGATATTTCAGATACTCAGAGACTAACTCGCATGAGAAGAGCACCGAGCTGGCACTCAGATTATATTATGGAGAGCAATATTGCATACTATCTTTTAACTGAGGATGGAGAGCCATCAACTCTTCAAGAAGCAATGAATAGTTCATATGCATTTCAGTGGATGACAACAATGCAGAAAGAAATTGAAGCTCTGCATAAGAATAAGACATGAGAGCTAGTATCACTACCAGAAGGAAGAAAGCTTATTGACAATAAATGAGTTTACAAGATTAGGAGGAGTGGTGATGATCAAGTAGAACGATATTGTGCTAGATTAGTGAGAAAAAGGATATGCTCAGAAAGAAGATATTGATTTTAATGAAATATTTTCTCCTGTGGTTTCACTCGCTACAATCCGAGTAGTTTTGGTAATTTGTGCTATATATGACTTGCATCTTGAGCAGTTAGACGTGAAAACTGCATTTCTTCATAGAGATCTTGAAGAAGAAATTTATATGCTTCATCCAGAAGGTTTTGAAGAAAAAGGGAAAGAGAACTTGATTTGCAGGTTGAACAAATCTCTATATGGTTTAAAGCAGGCACCGAGGTATTGGTATAAGAGATTTGATTCCTTCATCATGAGTCTTGAATACAGTAGACTGAATGCAGACCCTTGTGCATATTTCAAAAGGTTTGAGAAAGATAAGTTTATAGTCTTGCTGTTGTATGAAATTGTCAAACTTGGTTAGCTAAATATTCAAACTTGGTTGGCATGGTAGGCACCGAAATTCGATGCCAACCATGCCTAATAAAACAAGAAGGATGGTTGGCCAACTTGGCCAACCATATCTTCATTCTCCTGCCTATAAATAGGCAGGAGATAAACAAAGAGAGGAGAAGCAAGCAAGCAGAGCAGAAAAAGAGAGATGTGAGGTGAGAGAAAAGAGAGACAAAAAATATTCTGTATATTGTTTGAGTCTGAATTTTCCTTGTAATTCTCTAGTTTTCCTTAGTAGTAAAAGTCTTCTATCCTTGTTTGTGGTTTTCACCCTAATTTGGAGGTTTTCTATGTAAAATCTATGTGTTCCATTACTATTCCTTCAGTCCAATTTAGCTACGAACCTGTTCTAATCTGGTCGATTTTCACAACATAAATGACAGATATGCTGAGTTAGAAGCTAGAACTAAGTTGATGCAGTTTCTGATAAAGTTGAGTGATGAATATGAGACAGTTCATAGTCAGATCTTGTCTACAGATCCACTTCCTAGTGTTAATAAGGCCTACTACATTGTGCAACAACTAGAGAGGCAAAAGCAGATTACAATGAGTAACTACACAAAACCACCAGCAACATTTCTTGTTATTGATAGGCAGTCTGGTTATTCTAGCAAGAGAGAACAGAACCTTCTTCTCTACTTAAATCTCAAGCTTGAAGGTGACTTTAGTTGACACTCTCCAGCAGCAACTTCTGAGCTAAATGGTTTTGCTCCAAAGAAAAGAAATTTTGCAGAAGATCAACATTCACTCTTGATATACTAAATGTATATTCTGTAAAATGTAGTAATGTCACTCTAATAAACAATGTGTGTATCTCACAAGTGTTTGTAAAGGTTTTGGTTCGAATAGAGACTATGAGATTATGCGAACTCTTCATAAATGAAAATTTCAATTTCAAGTTTGTTTCTTTCCACTCCAAGAATCTTATCTCAGCACAACTCTCTGTACACAATTCCAAAGCAACTAAAGATGAACAACAGGGAAAAAAAAAAAGAGCAAGAATTTTTCATACACAGATGAAGAAGATGGTTTTTCATATATTTATGCAACTGTTACATTACATGAAAAGTGATCTGGATCTTTTCATATTAGCTCTCACACATTTTGTGCCATCTTACATCAATGGTTCAAAATGAAGGACAAAACATAACTAAAGAGCAAGATTTTGACATATATCTCACTCTCATTGGTTCATCAAGGACAAAAGCAACACTGCTGTTTGAAACATTAACAAACTCTGACAATAGTATCACCTAATGATTTTAAAGCTGCAAAAAGTAAAAAGACAAAAAAACTTGATGCTGCAGGAACAAAGGTTGATGTGCGGTTTTAAACTAGCTCAATTCCTTTTAATGGCAATTGATACTTTAGCTTTGAATTATTCTACTTCATTGATTTGCATGACTTTTCCATAATTTCTTCAGGAATTATCAAACTCTACTTCAGGTTTTCTTCAACTGATGTAAAGCCAGCTCTATACTTGCTTCATACCTTCTGATTCTTCATCATTTAGTTTCCCACTGCATGTTGCTTCATTCATTCTACCTTTCTTGCACTGATATTCAATCATTTGAATTCTGTTCTTTGGATCCAAACACTTCTAAATTACTCTCAAGATCATCATCTCTAGCTTTCTTTTATACACAAATTTTGTTCTTCATTTTGCCTCTCTTCTTCACTTTCACTGATCTTGCCAATTCTTCCACGATTTTAGCATAGCAGGCTGCATGAAACAACATAAATCAACAACTCCTCCTTTGCTTTGTGTAGCCTGCACACCTACCAATTTCGTTAAAGATTCAAACCTCCATCTTGGCAAAGCTTTAGTGAACAATTAGCAAGTTGAAAGTTTGATCTGCAAAAGGTCATTTTGATTTCCTTTTCTTCGATCAATTCCCTAACATAATGATACTTCACCTTCATATGCTTGGTTCTCGCATGATCAGATGGATTCTCAGCCATTGAAATGGCAGCAATAGAATCACAATAAATTGTCACACATTTTCCCTTCAATTCATCTATATCCTTCAGAATTTTCTTCAACCATTGAGCTTGTTTAGTATCCATGTTTACTGCCACATATTCAGCTTCAGCTGATGATTGTGCAACACTCCTCTGCTTCTTTGAACACCAAGCAAAAATTCCAGACCCCAAACTACAGCAGTACTCACTCCTACTCTTGCACTCATTGCTTCCAGCATAACTTGCATCACTAAACACATACAACTCTACCTTTTATTCTTTTCCAAACCAAATTCCATGATCAACAGTATGCTTCACATATCTCAATATTCTTCTAGCATATAAAGCATGTTGTCTCAAAGGATTGTGATTAAAACCAGCCATGATATTCACAGCACATGCAATATCAAGCCATGATGCAAACAAATACATTAAAGATCCAGTCATGCTTCTATAGTAAGTCACATCAAATTGCTCACCTGGTTTTGTAGCCTCCAACTTCAGTTGATGCTCTATGGGAGTTGTCTGCCACTCCTATCTTTTAAACTGAACTTTTCAATCAGCTCTTCTGCATATTTCCTTTGATGAATGAATATCCCATCTTTCCTTTGATCAATTTCCAAACCTAAAACATAACTCATCTCTCCTAAGTCTGTCATTTGGAATTCAGACTTCATCAACTCCTTGAAGTCCTCTACCAACTTGTCCTTAGTTCCAATTATAAGCAAATCATCTACATATAGTGAGCAAATCAGTTTCTTTCCATTATCACCTTTCACATACAATGTGGCTTCACTTTTACTTCTCATGATCCCATTATGTAGCAAGTAACTATTGATTTTTGCATACCAAGCTCTTAGAGCTTGTTTCAATCCATAGAGAGTCTTCACCAACTTGTAGACATTCTGCTTCTATCCCTTTTTCACATATCCTTCAGGTTGCTTCAGGTATACTTCTTCATCCAACATTCCATTGAGAAATGCACTTTTCACATCCATTTGATGCACTTTCCATCCATTATTTGCTCCTAATGCCAGCAATAGTCTCACTGTGTCAAGTCTTGCTACTGGTGCATAGGTTTCAATGTAGTCCACACTATATTCTTGCTTATACCCTCTTACAACCAATCTAGCTTTATACTTGTTGACAGAACCGTCAGGGTTTAGCTTTGCCTTATAGATCCACTTCGAGTCTACTACTTTGGTTTCTGGATTAGGTAGATCCACTAGCAACCAAGTTCCATTTTCCTCTATTTCCTTTATCTCTTCATCCATTGGACCTTGCCACACTCCTTGTTTAATTTCCTGATTGTAAGTCTTTGGTTCATTTCCTGCAAACATGGCATATTCGGATACCATGAGTGCATCATCTGGTTCTTCTTCCTCTGCATTATCATACCTAAAATCAAACAAAGGGTTAGTTTCATTATAAATTGAGGCCAAGTCTCTCTCCTTATATGCACTGTCAGAGCTGGAAGTCTCCTCCTAAATTTTTGAGCTTGATCCGTTACTTTCTGAACTAGGTGATGTCTCCCCTTGATTCCCTTCAACTTTAGAATTATTGGAATCTCCATCTGCTATCACTTCATCATATGGTTCTTCTCTCATAACCTCATCAACAACTAGTTCATTCAATGGTATTTCAATGTTAACTCCTCCTAACTTCTTCACTGTAGGCTCTTCCCACTTTCATCCTTCATTTTCATCAAATTTCACATCTCTAGTCACAAACATCTTCTTGGTTTCAAGACTATAAATTCTATACCCTTTAGATTCTGCACTATATCCCATCACTACTCCCTTCATTGCTTTCTCATCCAATTTTGTCCTTTTTGCTTCAGGAATATGCATATAAGCAACCCATCCAAACACTCTTAAATGATTCACCTTCGGTTTAACTCCAAACCAGACTTCAAAAGGTGTTTTTCTCATTCAAATCTCTAGTCTTCATTCTGTTTTGTACCTTCATTCCAAACATCATTGCTCTTACCATTTCCACAATTGTTCTATTTTTTTCTTTCTGAAACTCCATTTTGCTATGGTGAGTAAGCAACTGAAAATTAATGGAATATGCCTTCCCTTTCAAAGTAATTCTTCATCTCATTCAAAATACACTCACCTCCTCTATCACTTCTCAAGCATCTCACCTTTCTTACACATTGACTTTCAACTTCAGCTCTCCACACTTTAAACATGCCAAATATCTGATCTTTGCTCTTCATGAAGTAGATCCATGAATACCTTGATACATCATCAATAAACTCAACATAATACCTACTTCCTCCAGCTGATGGTGTGTCTATAGGTCCACAAACATTAGTGTGCACCAATTGTAATTTTTCTGTGGCTCTCCAATCACATGTTGGAAAAGGTAAAACATGGTTTTTTCCTTTTGCACAAACTTCACACACTGATTTCAACTTGCTGCTCAAATGTGGTATTCCATGAACCAACTCTTTCTTCTACATATCAATGACATAATCCAAGTTTGCATGTCTATACCTTCGATGCCATAATTGAGTTAACTCTGTCAATGGAATAGCAACAAATGCTCCATCCACTTCTGTCATTTTAATCTTAAAAACTCTGTTAATCATTGGAACTTTGTGCACCAACTCACCTTGTTCATTAAAAATCCTGCACATTTCATCTTCAAAATGAACTTTGTATTTCTTTTCCAATAGCTGACCAACACTAATCAAATTCTGATCAAGTTCAAGGATATAATACACTTTTAATGGACCCTCGTCTTAGTCAACAGAATCGGAAAAGCCGAAATCTATTTAGACCAAATTATTTAATCTCATTAATTTCTTAATTAAAATTAATTTGCCACTCGATAGACAGTAATCACGGATTAACTAATCTATTCGGCAATTTA
>JANVCQ010000230.1:36668144-36700639 GCA_025531925.1 Erythroxylum plowmanianum
GGTTGTCCTTTTCCTTGTTAAATTTTATGCTGTAATTTGCTTCATAATCTTGTCTCTTTTATTTCAAAAATATACCAGCATATCCAACCTAACGGTAAACACAAATTAAACATCAGTTAAATATTTTATCTTAAAAATAGGGTTGAAATCACATAGAAATACATAAGAAAATATAAGATAATTCAACCCTATCAATGATCCAGGTTGATTATTTGGAATGTTGTGTAGGTTAGCTTGGAAGTTTGGACAGGTTTTTGATTGTTGTTGGGATGAGGAGTTATTAACAGGGTATGTATTTGGTGATTGTTGGCTTGATGTTTGTGTGTGTATTGGTTGGTAAGGCATTTGGTGTCTATAGGTTGGTTGAGATACATATGGATGTGTGGTATGAAGTTGTGGTGAGTAAGTTTGAGACAACAAAGGCTGAGAAGTAAAATGTGGTGGATATGATGCATTTTCAGAATTTGCAACATAATGTGCTTGATAAATTTATGATCCAGGAACATTTTGGTAAGGCTGAGGTTTAATTGGCATTTGGTTTGATGAAGTGTTTTGTTTTTGTAAGGGATGGATTGGTGGTGGCTTGCCAAAAATGGGGCTATGAGGATTTTGTTGCTCTTTCATCCATTTCTCATAACACACTCTCTTTGAATGTCCCCTTTTTCTGCAATGTATGCAGTCCGCATTCTCATTCCAAAAACATTCTTCAGCAGCATGGTTGTTCTTCCCACAAAACTTGCAATTTGGAAACATTCTCCATCTTGAAGTTCTAGTTCCACTTTGCAATTGGTTAGAGTTGTTTCCAGGATATTGGTTGGTAGCTTGGTAATTTTGGGGATGGTTCAAGTAGGGTAATTGATGAGGGAATGGTGTTTGAGAGTACATTAGAGGTATCTGATATTGCATTTGGTTTTGGTAGGTCTGGTTTTGAGGAAATGAGGTCTGGTAAGGATTTTGAGTGCTTTATGGTTGGTTTTATGAATGTAGAGGCATCTAAGGTTGCACAACATTTGATTCAAGGTGGTTTTGAGTCAGATTTTGAGTTTGGGTGAGAATTGGTGGGTTTTCTGGCACTTTAAAATGTTTAGCCTTCAAAGCATACTCTCCCCTTCCCTTCGAATCCCATGTCTCTCTTCATGCATCTCCAGCATATTAAAAACTTGCTCTAATGTCACAGAATCTGGGTCATTACTAAATTGTCATTCTATAGGTGCTATGCTTGCTTCAAATCTCAATGGCAATCTGCTCCGAAACTTGTCAATCAATCTATTAGTATTAGTGTTTTCTCCAAACTCCTTTGGCTGTTGAACTAAATTCATGAATCTGGTTTTTGCAGCTCCCACATTCTCTTCATCCTTCATCGAGAAATTCTCAAAGTTTCTCATTATAGCCTATTTCTTTAACCTCAAAGACTGAGCTGAGCCCACATACTCCAGCTTCAATGTTTCCCATAATTCTTTAGCACTTTTGCAACTAACATGTCTTAGCAAAATTGTCTCACTAACTACTGACCTTAGAAAAACAAGAGCTTTGAAGTCTTTGTCTCTATCCTGCTTAAGTCTTGTTAATTGTTGGTCTGTTAGTTCTGTTATTCCCTTAACATCAGTCACTCCTTCATTCACCACATCCCAACATTCACACATTCTAAGACAGTCCTCAACTCTAAGAGCTCTGTAATTTTCACAAGTTAAGACTAATATATTAGCTTGTACACTTTGCAAATTCATCATGGGGAAACTCGTACCTCCATGGTTTTGGTTCAATATAAGGTGTGTGAACCGTGTAGCCCTGATACCACTCTAGCAAGGGAGAACAGAACCTTCTTCTCTACCCAAATCTCAAGCTTGAAGGTGACTTTAGTTGACACTCTCCAGCAGCAGCTTCTGAGCTAAATGGTTTTGCTCCAAAGAAAAGAAATTTTGCAGAAGATCAACATTCACTCTTGATTATACTAAATGTATATTCTGTAAAATGTAGTAGTGTCACTCTAATAAACAATGTATGTATCTCACAAGTGTTTGTAAAGGTTTTGGTTCGAATAGAGACTATGAGATGATGCCAACTCTTCAAAAATGAAATTTTCAATTTCAAGTTTGTTTCTTTCCACTCCAAGAATCTTATCTCAGCACAACTCTCTCTACACAATTCCAAAGCAACTCAAAATGAACAACAGAAAAAAAAAAAAAAAAAAAAAAGTAAGGATTTTTCATACACAGATGAAGAAGAAGATGGTTTTTCATATATTTTGCAACTGTTACATTACATGAAAAGTGATCTGGATCTTTTCATATTAACTCTCACACATTTTGTGCCATCTTACATCAATGGTTCAAAATGAAGGACAAAACATAACTAAAGAGCAAGATTTTGACATATATCTCACTCTCATTGGTTCATCAAGGACAAAAGCAACACTGCTGTTTGAAACATTAACAAACTCTGACAATAGTATCACCTAATGATTTTAAAGCTGCAAAAAGTAAAAAGACAAAAAAACTTGATGCTGCAGGAACAAAGGTTGATGTGCGGTTTTAAACTAGCTCAATTCCTTTTAATGGCAATTGATACTTTAGCTTTGAAATCTTCTACTTCATTGACTTGCATGACTTTTCCATAATTTCTTTAGGAATTATCAAACTCTGCTTCAGGTTTTCTTCAACTGATGTAAAGCCAGCTCTATACTTGCTTCATACGTTCTGATTCTTCATCATTTAGTTTCCCATTTTATGTTGCTTCATTCATTCCACCTTTCTTGCACTTATATTAATCATTTGAATTCTGTTCTTTGGATCCAAACACTTCTGAATTACTCTTAAGATCATCATCTCTAGCTTTCTTTTATACACAGGAATTTTGTTCTTCATTCTGCCTCTCTTCTTCACTTTTACTGATCTTGCCAATTCTTCCACAAATTTCAGTATAGCAGGCAGCATGAAACAACACAAATCAACAATTATAACAAGAATAGAAGAGACAAAGGAAAAAGATATTGCACGTATTACCATCAGGATGGTCATTTGGCTGACAATTGCTTTGAGAAAATTGATTATCTTGATTGGTATAAAGGGAGGAAGGGCAACATAACTGGCAAAGTTGCTACACAAGTGAATGTTAATGAGGGATCTGAAGTTGATCAAGAGACTCCACTAGATGCTCAAGGCACACGAGTATATGTAATTGATCAGGAAGGATGTCTGCCATGTGTGAAGAGATGATGAAGATGATTAAAGGTAAAAACATCATTGCCTCTAGTACAGGTCCCTCGGTTAACTTTGCAGGTATTGTCTTTGACTTTTCAGCTTATACTTCTTGCATTATTGATGATTCATGTAGAACCTGGATTATTGGTACTGGAGCTTCTGACCATATGACACCCTTCTATCACCTATTCTACAAGACTAAAAAACTTACCAAACCTATATTTGTGAGTTTGCCTGATGGTATCAGTAAGCAGGTAACTAAAACTAAGCTCACATGTTTCCATACACATTGTCCTCTATGTACCAAACTTCAAATAGAACCTACTCTCTGTCAGTAAGTTCACTCAGAGCACCAAGTTTAATGTTCTTTTTCACCCACAACATCGTGTCTTTCAGGACCTTTCGAATGAGAAAGTAGTGGCATTTGGAAGAGTTCATGGAGGCCTATATAAGTTGCTAGCAATGGCTCCTGAGACCAAGTCTAATAACTCAAAAAATGCTCATGTTTCTGCTGTTCATACTCCTAATACCACAGCTCATTCTCATAGTTCAAAGACTTATTATAATGTTGATGATATTAAGAAAGATTTACATCTGTTACATGCAAGATTAGGGCATTCTTCTTCGAGTAAAATGACTCATATTCCTACTTGTAAACATCACAAACTCAATGAAAGTTTCTATGTGATTCTTGCTCCATAACAAAGAGTCATAAATTACCTTTCTTGAGAAGTTTGAGTACTATTTCCACTGCTTTTGTACATACTGACTTGTGCGGGCTATAAAGTTGCAAATATATGTGGTACACACTACTTTATTACAATGGTTACAAACATACATTTTTCACCTGTGGCAAAATTAGCTACTGTCAAAAATTTTCTTGCTTTAGCAACAGCAAAGAAGTGGCCTGTTTATCAGCTAGATATTAAAAATGATTTCCTTCATGGTTATATTGATGAGGCGATATACATGATGCCTCCTAAGGGATATAAGAAAGTCAGTTAGTATAAGTAAAGAATAAATTTAGCTATTTACAGATCATGACCTAACTTTTACATATTTACACATACTCTTCACATATTATGATAGGAATAGAAATAGAGATCGTATTATTTACTTAATCAGTAGGTACAACAATAAAATACTTCCTGGAAAAGTAGTTTCGAAACCAATACAATACATTTTCCAGAAAAAAGTAGAATGCCTCCTCTCACTGTACAGCTCTCTCTATATTCTTGTGCCCCCTCCCCCCATATACAATCTCTCTCCATAACTAACTCATAACAACCTGTCTATGTGGCATTTGTCCCTTCCCCATCTTACCCCTACGAATGTAGGTTTGGATGGGCTGTGTACTAACACTAGCTGGCTGATCACTAACACTAGCAAGCTGGTCACTAGGGAAGGTAATAACAATTCCCTCCCCCTCAATAAGCACCTTGTCCTTAAGGTGAATGGAAGGGAATTGCCCCTTTATAAATTCTACATCTTCCCAAGTCGCCTCTTCTGCTAGTTTGTCTCTCCACCATATAAGCCACTGGAGGATACTACTCCCCTTGGACTTAGAAATTCGTGAAGCTAAGATTGCCTTCGATTCATCCAAGTTTCCTTGATCCATCTCCAACCCTTGGGGAAGGTTGTGCTCAATCAAATGGTTGCCCAAGGCCTTCTTCAGCTGAGAAACATGGAAAATCAGATGAACCTTTGATGAAGGAGGGAGTCGTAGCTTATAGGTAACCTAACCCACCCTCCTAGTTATCTTGAAAGGCCCATAGTATCTTGTTGTCAACTTAGAACAAATCCTCCTTGCCACTGTGAGTTGTCTGTGGGGCCTTAGTTTAACATAGACCAAATCACCTACATGAAAATGCACCTTTCTTTTGTGATTATCAGCTGATTTCTTCATCATAGATTGTGCTCTTACTAAGTTGTGCTTTAGTTGACGTAATGCTTCATCTCTATCAACCAAAGCTAGAGCTACAGATTTCACTTAAGTCTCTCCTTGAGTGAAATGTAGCAGGGTAGGAGGGAGACGACCATACACAACAAAAGGAGTTCATCCAGTCAAAACATGGTAGTTCGTATTATACAATATTCAGCCTATACTAACCAAATAGACCAGTTTTTAGGTTGCTCAGAGGTGAAGCAATGAAGATAAGTTTCTAGACACCTGTTGATCACTTCGATTTGTCCATCCATTTTAGGATGGTAAGAGGAACTCATCTTTAATGTTGTCCCTTGTAACTTGAACAACTCCTTCTAGAAATTGCTAGTGAAGAGTGGGTCTCTATCACTTAATATGGAACTAGGAACTCCATGTAATCTCACTATATCTCGGATGAATGTTTCAGTCACAATTTTAGCAATGTAGGGATGTTTAAGAAGTGAGAAATGAGCGTACTTAGATAAACGATCAACTACCACCAAAATTACCTCATAACCGTGTGACTTAGGAAGCCCTGTGATGAAATCCATGGAAACTTCCTCCCAAATCAGTTGAGGTATGGGTAAGGGCTGCAGTAGACTAGCTGGAGACAATGCCATGTATTTATGTTTCTGACAAGTGGCACATTCACGCACAAACTTCTGAATAGAAAGTTTCATTCCCAACCAAAATAGTTCACAAGCTAATCTTTTGTAGGTTTTGAGGAAACCTGAATGCTCTCCAGAAGGTGAAGCATGATACTCATGTAGAAATTGAGGGATTAGCACTGAAGTAGATGATAAGACCAATCCATTTTTGTAAAACAATAAATCATCTCTTAGGTAGAAATCAGGTTTAAAATTAGGATCTGCTTTGAATGCTGTCATAATTGAGTGGAGCTTAGGGTCCTCCTTAAGCTCTCTTCGTACTACATCCATATCAAGCCAAAATGGAGCTGAAATTGCTGAAAACAATAATTTGTCATCTTCAACCCTCGAAAGAGCATCTACTGTCCCATTCTGCTTCCCCGATCTATAGATTACTTCGAAATCCAATCCCAACAATTTAGCTTGTCGACATTGCTGATCTATGGAGGGAATTTGTTGATCCAACAAATGCTTTAAACTTTTATGGTCGGTATAGACCTTGAAATGCCTCCCGATTAGGTAGTGTTTCCAATGTTGAATAGCCATTACTATTGTCGTTTCTTCCTTCTCATAAACTAATTTAGCATAAGTGGATTCAGTCAAAGCCTTACTGAAAAATGCTATTGGGTAGCCCTCTTGTATAAGGACTGCACCTAACCCTCTCCCTGAAGCATCACACTTAAGAGAAAATTCCTTAATGAAATCGGGTAAAGCCAAGACAGGTGCTGAAGTCAACTTCTTTTTCAATTCTTCAAAGGCTTCTTAAGCCTCATTTCCCTAGCTGAAACCATCCTTCTTTGTAAGTTCAGTGAGAGGCTTAGCAACCTTTCCATAGTCTTTGACAAATTTTTTGTAGTATCCGATGAGTCCTAGGAATTCCCTCACCCTTTGACATTCTTAGGAATAGGCCACTCCAAAATGCTTTGGATCTTTGAGGGATCCATTGCCTTCATAGGATATGATGTGGCCTAGGTACTCCACCGATTGTCGCCCAAAAATGCATTTCTTCTTATTTGCCATAAGCTAATTATCCAATAGCAATTGTAACACACAAGCTAGGTGCTCCAAATGTTGATTCCAATTTACACTATAGATCAAAATATCGTCAAAGAAAACTAAGACGAATTATCATAGTAGAGGCTTAAAATTTGAGTTCATGGTAGATTGGAATGTTGCGGGTACATTTATGAGGCCGAAGGGCATCACTAGATACTCATAGTGTCCCTCATGGGTTCAAAACCTTGTTTTATAAGTGTCCTCCTCCCTAAGTCGGATATGATGAAAACCTAACTTTAAATCCACTTTAGAAAAATATCTAGCCCCATGTAATTCCTCCATTAGCTCATCTACAACTGGAATAGGGAATTTGTCTGAAACTATAAGCTTATTTAGAGCACGATAATCGATGCACATCTACCCTCCTTCTTCTTGACAAGAATAACCGGACTTGAAAAAGGGCTAATACTATGCCTTATGACCCCAGTTTCTAGTAATTTTTGGATTTGCCTCTCAATCTCATCCTTGTGATGGTGTGCATGTTTATACGGATGAATGTTCACTGGCTCTGCCCCTTCCTTTAGATTAATCGCATGGTCATGCTCCCTCCTCGATGGTAGTGCCTTTATCTCCTGGAAAACCGACCCAAACCTGAATAAGACAACCCTCAATTCCTCTTGCTGACCTTCATCTAAAGTCCCTATCTCTTCATATAAGGTTCTGCCTATTCTTAAAGACCACAACAACCCTTCCACTTCCAATTCCTGATGCTTCAAAATCTATTTTAGTGCATGAGGAGAAGAAGTGTGCATGTTGATCCCCTGCAGGGTTACCTCAATTCCCTTTCGATCAAATGTCATGTACATATTCTTCCAATTAACCTTCACCACCCCTAATGTTTCAAGCCATGCAACCCCCAAAATCAAATCAGGCCCTCCCATATCAAACACTTATGCATTCACACTGAACCCCTCTCCATTTAAGTCCAATTTAATCTCCTTACAAACTCCTTATGAGAAGGAATGATGCCCATCCCCCAACCTCACTCCGAAATTTCTAGTCGACGTAATAGTTATTTCTATAGCCTGAACCAATCTCCTGGACATAAAATTGTGGCTAGCTCCATTATCTACCATAATGACAATAGGCATCTCATTTAACTTACCTATTAGAACCATCGACTTCGGGGGTGAGGACTGATGCCTCTCTAATTCCCTGAACTCTACCAAATTGCACACCAATTCCTAATCTTCTTGTTGTTCTACTACCACTGGCACTTCCTGATTATTCTCTCCAACTTTAGCTTCATCACCCTTCCGAATTATTAACCTATATTCTTTATCTGGACAGCGGTAGAGGGGACCGAAAGTCTGCCCACACTTAAAACATAACCCTTTTGCCCTCCTTTCCATAAGCTTATTGTAGGTCAAGTTACGAGTTCCCCTCCATTTTGGGTTCCCTGATCGGTGACCATCAGAAGTGGGACCTCTCTACTTGTTGGGTAGCTCCTTTACTTCACTCTTAATATTTCCAGCTGCATGGTTCGACTGAGCTGGACGATACATGTTGGAGTTCGGGGCCCAAAGTTCGAATGAAAGCCTTTGGGTTTTCTCCTCCCTTCTCCTGGCCAAATCACACCTTCACCAACTAATTCCCTTTAAACCTTCCTTGTGATAGAAATGAGCCGAGCTCAAGTTGGGGGATTGTGGGTTCGAACTTGGTTCTTCACTTCTTCATGCAACCCACCCAAAAACAACTCATGTACCATTCTTCTGGAAAATGGCCAATTTGCAACGCTCTCTCAAATTCATCAATGTATTCATCCGTCGAACCTCACTGGGAGACCGACTTCAATTGTTCTATCGGATCACCCTTGTCCTTACCCCCATAACGTTCGAACCAAGAACGTTTGAACCTCTCCCACGTCATGCGTGGGTCAAACTCCCGAAAAATCATAAACTAGTATAGTGTTGCTCCCTCCATGCAAATCTGGACCATAGGCAAACGTAGTTTAGGTGGAATCTCGTGAATCATAAAGTATGATTTAGCTCGCGTAACCCATGCAAATGGGTCGTCTCCATGGAATGTAAGAAGGTCGACTCGACGAGTTGCATTCCTATATTCCTCCCATGCATGCTCGGTAGCAGCTGAGGAAACATGCTCATTTGGTCGATGGTTACCGAAACCCTGAGAGCCACCTGTGGGTCTGTTCCCACCTTCCGAATGTGTGGGATACGTCGCTCTATCATTTCTAGCTAAAGAAGACGCGTGCGCATGGTGGACAAACACCGGTGGTACCTCTCCTACACTCACGTTCGGTTTCTACAGGTTCTTTGCCAACAGCATCTGAAACCCATCTCTCAACTTCGACTGTAATAGACTTTGAGATTTGGCCAATGTCTTGACGCTAGCCATAAGAGTGCTGAGCTGCATCTAGAGGTCCTTCAGGGTAATGTCATGTGATTGAACCATTCCCTCTTGGGCTGAGAGGGATGATTCCTGTATCCTAAGAGATGCCTCCACTGCAGATACTCTAGCCTCCATTCTAGTTTGCATATAATCTCTCCATACTTGGCCTCTCAATGAAAGCACCAATTGATAGGAATAGCAATAGAGATTGTATTATTTACTTAATCAGTAGGTACAACAATAGAATACCTCCTGGAAAAATAGTTTCCAGGCCAATATAATAGCTATATTTTCCAGAAGAATTAGAATATTTCCTCTCACTATACAGCTCTCTCTATATTCTCGTAACCCCCCCCTCGCCCCATACACAATCTCTCTCCATAACTAACTCATAACAACCTGTCTATGTGGCATTTGTCTCCTTCCCCATCTTACCCCTATAGATGTAGGTTTGGATGGGTTTAGTGGGCTGTGTACTAACACTAGCAGGCTGATCACTAACACTAGCAAGCTAGTCACTAGGGGAGGTGCTAACACATTAAGGGGTTGCTTTCTCTTTATGAAGCATCATTTCTCGTGGAAGAATGTGAGAGCATCTTGGAGGAGGCAAGAGATTTGCCATGCAACATCTTAAAGAGTATGCAAACTACAACAAAGGTGATTACATGTCCATATTTTTCTCATGCCCTAGAGCTCTTGTTGCATTGGAGAATGCCAAGGTTGGAAGCCAGATGGCACATGGATGTTTGCCAAAGTAAAGAAGCCATGAATCCTCTGTGTTTTGAGTTTACAAAAATAGAATACAACAATCTGCAGGCAGTTCACTAAGGGGATATGAAACGAGTTTCCGAATAAACTTTTTTCTTGTATATTTTCTCTTATTGCTTCAGTTCATTTAACGCCTCAATTTTAGATTGGTTAGAAGAAAATAGTCAGGAGTTAATTAATTTTTTTGTAATCTTTTGCTAGAAAATAATTAGTTCCAAATGATTATTTGGTATAATTTTTTTGTAATCTTTTGCTAGAAAATAATTAGTTCCAAATGATTATTTGGTGACTATTAATGGCTATTTTTATTAAATAAAAATATTTTAAAAATAATATTATGTACTAATTATAATAATGATAGTCACCAAATGATGACTAATTTTATTTTTAATATACATACTACGTCTCTTTCATCGATATTTTCTAGTTTAAAAGAAAATTTATCTAAAAATTAAAAATTATAAAGATTTTTAAGACAATTTTAAAGGTAAAGGTTTTTTTTAAAATTCTTAAACTATTAGGAAAGGTCCATATCTATAACTAATTTATTTAAAATACTATATAGAGGTAAGGTTGCGTACTATCAGATCCTTTTAGACCCACTTTATTGCAGGACTTCGGACTGGATGTAATGATGATGACGACGAATGTCCGAATACAAGTATCTCAAAATATTTATGAATATGATCATATTAATTGCATCATATAGTAGTGCCAAGCTAACATACAATTCTCTAAACCTTTCTAAGGGTAGATACTGATTATTTCACTCCAAATAATTTGTCTCGATCAATAGAATGCCACATGCCATATTTTAGCTTCGACTAATAGGACCTAACCAATCATCGTATTGCACAGATTAAAACAAGCAAATACACACATCCTTCAAGGGACTCACCTCACATCATAATATGCATAAAATAATATAAATATTATAACATTTCACACGCATGTACCGATTAACATTGTAAGATGCAACCACAGACAATGCCTAAGTTTTCATTGACATCTCCTCAACAATTGAAAACGAACCTTGCATGCATATTAGTAACTATATGTTAATAATAACATAATTTTAGATTCAGTAAACATTTGAAACCTCTTATACACCACATTTTTTTTTTAAGAAATAATTTCATTCACAAGCCTTAAAGGGCAGCCATGAACTGATTACAACATAGGGCTGTTAAAGAGGCAAAAAGTTCTAAGGATGGAACAAAATTAGCATAACATGTTAAGAAATGTGACTACTTAGAGACAATAAATAGTCAATCTAATTTCCATCTTCTTCTGAGAGAGGAGCTTATTTTTTATATGAGATTATGGGCCACTATAATTTCTTTGATCTAACAACTCACTCTATGAGCAAAAACATATTTCTCAAATTTAGAATTTTTTAAAATCTTTGAGTTCTTTTCCTTCCAAATCTTTCCCCCATTCTTTTGCGTTGATTTTAGCTCAAACTAGGATTTCATTCTAGTTAATGGAGGGAAAATCCAAGTTCAAATAATGAAGCATTATGACCTAAATGGAGGAAGAGTATCCACATTGAAAGAAAAGATGTAAGGTAGTCTCAGGAACTAAATTACAAAGGCAACAAACCTGATCAAATTGAAATTGTGTGCATGTCTTTTGTTTTCAATCTACCTCTAGTAACTAACCATGTGATGGGAGGCTTTGGGCATCAATGATCCTTTCCAAAGAATGTTGTACCAAGAAACATAAGGAAGATGGGACATGAGGAATTGGAGAATTCCCCATTACTTGTGGAGTTCCAGACAATTTTATCCTTCAAAAGTTGGTTATGTAAATAAGTTGGAAGATAAGAAAGCAATCTATCTATACCTCTTTTAATGGCTAGCCAAGAACACTAATAAAAAATTTTGGAGACTCTAGCATGAGCTGGAATTTTGGCTACAAGGGATGAGATTTTACTTCTTGTAGATAGTGGACTAAAAGATGATCAATTATCAAACCAAAACTATGTGTCCTCTTCATTTCCAATATATATTTTGAAAAAAGAATACATAGTCTGTCTTTTCCTTAACATGAGGATAAAAGGCCAAGAATGCTCCGTTTTTTCCTTTAAATGCCAAAAGCTAGATTCTTTCAAGTAGAATTGATTTGTCCACTTACTCCAAAGTGCTTCCTTGTTATTAAAGAGTCTCCATATCCTCTTTTCCACTAGCAATATTTGTATCAAGTTAATTGAGACAAATTGTCCAATTGCTCCAAAATGCTTCCTTGTCATTGAACAGTCTCTATATCCTCTTTGCCACTAGCATTATTTTTTATCAAGTTAATTAAGACAAATCCTAGGCCCTCTTCATGCTTTTTCAAGTATAACTCATCCCATTTAACTTTGGAGCCCTTAGGATTGTCATATTTACCATTCCAAAGAAAGTTCTTTATGCATTTCTCCATCTCCTTATTAATCTTCTTTCGAAGGAATGGACGTGAGCTCCAATAAGTATGAAGATCTGTCACAACAGCTACAATAAGTTGAACCCTACCAGCTTGAGAGAGTGTTCTATTATGCGATGCGTTGATTTTCCTTTGAAGTTCTCCAATAAAAGGAGGTAGTCAGTGAACTTAAGCTTCTTTGATGAAACAAGGATTTCAAGATATTTAAAAGGTAAGCTATCAACATTCAATCCACCTATATTCCTTAACATTTTAACATTAGTAACATCAAAGGAAAAGTAAATCTTACTTTTCAGTAAGTTTACACTAAGGCCAGATATTTTGCAGAATTCTTGAATGGATTTTTGAATAATAGATATAGAGTGTGATGAGCCCCACAAAGCAGCATAAGGTCATCTAAAAAACTAAGGTGAGTGAGCTAAAAATCCTTGCACATCGAAAATTCTGGGATGAGCCACAAAATAAGTGAATTTGTTATTATTGGTGGAAAGTAACCAATGTTCTGCAACAATTGATATCAAAGCTAAGGTTTTTTTTTCTTAATATGCTTTATGGTTGCAACGTTATCTGATCTTCCACATTAAAAAATATTTTTCCTTGGGCTATTGGCATTTCGCATTGACAGCTATTAGATAGTAATTATAGCAAAGATGACAGAAATCAGAGATACAATCGCATTAACCACATCGAAAGTTTCTATCTCTTCTATTCTAGCAAGGACTGTTGTAATAAATGCAAGATTTGTGATGGAAATTTTTTATGGTATAAGTCATTTCGACATATGACAAAGTGAGATTCAAGATGCTATTTTTTAGCAAGGTCTTGAGATTGTCATTAAAGAAAAGAAACCAGATGATGTTGAGGAGAAAGATTGGAAGACTATAAATCGTTTGGCATGTAGTACAATTCAATCGTGTCTTTCCAGAGAGCAAAAGTATGTTATCTCGAAATAAACTTCTGCATCTAAATTATGGAACGTGTTAGAAGAGAAATTCCTAGAAAAAAGTAGCCAGAATAAGCTCCATATGAAAAAGAGACTGTTTCGTTTCTCTTATATTTCGGGTACCACTATAAATGATCACATCACCAATTTTAATTAGTTAGTTACTGATTTAATAAATTTGGATGTGACATTTAAAGATGAAGATCTGGCTTTGATATTGTAGACATGAATTGAGAAGGAAGACAAAGGAAGAACATACAAGTGAAGCAACAGAAGATTTAGTAGTCAAAGGTCGTTCGTAGAGTCAGACTAAAGCAAAGAAAGGGAGATCGAAGTCGATGCTTAAATTGAGCAAAGATGAATGTGCCTTTTGTCCAGAAAAAGAACATTAGAAAAAGGATTGTCCAAAGCTGAAGAATAAAAACAAACTTGATAACGAAATGACTGTTGCAAATTTGAATATTGTTGAATGTGAAGATACAGACTCGGATCTTTCATTGGTTGTTACATCCTCAATAAGTCCTTCTAGTCTATGACTGCTCAATTTAGGTTGTAGTCATGACGTGTATCCCAATCGGGATTGATTCTCTAATTTTAAAGAGCTAGAAAATAGAGTTGTCTACACAGTAAATGAAAATCACTGCACTACAATTGAGATTAGATTAATTTGCTTAAGGAATCACGACAAAACACTATGACTATGACAAATGTAAGATACGTGTCGAGTTTGATGAAGAACATCATTTGTATGGGAGTCCTAGAATTAAAGGGCTATATTGTAAAAACAACAAATGAAGTAATGAAAGTCATCTCTGGTACACTTGTGGTAATGAAAGGAATTCGAATAAACAATATCATGTATTATTACTAAGGTAATGTAGTTATTAGAATAACAGCAACAACTTCTAATGATGATCAAGAGCTAGAAGCAGTTAGGTTATGGCACATACACTTGGGACATGCAGGTGGAAAAATCCTTAAAGATATTAGTAAATCAATAATTGTTGAAAGGAGTTCAGGCTTGCAAATTAGACTTCTGTGAACATTGTGTTAAAGGGAAGTAGACAAGATTGAAATTCAACAGTGCAATCCATGATACAAAAGGTATTTTGGATTATATTCACTCTAATATATGGGGACCTTCCAAAACAGCTTCTTAGGGAGGAAAACAATATTATGTGACCTTTGTTAATGATTTTCCTAAAGAGTATGGGTGTATACTATAAAGAATAAGAATGAAGTACTGGAAGTGTTCCTCAAATGGAAGAAGATGGTAAAAACTCAAACAGACAGAAGGATTAAGCGTCTCCGTATAGATAATGGTGGAAGTACATGAGTGATCCATTTTTAAAGGTTTGCGAAGATAAAGGTATTATCAGACACTTCATATTCAGGTATACACCACAATTTAACAGAACGTATGAACCGGACATTGCTAGAAAAGTTCGGTGTATATACAACCCATCTATTTTTTATTAAATAATTGATGAGTCAATTTTACAAAACTCTCTACCCTTCACTCTATCATTTATAATTATACGTTTGCTCTTCCAAAAGGGCATGGTTTTGGCACCCTTGGGTCTCGGGACGAAGGAGAGAGTGAAACATACATATGGTGATCCACCTGCATGCATTTCACTTATATTCTTCTTAGACAATCGACAGTGCCTTATCAGTAGGCACAGGCATGACTTGTCTCAACTCAGACCATTCTCGTTCAGTTGTGGATACTGCACTAGCCTCCTTCTCATTATTCATCATCTCTTCTTTGCTTTTTCCCCATAAAACACTATAAAGACCTCCAACTAGCAATAACCCACCAAGGATACTGCAAGAACAAGCAAAGAGAAAAGATTATAAATCTCTCAGCCTTCATACATTAATTACGGGGTTTCTTTAAATGGCTGCTTATCTATGTGTGTGTAATTACCTTCCTAAACTTGTGTCCTCGCACAGTAGAAACGCAGAGCATATGATGGTAAAGATCAGGTTTAATGGTGTTGTCGTCGCTAGGAAAACTGGTCCTTTCTTCTCTATGACCCATGCTTGTAGATAGAATGTAACCCCGGTCACTACAACTCCCTGAAACAACACAAACTTTAATTTAGCTGTTGGAAAAATGATGAGCTCAGGTGGACTTATACAATCACACAAATAATAATGAAGGAAGAATATTATTAAAACAGATATTTTATTTTCACCAAACTCGTCTTAAATGATTATTTATGGATTGAATAAAAAATTTTGAATTCACTAATTTAATATCACTTAATGTTATAATACAAAAAGATAAATACTTCCAATGATATAATAAAATTTTTACAATAGAAAAAAATGATTAGTCTACCTTCATTTTATTATAATTCTCTTTAAATAATTTTAACTAATTAAACGTTGAATTTAATTTAAATTTAGACACAATTACTTGTAAAATAATTCTTAAATCACTTGAATTAATTAAAAAATAATTATTCAGTTGTTCCTTTTAAAAATTGTTGCAAATTCTAAAAATCAAATTTAGTTCTAATAAAAGGTTTCATGAATTGTGGTATGTATAATTTTTGCTATTTCTCTAAACGAAAGCCTGAAATTGAAAGAGCAAAGGGGTTGTAGAATATGTATGGAAAGGGAGCTTTACACAGTAAGCAACAGCGAGAAGTCTGACATTCCAACCCAACTTCCACTCATTAGGATCTCTTTCAAAAGCAATGGCAATGGCAAAAGACTGAATAGAGCTCAGGAAACACTGAAGAGTGGTCAAGAGAAGCTTGGATGGATAGATTTTTAGAATCCTTGCCTGTCTCAAAACAGTTTCAGAGTAATAAACCACCGAGTAGAAACACTTGAAAGATTTAAGAAAATTCACAGAGCCATGACTAATACTCACCTGCAACACAAGCCACAAGCCCCAGAACGTGTTGGACATGAGCAGAAGGAAACAACCTTTTACCCACGTTTTTCCAGAAGAAACATGTGCTTCCAGTACTTGGTTCCTGTGATGTCCAAAAAGGTCGTGGAGACATGGGAAATGAAAGATGGGACCTCTGTAAAATGCGAGTGTTGCTACTCCAGACATGCAGATTAGTATTCCTGCAAGTTTGGTTATCCCTGAACTTGTCTTCAACTTCAAGACCTCCATCCTGAAATCGACAATTCCACAAACTTAAGAACAAGACAAGATACCAACTTTTGTCCGATTTGATCATTATATTAAACCCCATTTGTTGGTTCCACTAAGGACATCAATAATAATTGGCTATGTCTCAGGTATAATAACACCAAATTCAACACAAGACATGTTCGATATATAAGTACTAGGTGCCCCACAGAGCACCGGCAGAGGTGGATGGACCAGGGTTGCCTTGCATAAGCCAGACCAAATAAAGCTTCGATCCTTCCAAGGTTTTAACAGTTTAAGGTGATACTAGTTACATATATATTATGCTTTGGATATATACATTCTAGAATAATTATTAACCAAAAATATTTTTATATTTACAACTTCTACATATAATTTTTAATTTATAATAAAATTTTATTTTTGTATCATTTTTTGATTGATACGTGATATAATACGAAAACACTATTGCAAATTATAATTAACAGAAAAGAAGGAGAAGAAGAAAGTACATTGTTGAAATGCCATAGACATTGTTGAAACCACAAATTTAAGCAGTGTTTTAAAAAGGCTTGATGCTATGCCCCAAAAAGTGCATAAAACCAAATGAAACATGCAGCCAAAACAGAACGAAAGCAATTTATTCTTGAGCATTTAAGAAACCAGGCCATAGTTATTAAATCTAGGAAGGTCCCGATGAGATATCTGGCAGGTAATGTATGACTTGTTAGCATCCCCCCCTAAGGACAATTGATAAGGTTTTATGGCACATGGTAAAGTTCGATATTTATGTTCCCTAACGTCATCAGCTTAGCGACATGTCAAAGAGAAAAATTAAACTCATTAATTACATGTGTTTGATACTGAATAAAGTTGTTGATGGGGAAAAAATATCTTTTTAACCGTATGTATGTACTCTTTCAACTTCATTCATGTGCTTCACTTCACGACAGTTTCTTTCTTTTACTTGTCAATCCTTCTTTTAATTAGTTATAATCCGATGTACTTACCAGAGGTTGAATTTCGATTGCTAGGGAAGCAATTAGATCAAACCTCAATTGTAAGAAATGTTAATAAGAGGAAGGGAATGGTTCGGTTTGACATATGGCCAATAAGGGCATATGATTAAAATATTATAGATTCTAAAACTTTTATTTATAAAATATTTTATTAGACTAATATTTTTTTTTCATGTTATTCCGCCACCAAAATTTATAAAAAATAGAATGATATAAAATAAAAACGTTTGTTATGATCTATATCTCAGTAATTTTCGAAAACAACCTCTCTATTATTTAAGAGTAAAGCTACGTTCACGAGATTTTTTCAAACTCGACGTGTAGCCGAATTGTTATTGGATCATCGTTGTTATTATTATCATCTCTATAACTATTATAAATGTTTAAATCATAATTTATCATCTTTTTTTAATGTTAAATCAGATTAGAAGTCTGTTAAGAGTTATTTATTACTAGAGTCTTACCACTAGTGTCACTTCTTGTCTTCATCATCTCAATCTAATAGTGTATACTATTCTTTTGTTAATACATATAAGACAATATTATGCCTTTCGATTGTAAATTACAGTTCTAGTTGTGTTTCTTTTGTTAACCTTCGACTGTGTTGTTTGATTTCACTCCAAGATTGGTTCTAAAACTATACTTCTTAGATTTTCCTGAGAATCCCCTTACAAAGTACTTTTAAATGCTTAAGCAACTTCAAGAATCACCAGGTGAATCATTTACAGATCTTCATGTACTAAGAGATCTAGCAATGGAAGAAGTGGAAGATCGTACATGCTTAAGAATGCATGAATTATCATGGATACGCACATATCATGCTTGGCCATGTTGCAGCAATCCAAACAAGAATTTGATTGTTAGTTGATTAGTTTCAGATAGTGGGGTCATGAAAACACGCACCAGGAAATATCTTATAGGTTTTATCCTCGTATCTTAGCACAACAAATCAAACATGGCAATAATTATATGCTACAGTTGATAAGACTAAAAGCTTTACCTTAGTAAAAGTGCCAAGAAGAAAGTAATGACGGGAAGGGAATTTGTAGTTGCAGCTGCCAAAGTCGCAGATGTGTAAACTAGAGCGATCCCATATAGATCTAGGCTCAAAGTAATCCTACCACAAGAATCAAGTAGAAGTTGAAGTGTATATACTGATATATTTATATTTATATATGTACTAAGGCCATGAAATTGGAAGAAGAAACTTCGAAAGACACACGTACCCACAAAGCGAGAGCATAAAAATCTTGAAGAAGGTCACAAATGATAGGGATGGCTTATTTTTCCTAGAATTCATAGGTAAAATCATTATCAATCTCATAAGATTGACAATTTTCGTATATGTATAAAACGCTGAATATGAAAGAAGGGAAATAGAAAGAAATTTGAGTATTGAGTGTACCACTCGAAGAGCAAGGCAAGAGGGGCTAAGAAAAGGGTTGCTGCAGCTTGTCTGTAAAAGACAAAAACGAAGTTGTTCATTCCCCCGTTAAAAGCAGCTTTCGAAAGTAAGAACATGCCTGCATATATTGCCTGAATCAAAATTACTGCGATGCAAGGCTTTTTAGCATCCATCACTAACAATGAAAGGGTAGGAAATTTGAGCTTTAGAGATGGTTTCACTGATAGCTACTAGTTTTGCTGTCTAGAAGCACATCAATGGAGGTATAATGTGAGCTCAATAAGGTATATATAAGTTCAAAGCGTAAGGGGGCAAGGGAAGAGGAAGCACCAAACAGGAACACTAAACTCTCTCGTCTTTTCTATTGGGACTTGTGTTGTCACTGCTTTAATATGAGGGACCACTTAAAAGATGACAGCCGGTGTCTCTATTCATCAAAATCAGCACTCGTGCAGTAATTATAAAGATTGGAACCTTGAAAGCAACTTGTATGCCTCTTTTAATACCCTCTAGGATAAAACATGTGCATAACTTAATTTCCTGTTCTTTGAAGTCTTCTTTCCTAAAATGGAACTAACATGCCTCTTCCTGGGTAGTATTTACAGTACAACAGTCTTTGCTAGTTGCTGGCCTGATTGGAGGCACGCACTCAACAATTTGGGTCATGATTAAAAAATTAAATTCAATAAATTTGAATGGTTAAATTGTAAAAATCTTAAACGGATCAATTTTTTATTTCAGTTTTTAATTTTTTAATTTGATTTATTTTAATATTTTTGTTAAAATTTGATCAGTTTATTAATTAGTTAATTTTAATAAATAATTTTTTATAAAACAAAACAAACTAATTAATTTTTATTTAACAATTTTTCTTTTTAATTAAACTTTAAATTAAGGACGGTCTCTTTCAATTTCATTTAAAAATTTTCAATTTTATTCAATATTTAACTAATTTTATGACTGTCTAATATCAATTAAATCTTTTAAACCTTAAACCTTACCAGTTTAACTTTCTATCTGATTTTTAACATTGACTTTCGAATTGGATTTATTGATGAATTGTATTCAATTACATTTGTGGAGTTGAATTAAATTCGATTTATATTGTTTGAAATAAATTTATAAATATTAGAATTTAATTCAATTACATTGTTTGGAACACAATAAAAATGAATTCAATTACTTTATATGACTTTTTATCCTTAACTAAAAATAGTATGTAATTAATGTGTGTGTATTTTGTAGTAATTTTTATATTTATGATGTGTATATTTAGAAAAATAATTTTTAATGTTTTGAAAAGAATTGACTCTTCAATTCAGAATTCAATTCACATCATTTGAGATGTGAATTGAATTCATAAAGAAAATGAGATTTAATTACGTGGTTGAATTCAAGTCATCTTTTTTTTTAACATTCCAAACACATGAATTGAATTCAATTACGTAAAATTAATGAATTGAATCCAATTTATTGGTTTTCAAACGGCTAAGTGAAACACAAACTTTATTTAACCAAGGCCTAAATTATGGTAGAAGTGAGAAAAGAGGACTAGACTCTCAATAATAACGAGCAAACGACCCGATAATATCTTAGAAAATCACTTGGAATGCCTAATGTCAATAGATAGATAACTTGATTAAAAGTCGTAGTATGATGTTGTTTTATTAATTTAAGTTTTTCTTACATTCATAACTAAACCCCTATTTTTTATTAATGCTTCGAGAATTGTACATTAACCCACCCAACAACCAAGTTGGTTGAGAACTAAGAGGGACTTGTGAACTAGGTCATGGATTCGTTTAGTGAAACACAAACTTTATATAATCAAGCCCTAATCCTTTGTTTTTAGTAATGTTTTAAAAATTGGACCGAAAATTAAACTGGTAAAATAAAATATTTAAGGTTGAAAAATTCAACTGACATTAGATTATCATAAAATTAGTATAGAATAAAGATTGAACAAAATTAAAAATTTTAAAACAAAATTGAAGAAAGAAACTATCATTACTTATCGGAAAGAATAAAGTTTAATTGAATAAGGAGAGTGTTAAATGAAAACCAACTGGTATATTCTGGTTTATAAAAATTAGTTAGTTTACGAAGATTGGTCAAATAATTAATAAATCAATCAATTTGTAATAATAAATATTATTAAGATAAATCAAACCAAAAAGTTGCACAGTTCAAGATTTGAATAGGATTTTCTCAAATTCCTCCTACATTATAGCTCTCTGTTAGGGTATCTCATATTGACTAAACATAAAAATGTTAAAGGATTTATAAGTGGCAAGGGTCAACTATCCAAACGACTAGTTCTAATCATTTTGGCAATGGTTGATCCAAGTTCAATTCTTGTTAATAGGCTCTACACTTTACCCATATTAAAAATTCCAATATGATATCAGAGCGGGTTTGATTCGGATTATTAATTTCTCAGTTGTTCGTCTGAATATCCAGTCCCAACGGCCCGGTCCGGTTACCACTGCGTTTATTTCAAGTGACAACTGAATGTCCAATCTCAATTGCACTTGAGGGGAGTATTAGAGTATCTCATATTGACTAAGCATGAAAATATTAAAGAATTTATAAGTAGTAAAGGTCACTATCCAAATGACTAGTTCTAGTCATTTTGACAATAGTTGACCCAAGATCAATTCTTATTAATAGATTCTACACTCTACTTATATTAAAAATTTCAATACTCTCAAACTTCCTGCCCCGAATATATCATGGTTCAATGTACTATGGAAAGCATCCTTAAAGCCCAAAAGCTCATTCACAACTTTGCTAGCAACTAGAGGTAGATTAAAGACAAAAGACATGATTTATGGCTCTATTAACACTCTTTGTGACTTTTACAATGTTGAAGAATGTTAGAATCTCACATTGGAGAAAAAGAGGAAAGAAGACTAGCATATAAGTCTAATGGGCTATTCCACCTATCACCAATTGGTTTAGGATGGAACCTCACTTAGACTTGTATGCGGTATAACTTTCCTTCTCGTATGAACCCATAGGCCCATTATAAATTCTAACAAAGAAGAAAGGATAACCCATTTATACTTTAAATGTGAATTCACAACCTCTATTTGGATAGCATTCAGCATACCCTAAACCAACATTGTTTTGAATCCAATTGAGACAAGGTTCTTGAATGGGCAGAAGCAAAGTATCTTTTTATGAGAAATGACAGAATATGCTTAAGTCTTGGCCTCTATTGTGCAATTCATGTTATCTGGAGGGAAAGAAAACAAATGATTCATTAGTAGAAGAGAATTGACAAGTACACTCTCATTCATAATTTGCATTACTAGATCAAGGAAACTTTGGTAGCTCGTCAAATGACTTATCAACTAAGTTCTCGTATTAGAAGATGGTGGAACCTCTAGTTCTAGTTTTTCTCCTGGAATTAACTATGTTGTTATATCTTATTTTGTTTGACTCTGGCTGTATTGTTCCTTTTTTATGCCTTTCATGGTTATTAATGAATTCTTTTTTAATTTTCAGAAAAAGAGAAAAACAATTGCTATATTTTTAATGGTTAAATAAAATGTTAAATATATATAATAAACCATAAATTTTATATTTTAAAATAAATTATTTGAGGAATTAACAACTCAAAGATACACAAAATTTAAATGATTTTTTAAAGGTTCAAATTCATAAGACCCAAAAAAATTAATATTTGAAGATCTTGAAAAGTTCAAATATTTCAAATTTATTAGAATCTTAGAGCATTTATATTATTAAAGTTTTTCATAATTGTTGAGATGGATATTGTGAGTAATTCAGGTTTGTCATTTCCTAAACTATAATTATATCATGTGGAAGAATTGGCATGTGTCACCATAGACTATGATTAGAAATTATACTATTTAAATCTCCCAACTTTTCCTTACTGAGAAGAGTTTCTTTTACAGTAAAATTGAATTCACAATGAGTTCTTTTTTTTACATGAAAAGAAAAGAAAACTCAATACAAATTACATTACTAGTCGTGGGAAACAAATCCCTAACATGTCCTCTAAGAGGATTGAAAGGCACCCTATGGGTGTATTTTCCAAAGAAATGTTCCTTAGTTCAAACTATGCTGCAAAATTGGCAAGTGAGTCTACACACCGGTTGCTCTTCTTGTAAATGTGTCGCAATAGAACTATCCAGTTATGAGTAAATAGCTCATTGATACCTAGGACGAGGGGATCAAGGGACATTGATCGTGTAGATAGGGATGACATAATATTAATCACTGCTAGCGAATCCACTTCTAATTCAATTCAGCGATACCCCAGATTCCATGCAAGCTTAAGTTAAGATAGAATTTCCCAGAGTTCAGCAGAGATAGAGGAACAACGTCCAATATTCTGCATAAATCTTCCAAGCCAAGCTCCTGAACTGTCGCGAAGAAGGCCACCTGCTGTGACCGAAGAGGACGATCTTTTGCACACTCACTCCGTCCGTATTTAATTTCATTAATAAAATTCTAAGCACACGTCCCCACCTGAGATTTAAAAAATCACCGTGAAAGCAACTAAGGATTTGCTTGAACTTTCTTGATTTCTTTTTATTTTCCTAGTTTCGCACATACCTCAAACAAAGTAGTGATATATAAATATATGTCATGGTGATTGATTACTTAGCCATATCAGGATTATTCTATATATGCAGAGAAACTAAGAAGATGGTATTATACTAAAAAGTATCATAAAGAACTACTAATCCGAAATTAGAGGAGTGGGAAAATACAATTTAGGTCGTTTCACTATGTTACCATCAGCCTCCACCCATGAAAGAATTATTTCTTTAAGTCAATGTATAATCTTTTATGTTCAATGGCAACTTGTCAATGACGGTAGAACAGTATAGTTATTATAAATTAATTACGATTATACGATTCCTTCTTTTGATTTTAACGGGAATTCAGACCACTAGAAAGCAGTAAGAATGGATTTTGGTTTAGATTCTGCTTTAATTCATATATTTTATTCCAACAAGATCTGGCTAAAGCTTTAAAGATCAAAATTCTAGGTTCCTCTTTTCTTTCATGTTCATTAGCCCTTTTGTTTACCGGAGATTAATATGATTAATGGGCCACTTTAAAAAGATAAATATTATTTAAATATATAATGTTAATCAAGGCATCAAATAGAGAACATTTTTAGGCAATTAAAAGCAATTGATCCTATTTATAATACGTTTGCTATCGAGCATAGAGATGCTTAAATAGGTTCAAATATGCTACCAATAGACCATGTTCATGGACTCATAGAGTGTTACGAACGATCAATCATAATAATCAAAGAACAAGTACGAAAATCACAAACACACACAAATTTATGTAGTTCATCAAGATTTGACTGCATTCACAGACAGCTAGAGTTTTATTTCATTGTAAATTGTTTTTGGCATAGGTATACTAGGAGAAGAGAATATATTTCACTGTGAGTTGGATCCGCGATCATAGGCGTGGTATAAAGTCCAAAATATATTATCAAGCTTCATATCTTAACATAGGGATGACATATCAATTAGATTCTTCTTAAAGTCAATGAATTAAGTTCGGTTTAATTCAATTTCATGTATTCAAGTATAATCAAATGCAAATTCAAGTTTTATAATTTTTTGATTAAATTAAAGTCCTACTCGATCTATCCTAAAATTGTTGTATCAATTTAAACTTGATCTAAGTCAAATTCAAATATTTAAACTCAATTGCACTCGAGATTGAACCTGATCCAAACCCCTAATTGGCAATCCTATTTACTCCAATCAAATTGTGAATTTCTATCCAAAGAATGAGCCATTATCATCATCACTAAAATTGCCTAATTCACAACTCTCAAGAGTTTATTTTGTGCTAATATAGTCATACAAGAGTAGTTTAATCTCCATCAATTTTTTCTCTTTATCTATACTTAGTGATTAGTTAACTAATACTTCTGACTATGATTTAAGAGTGTTCCCCACAATAGAGTACATGACATTTTGGAGCTAGCACGAAGTGAAGTAGGATCAAATGGTAATGTGTAGACAGGGAGAGAACAGAGTGAGACAACCAGGGCAGCTTTTCATAACTAGTAAATAAAGTCATCAAACTTCATATTATTGCATGCAATTGTAGGCCAATGCAATAGCAGTAGACCTAGAGCCCCTTTTTATGTATAGTAGGTTTTATTTAGTTAGTAGCATTTTGACCCGTGTTCTTGTTCGTGTTAGTAAATATATAAGGCCATTTAAATTGGCCTTACACAACAGCTTAAGTTATTGTGGTGAAACGGTCATTTAATATGGTATCAGAGCCTCTATAATTAAGTGGTCGTGAGTTTAAATCCTACCACTCACCTATTATTCAGCACAAGATAGAGTGAGTATGTGCAAGTTTCAAGCCCAAAGGGCTTTAACTTAAGGGAGTGTGTTGGTGAATATATAAGATCAATTAAATTGGTCTCACACAACAGCTTAAACTATTATGGTGAAACGGTTATTTAATAGTTCGAAGCTACTAGTCTTACGGTTTTAAACTTTTAATACGATGAATGCCCTTGTTCTTTTTCACTTTTTGCCTTTATCAAGAATAGTTGCTAATTAATGTGGAGAATGGAAGTTTATTATCTTTATAAAAAATAAATCTTATTTTAAAAAATATGTGTTTAATATTCCAAAATTGACATAACATTTTCCAATTTCTTACATTTTAAAATATATGGATTTGGTGTTAAAATAGCATAACAAATTACTCAAATTTTACTATGGGATCTTGTAGCTAAATAAAATATAATATGTTAAAACTACGGAACAATATATTAAAAATAATATTTTTTTGGATTTTTTCACTTTATTATTAATTTTTTGAAGCTTTCAATTAAATTTCCAAAATTTTAAAGATCAAACAACTCATTCAAAAACTTGTCTTCATTAATGTTTTGTTGGAGTGTCTGCATCTTTACCAATATAATTTTTTAATTTATTGTGAAAAATACATTAATAACTATGTATTAGAAATATAGTTATTGGATTAATATTCAAAAATTATATAGAAAAGAAGATATTACGTAATCTTTTTAAATATCTGTACTATTATGTCATTTGCATTAGTAAAAATTATTAATATAGACTGAATTATAACATCAATTTTAAAATTTGAAAATATTGAACACTTAAATGAAAAAATCTAAAAAAATTTATAGCTTCATAACTTCGACAATGGCGACAACAATACTTAGTATGAATCCTGCTGAAACACAGGATCTGAGGAGATTTAATAGTTACAGTCTTAACTCTAACTAGTAGAGAGATTGTTTTTAAATAATCTACATGAAAAGAAAGAAAGTGAGAGAGAAAAAGAGAGAGCAAGAGCTAGGAGGAATTCAACAAATAAATAAATTATAATCATAATCATAATCATAATAATAAGAAGAAAAAGAAGAAAAAGATGAAGAAGGGGAAGGGGAAGGATCGAGAGAGAGAAGGTTAATGATAATAATATGAATAAGGCGCATAATAATAATAATTATTATTATTAATTATTGTTGTTGTTGCGGTGGTAATAACACTATTAATAGTGATGATAACAGTAATAATAATAACTACTAAATCCTTGCGAGGTAAGTACTACCTGTTGACAAATTAAGGCAAACTACAAAAAGCAATACAAAAATTTCTTATTAAGGCAAACTACAAAAAGCAATACAAGAATTTCTTTACGAGGGATCCTTTATTTGAATCCTAACACACCAAAATTTTCTATTACGGATTATATCTTCGGTAAGTTCCAACATTACCATATTGTTCCTGATCACCTCTCTCCAAGTCTTTTAGGTCTCCCTTCATTTTACTTACAGTCTCTAAGTACGATCTTCTCATATATTTTTACTGGAACATCTTTGGTCTCCTTTTAACATATCCAAACCCCTTAAATCTTGTCTTTTTTACTTTTTCAATAATATTAACTACCTTAAATATATCCCTTATCATTATATTTCTAACCTTATCTCTTCTAGGGAGGTTGCATGCACATTCATCGGAGTATCCTCGTCTCCTTCACTATTAACTTATGAATATCCAGTTATTATCCTAAAACTATCATCCTCATGTAGAGTTCAAAACGTATCAAACTCTTAATACTTTCATCTGAACCGAAAGAGATCAATTATTTCCATTTCAGCTTTCACCATTGGTAGGGGAAAAAAAGTGACAGCTAAGTTCTAAGTACTGTATACTTGTTGACTAGCAAGAGCTGTCTCACACAGAAAGAGATATAAGAATCATAGCTAATTAAGGTTTTTATCATTGCATGTATATATCTAACAAGCTACTTTCTTTAATCATACAACTAATTAAAGTGAATGCCAATCATGCATTCATACCGGAAATATGAACTCTTTGATATCAACAAACCAAATGAAAATGACCTTTGATCAACTTAGATTCCACCATATAATAAGCCCCTCCACGTAGAATGTGATTTTTAATAGAAAACGACTGTCCACCAATCATTACTGATACGCCCTATGGTTGCAATAAGCAAATCCTGCAGTTTAAACGTGTATTAATTAAGTTATTAAGAACAACAGGACCACAAACTCTTCTTCTCGTCAACGTGCTACTTTTGGGAAAATTGAAGTTAATCTCGGGAACTGATACAGAAATGGACAATGCTTGATTAGCTTACCCTAAACTGTGTGGTTACGAAACCTAATGCTGGGTTAGCTCAAACTCGTATTTCAGTTAACTAAAAGCTTGCACATGTTTCGTTCATGATCTTCTCAAGTTTCTAATTTAGTCACTAATCATAAAATTAACTCACAGCTATATTACTTCACTTTTTATATTGTTAATTTTTTGTTAATGGAAACTTCTTGTGTTTGAAAATGTGACTCAATTGTGAAGAGTACTTTGAAAAAATGAAATCAGAAGAGAATATCTAAGCTTAATGAAAGAATATAAATTTCGATTGACTTAATAATAACTCTTATCTTGGTTTTAAAAAATCGCAAATTAAAAAAAATTATTAGAAATTGATTAATGATCTTCTTTACATATTTATAAAAGCATTTCTTTCCCATTTTTATATAAAATTTGGCATTCACTTCATATGAGATGTCACAATCTCCCTTCTTCAAACCTTTTTATATAATTATAAATGCTTTCACATATTTTTCTCATTTAAATATAAAATTTGGTATTAATTTCAAGTGAGATGTCCCAATCTTCCCTATTTTTATCAATGTCCCAAAATCAAATCGAACCACTTATTTCTCATGATCTTATCATCACATATCGTTATTCCGATCCAATATCGCATTTGATATCATTCATTACGTTCCAAATTCAAGTTCATTAAAAAATAATTAATTAATAGTCGTTTTACATGTGATATTTAGTGATTAAGTTCACATTACAATGATCAAGTTAATTTATTTATTATATTGAATTCCCCATCATCAATTTATATTCTATTTGGTATGTTGGTTTATCATTGTTTTTTTTTTTTTTTTTTTTTTTTTGCTTACAAGGGAAAGAAAAATTAACTTAAAGCTCTAGGGTACAAAACTCCGCGAGCATCCTTAACAAGCTGATCCAGGAGTCCCTGAGGAGGGTCCTGGAGAACATGAATACCGGGGCGGAGAAAAGCCGCAAGTCTCACCAATCTGTCAGCACATTAATTGCCTTCCCGGGCGACATGCTGGAGGTGGAGCTCCCAGTCTCGATGAAAAAACTCCCAGATACCTGGCACCAAAGAGGTTTCCTTAGTCAGAACACAATGAGAAACAGTAAGAAGGTGAACAACCTCGCTAGAGTCAGTTTTTAGCACAATGAACACAATATGCACATGCCTAGGGCCACACGACACGTAAGGAAATGAAATAGCAGCTTTGAGCAAAGCAACCGCAAACACTGAAGAGAGAAAAGCTAAGGTGTCTTTTAAGGTGTAACAATTCTTAGCCTACGGTAATAGACTGTCATCTTTCAAGAAAAGCAATGACCGCTTTACATAGACCGCAAAAAAGCCCTAAGCAGCAAAAGTGATTGTCCCATTCAACGATTAATAAAGATCTGTCTTTTAGCAGAAATGTCACTACAAAAAGCAGACTCTTCTGTAATGAACATTACACGTGATGTTAACTAAACAACTTAGGATTCAAAAAGCTGACTAAAGAGATGCTGACTCCTCAAAGAAGCTTTTTGTACAGAAGCAAAAGCAGTGGCTCCTGTCTTAACTCTTAAGAGATAAAAAAGGAAGAATTCATGAAAGGGTCGTCGATATTTTATGGTAAAACTCGAATAATTAGAAATGACCAACTCCCATTGAAAAAAACGTAAAGAAAAAAATTAAAAAGAAAAGTTGCCATGCACAAGTAGAATGTGATCAAAATCTGGAAAAAGAACTGTGTTTGCCATGCGCAAGTAGAATGTGGTCAAAATCTGGGAAAAGAGCTGTGTTCACGCAAGTAAAATGACTGGATCACATTGAACTCGTGGCAGATAATCTCAGCATTTCATGCAAATAATTACCTTGGACTGGCTCCACTTCTAATCCAATCTTTATATCAGCTAATCATCTAATTAAATCAACGTGTTTAACTTTAAAGTATATTCTCTCTAGGAAAAAGATAAAGCTCTTTCTAATTTTTAGTTTTCTAAAACAAATTATTACTTTAGACTTTAATTAAAAAATAATTATGAAATATATGCAGTATAAATATTAAATATTGACTAATTAAATATTGTTAATGTGATAACTCAACTTAGCTCTTAAACTTAATTTGAATTAATTGTATTTGACTTAAATTAATAATTTAAGATAATTAAAATAAATTATTAATTGAAGTCATATTTAATTAGTTTGGTTTAAATTTAATAGATAAGTTAAATTGTCATTAAAGCAGTATTTGATTGACACGACTGCGATGTTATACGCTTCGTCTTTAATTTTTAATCGAAATTTAAGAGAAATAAATTTTATTGAAAAACTGGAAATTAGAATAAAAAAATTATATATTGATGCATTGATATATAAGCAGGTTACTAAATAGAAGAACTGAAATCTGAATTTTCAGAATAAGAGAATAGTTTTTAACTATTTTTCAAAATTTGATTCCACTCTAATAAATTTAAAACTAAATTAAATAATTTGTATTAAGATACGAAATTTTTATTTCACAATAATAAAAGTATTTTTCCACCCTTTCGAGGGAATTTATATATTTTGTAATTTCAAATCTACTGACAAGAACTGAAAACTAGAATAGGCAACTCCTCATAAATTAATTAAGGTCATATTGGCTCATCCACTACCACTATCATATTGGTCAAATCTGATGGGAATTGGGTGAAAAAGGAAACAGTCGTACTGTAGAGAGTTGAAGAAGATCTTGTAAAAAATTGACCAGATTATAACAAGTTCACAACTCAATAAGATTGAAAGAACAATAATAAAGAAATTGACACATATATTTTACGTGAAAATTTTTCAAATAAATTGGGGTCAAAACCATGGACAAGAAGAAGAAAATTCATTATGAAAAATTTAGCAATTATAACCTCTTTTCTAATCTTACAACGAAAAACACTAACTCTTTCAAAAAATAGGAGAAACACTTTCTAAATTTTGGGGATTAAAAATGAAGAAGCTAATAATTTTTTGGAATGCCTGTAAAATCGTCTAGGAAGGCCTATTTATAAGCCTCCTCAGCTATGGCGAGATTGTCCATAGCTGGGTTTCCTTCAACTTGCAAATGGACAGGTTGGCAACAACAATCTCCCACTTGAAGATTTGATTGAAAGTCAATCGAATCTTCACACCATTCTTTCTTCTTTGCGATTTTCATGTTATTCATGTCCCATCAGGCTATAAGAGAATCGATACCAAATAAACTTGTCAGTATTGATTGCCTTTGTCATGAAATCTGCTAAGTTATCTTTGGGACAAATCTTCTACATATCTAAAACTCCTTTGTCAACTTTTTCACGAACGAAGTGATACTGTACTCGTATGTATTTGGTCTTTGGATGAAATGTTGGATTCTTTGCAAGATGCAAGACACTCTGACTATCAAAAAATAAAAAAATCTTCTTTTGCTTGTGCCCGAGCTCTTCTAATAGCATTTTCAACCGTACTGCTTCTTTACTTATGTAGCTGCTACATATTCTATTTCTGTTGTTGACGTATTGACAATTGATTGCAGTTTTGAAACCTAGCTTACTATTCCGCTAGTAAGTTTAAACATATATCCTATAGTAGATTTGCTTTTGTCAAGATCACCTACATAATCTGAATCAACATATCCACTGACAATAAAGTCTAATCCTTTATAACATAATGCAACATATGAGGTTCCTTTAATGTATCTTAGGACCTTCTTTACAGAATTTCAATGCTCTCTTAGGATTCACCACGTATTGACTAATCACTTCTACTGCATATGCAATGTCTGATCTTGTACAAATCATAACAAACATTAAACTTCCCACTACTAATGCATACAGTACTCGAGACATCTCTGTTAGGATATATGTTATATATCTAACCAAGATGGATGAAGCAACAGATCTGAAGTACGAACTCCATTCGCGCGCGGAGAGAACAGATCTGAAGGTTCGTGGCCTAAAACGAGCTAAAGGAAGAAGCTTTCGGCGTGTTACTGGATAAGTTTTGTGTTCCAACTCTGTCGTAATAAAATCTATTCATTCAATGAATGAAGCTCACAAAAATTGGACGATTGGGATTATACCGTAATAGAGGGCACACCGACTTTGGAAACAGAGGATCTTGCGTCCATTTGAGAAGAAAATTAATCCATCTATGAAAAATAAAAAAATAAATAAAAACAAAAAATCCCACAATTTCAGCATACTAACATACTTACATGAATTTAAAGGTGATATGCCTTATAATAGTCTCTATATCTAATAAAAGTAAAATTACATACTATTAACCTTCTCTAAAACTCGTGTTTTAACATAACTTTTATTAGTTATTGTTGTTGTATGTTACTTTTAAAGGTTATAAGCTTCAGTGTAGCATAAAAACAAAATAGAAAATTTAATTCCATTTAAAAAGTTGTCACCTTTTCTTTTTTCTCATAATCTATAATTTTCCATCAAAAAGATGTTTTATAAAAAAATGGGATAAACAACAAAGTGAGAAAATAGGGGAAATTTGAAGAAAATAGCTTGATCATATATATTGGACAATCTTGAGAATAGTTGTAGTGTTCAAATTAAGCTCCACAAGAGCATATATTTATAATGATATTCATTAACAATATTATTTAATTATTACACAACTCATTTCTATTATATTTTTAAAACTTTAAATATTCAATATTTTTATACAATAATATTTAAGTAGAAGTCTTTCTGATATAAGAGGACGAATGAAAATCTAAAAATATACAATCTTCCTCTTAATTAATAAAAATTTGAGTTGATATTTTCCAAGAATATGGTAAAAGAAAGCACTTAAAAACAATGTTATGAATATCATACTGGGTTCGGTATCGAATTGAGTTCTGAAACGAAACTGTACCTGCATCGGTTGATATCGGGTATCGTTTCGGAAAATTTTTTAAATTTATAAAATAGTCCCTAAAATTTTTAAAAATTGCAAAATAGTCCATATTGGTATATTATACAGTTGT
>JANVCQ010000230.1:36700739-36720901 GCA_025531925.1 Erythroxylum plowmanianum
TATAAACTAATTTATTAGTATTTATTAATAAATATTATATAAAATGTTAAAATAAATTTAAATAAAAATAATTTATTAGTAATAAAAATAAAAATAATTTATTGGTAATAAAAATAAAAATAATTTATTTTAAGTTTTATTTAATTTATAATTATTATTAGCAATAAAATATTTATTATTATTTTAAAAACTTTGAAAAAAAGGGGGGAAGGAGAGGCCGGAGGGAGGGAAGGAAATTTTAAAAAATTTTGAAAATTTTGCAAAAAAGTATCTCAATTTTTTAAAATTTTCGGTACCGGTCAGTATTTGACCAGTATTATGAATACTGGTCGATACCGACCGGTATTTTTCATCGGTACTATCTACACTTATATTGGTACCGGTTTTCGGTCGATACGGTATGAAATTTACAATACTGCTTTGAAAAGATACATTTCGGTCGATATCGGCCGGTACGGTACAAAATTTACAGTACTGCTTTGAAAAGGAAGTTGAGAAGTGGTCCCATCACCCATGCATATTGCATAGTAACATAAGGGTTCTCTTTTGTTAAATCTGTGCCAACATGTTCCCCGTAATAGATGGGTTGGATGTTGATGGAAACAGGTGGCACAAATATCCGGTACAGGTGATTTGGGGCCAAAGTTAAGAGACTTGTCGCACATTAGGCACATGTTTTCGGCCTGATTTGGTGTACTACCATGACTACAAGCCCTGCGACGGAACAACTTTGGCTTTCTTAAAGAAAGAATGATCATGCCAAGATTGTTTACTTCTAAGACTTTAATATCAAATTTAAAGAGACAGAATATCTAATTTTTTGAAAATTTTAATTTAATATTCAATTTTCTAATTTTGTAATTATTTTTTCAAATTTTGTATAAATTAAGTAAAAATGTTGTTTTTGTTGATATGACTAATAAATAGACATTAACATGACATGTTATAAGGTAAATCTTTTGATCTTTACGAATTTTAAAAAGTTAATTATTAAATTGAAAATTTTAAAAGGTTTAATACTAAATTAAAATTTTGTAAAAGATTAAGCATTGCCAATTTGTTATCCCAAATTTATATTTTAAAAAAGTTGAACAAAGCCAAAATTTAGTTATTCTCACTCTTAATTATATATTTTTTAGTAATGGATAATTTCTAATTTTTATCTTTTAAAAAATAAAAATTTAAATACTTAAATGATAACTTATTCGAAATAATTGTTCAAAAGTTCAAATTTTTGGGTATAATAAATTAAAATAGTTCCTTAGAATTGTCTATAAGTATATTAATTAATTTTTTAAGAAAATGAGAAATATTTAATTACATTCAGAATATGTTATACTAATAATAAAAGTTGAAAACATTTCATCTTCTTTTGGGATATTGATATGATTCCTTTACAAAATATAGTTAATAATATTGGCTTTAATCAAGGTCTTTAATCATGTTAAGCCAAATATTATGTAGCTTAAAAAAAACATCTTATGTGATTAGCTCGTAATCTTTTTAATCAATGTTTTAATATCCAGATCGAAAGTTAAACTAGTAAGATAAGAAGTTTAAGATTTAATTAGTATTAAATCGTCATAAAATTGATTAAATATTTAATAAAATTAAAAAATTTGAAATATAATTGGAAGATATTATTTTTATCTATTGAATAATTTGAAGTTTAATTGAAAAAGCGATTGTTAAATGAAAATTAATTGATTTATTTTGGTGTATAATAACTTATTAATTTACAAAAATTGATTGATTAATCAATAAATTGATCATTTAAAAAAACAATCATTAAAATAAATCAAATCAAAAAATTGAAAACGAATTCAAAAGTTGGACAGTTCAAAATTTTTACAATTGAATAGACCAAATCGATTGGATATTTTAATCATTGTTTTTAAAAGAGCATAATAAAACTTATAGTAAATATTGACCAAATGTTATTATATATACATAGAGTATATCAATATAAATGTATAGTAAATAGTAAACATTGTCCAAATACATTAAAATTTATATGGTTTGGTATTTTATTATTTAATTTTTTATATTTTAAATATTATCACTTATTCTCTTTAATATTAGTTAGATATCACATGCTCTTGATGTTATATTTTGTATATTTTAAATTTATTTTTATTCAAAATGATATAGTAATAAAAGTTATAAGCTTTAATACAATATTTTTTTCAAATTATGAATGAGTAGAAAATTAAAAAAATATGATGAAAGAGATAATATAATAATAGAAAAATCGCAACAGAGTAATAAATTATTTTTAAAAAAATTGAAATACAAAAGAGAAAATAGTATGACTAAATAATTTATAAAATGATTATATATATATATATAATTAAAACATTTAAAATTAAAATATAAAAATATCATTATTGTTTCTTAATTACCATGTAAAATTAGAAATTAATGATGATTTAAGGAGTAGTCTCTTTCTTTTATTTATGTTTTCAGCCTCAATATGGGCTCAAGTATGACACAAGTCCAAAAGCCCAGTTAGCATTGATCACGTGTACTGAACTTACACTGTTTCTTTAGATAACTCCCAAAACCCAATTCCCAATTCACCCAATCCCTAGCCCTAATCGTACGATGTGATCCCCAAATCCATTTCCCCCCTTTTCTTCATCTCCATTTCGTTATTCAATCCTCGTGTCTCATTTTCGATGTCTTCGCCGGAAATTCGCTCTTATTCCAAGAACGTGTGGGTTTCGACGTGGGGGGATTTTTGAGAACTGCAATTTGCCTTATGATGTTTAATGTGTTCAAGGTGAGTGGTGTAATGATAGCCGCTTTTAGGATTAATGGGATTAAAGGCCTATCGGATCACTGCTTTTGGTAATACATTGCAGCTTTCTAGGGCTTAGCAGGAGTTTCTTTCCGCTGCTGGAATCAACTTCACTCACGTTCCTGGAGGTTGGTTACAGTTATTGTTTGACTTCTAAATTTCATTTTTGCTTTTGGTTGTGTTCATTCGGTGAGCAATACGTTGAAGGTTATGGAATTTGCGGGATATGAAATGCACTACGAGAGCATTGTAATGTTGGATCAATAAGGAGCAATATACGAGATTTTGGGACTTTTAAGCATTTTCCCTTTGAATGCATGTATGTTTGTGTGATAAGCGAACAAGAGAATGGAAGGAATGCATTTTTAGGGCATCAGATACTGATACTGCCTCTGTGCCTCAAAAAAACGTTATATCACAGTTGTAATATAATGTTATTTCATCGTAGAAAAACTTTTTTTTTCTTCAGCTAGCAACATTGAATTGCTATTTTAACTAGATTGAATGTGTGTTGCGCATTCTCGACTTGAAATACTTACCAACATTATGGTGTTTATGAGAAGATAATATAGAAATTAAGTAGATACTATTGTTATATTGTGTATTTATATATTCTTGATTCATTACAAGAAATACACACAATCCACGAACGTCTTAGATTATGAAGACTTTTTATGACGTTTAAAAAATGTCACAAAATATTTAAAATTTTTACAATATTTTTTTTAATTAAAACGTCACAAAATAGAAACCGTTGAAGTTTTGTTCAATAAAACGTCGTCGTTGACGTTTGCCTTTTGTTTAATTAACGCGCCTTCATTTTGCAGGCTGGTTTCTTCTCTGACATTTCTTAGTCTCTGGTTTCTTCTCTCTACCTTCTTCCCACCCAAATGTGAGGCCTGTGGCAGCGCCGCTCCTTCTTCCTCCACTAAGAAGCCCAAGCTCGCAAAGTCTCAGGTACCGCCATGGCTATAAGAGACCACCAACTCAAGAAAATCCCGCGCTTTCCTTTACTTTCTGTCCTCTGCTTCATCTCCGTTTTCCTCCTTCTTTCTCTCTCTAGAAGGCCCTCTCTCTCTAAACAAACCCTTCACTTTAAACCCCAGTTCCAACCGCACCACCACTCGTCTCTGTTCTCTGACACTTGTGACTTCTCCGATGGATCATGGATCTACGAACCGGACCCGAGATGTGAGAGGTATGACAACTCTTGCAGGGAGATATTTAAAGGCTGGAATTGTAGAGCCAACAATAAGTCCAATGCTAGAGAGATCAACAAATGGCGGTGGCAGCCTAAGGATTGTGATCTGCCGGCGTTTGATCCACACGTCTTCTTGCATACCTACAGAGACACCAACATTGGTACTTTGACCACCCTCTGTTTCTATTTCTTTTGTTTTTTCTTCTCTTTGTTGCTATTCAGTGTAAAGGAACAACCTTAAGTTTGACCGATCTCTTTGGAAAGCTTTTTAAAGGTTTAGTCTTGTAGAGACCGGTAAAAGTGAACTGGGTACTGAGATTTTGGTGATATGTTGGATGTCTGTGTGGGTTTTATACTTTAACGGTTCTTGCTTGTGGAGCTTAGTAATACTCTTTCGCAGTGCAGGATTTGTTGGTGATTCATTGAACAGGAACATGTTTGTTTCTCTTTTCTGCATGTTGAAAAGTGCGTCCAGTGAAGTGAAGAAGTGGCGTCCTGCTGGGGCTGATCGTGGCTTTATGTTTCTTCGTTATAATCTTACCATTGCTTATCATCGGACAAATCTTTTGGTTCGCTACGGTAGGTAAGCTATGCATTCTACAGGTTATCATAGTATGTCTCATGGTTTTAGAAATGGTTGGATAAATGCTCTCTTGATGTTTCCCTTACCATTATCATACTTGCTTTACATGTTATACCTGCTTACCCTGTTCAGTTTTGTTTATAAATCTCAAAACCACCAGGACTGCCAATTTATGGCTTAGGATTCTGTCGCCTTGAGTGATTTTAGTCATTTGATCTGAAGATAAAAATACCATTAATGTGAATTGCAATGGCATGTTTAAATAATTTCTTAGTTCATGATCAAATCTTATTTAATGAAACGGTGGTTAACATCGTTTGGAACTTCACTGCTTCTGCTGATGCAAATAAAAAATTTTTGCACTTTGTTTGTTATATCGCAGTTAGCCTTTCCTATTTCCATCTGGTAGCATTACTTGCTTGTAATCATATGTTAAAGCTTTTGAAATCGGAATACAAACTTACGATATGTAATTTTTGATTTAGAATCCTGTGGATTTAAATGCAGACATCAGGATCTGAGTGCTTCTTGTTAAAATTTGGCATCCTAGGACTCCTAACAGTATGCAGATATTTTCTGTGTATTGGTTTTATGAATTGCAATATTTGCATCTTACTTTTTTCTGATTTGAAATGTAAAAGCTACACTTTTCGTAGTGAAGATAATTTGATGTGAGCTTTTACCACTGTAAGAACATTGCCAGTTGCAACTGAGACATGTTCTGGTCTTGTTCTAGTTGGTCAGCCAGTGCTAGTGGTGGTGTGTTGGAATCTCTTGGATATAAGGATGGTTATAGAGTTGATGTTGACATTCCGGATGGCACATGGGCGGGTGCTGTTAGCTTCCATGACATTTTGATCTTCAACACAGGACACTGGTAATATTGCATATTTGGATGCGTAATAACTAATTTTTCTGGATGTTTTGCCAATATTGATAACTTCTATCAATTCTTGTGCTGCGTTATCTTTTTCCACATGATGGCCACATGTGTTTCTAGGTTGCTACTTGCTTAGGTGCTGAACATGTAAATCCATGGTGTTCTACTTTTATACCATGCACATACGAGCTAATTTTTGTTGGGCCTAGCTGACAATCTATTTGGATAGATGTTTATGAGTCATGCACTTTGTAATTGACATAATTTTTTCCAATAACTTTGTATCGCCTGGATTTATTTGGAGTTCGATGTCTTTGATTTGGTGTCATGTGGTCAATTTTGTATATGCATAATCGGTTCAGGACTTGAGTTCCTTTTATCATTGATGTTTGTTTTCTCTGCTTACTTAATGGTAGGTGGTGGGCTCCTTTGAAATTTGATCCCGTAAAGTCACCCATGATTTTCTTCGAAAATGGTCAACCGGTGATCCCTCCAGTAGCTACTGAAGTTGGCTTTGACAAGGCATTGAAACACATGGTATGGAGCAATGCAGTTATTTGTTCAAAGTCGTATTAAGTTTCTGTTGCTGTAATTATGTTTATAATCCACCTTGGGTCTCAGGGGGTGGTGTCTATTGACAGGAAGTGGAAAATTTTTTCTGAAACTGCCCTTATAGGGATAGAAGTCTGCATGTACCCTAATGCTAGAAAAATTCCAACGCTTGTGCTCTCAAATTTCTTTCCTATGCATTCTAGGTGCAATATGTTGATAAGGGAATGCAACCTCATGGAATCAAGTTCTTTCGTACACAATCACCAAGACATTTTGAAGGAGGTGATTGGGACCAAGGGGGTTCTTGCCCTCGATTACAGCCATTGTTGCTTCATCATGTGAGTTGCATTAGAGTTATGCATTTGAATGTATAGTTCCATCTTCTTCAAAGGACATACGAAGCTGCCTTCCTTTGAAAATATTTTTTTTCTATGTCAACCCATTGTTAGATACTTTGTTGGTTTGACTTGTATACTGCAATATTATGAAAAGCTGTCAAATTCTGAAATTTCCTTTCAGGTTGAAGAGCTATTTTCTGTGAAGAACAATGGGACAAACGTGGAATCACGTCTGGTGAATCAGCATGTCTTCAAGGCAGTTGAGGGGTCTAATTTTCATATATTGGATGTAACTCGCATGAGTGAGTTTAGAGCAGATGCCCATCCATCGACAGCCGGTGGAAAGAGACACGATGACTGTATGCATTGGTGCTTACCTGGAATAACAGATACTTGGAACGACATGTTGATTATGTATTTAAACAGAATTAAGTCTCGAAGCTGATTTACCATAAATTAGTTTGCTAAAGCTGGTTTCTCTTTTGGCTTTATTATCTGTTAGTTTGCTAAAAGTTGGCTTATCTTTCAGCTTCTTGTGATTTCTGTTGAGTTAGGTCCACTGGGTTCGATCGTTGTATGTTCATGAACCATACTGGCAATCATACAAGTAGGCTTTCAGGAAGGAATGGGAAGATCACAACATAATGTAAAAATCTGTATTCAGATTTGAGCTGTTAATGTCTCGACATTTTTAAGCTATTCAGAGTAATCTTTTACACAGTTGGCATTGAGTAAAAAGTGATAGTTCAATGTGACAGAAGGATGCAACAGTATTAGGGTAATGTAAATAATTGAAATAGGACAATCATTTTTATTTTGGAAACCTAAGGACATGGTAGGATGCTTAGTTCTTTATTTATTACATTTACCCTGGGGAAAAAAATGTTTATGTGTTGAGAAATTAATGGTTTTCCGAATCATTAAAATTAAAATTTTATTAAATTAAATTGATTTTTGAAAAAATTGAAAAAATAATTAAAAAATAATATAACTATCTACGATATTTTTGTATAAATGTCACAGAAAGCAATCTGTGATGTTTCCTAAAATGTAGCAGAATGTGAGCTTTCGCGATATTTCTAAAAAATGTCATAGAATGTGACTTTTTGCGACATTCCAAAAGATGTTGCGGAAAGACTAATTTTTTAGTGACGTTTTCTAAAATATCGCGAAATATCCTTGTTTTCTATGATATTTTATGAGAAATGTCACAGAAATATTTTAGTTACACAATGCTACGTTCATAAAATGTATTCACATTTTTTTAGATTTTGTGAGCAAATTGTGCTTTTTCTTTTCTTTCTGGTAGTGATTGATGTTACTGTTTCTCAGGAAAGAGATGGGACTTGAATACGGAAAAAGAAGAACCTTCGGTTCTCAAATCTCTCCGTGAAAGTGGATATGTTAATATAATACAAGAGGTGGGTGGAAGAGTACCCCTCCAAATCTTCACTTTTCAAGCTTCTCAATCTGATGATAAGAATACCGTCTCAGATGATTCATCCGAATTGAATGGATGAGCTCCATCTTTTCGAGCAAACAGTCAAAATGTAACCAACCATCTGAACAACACGCACGGAGAAAAAAGAATTCAGAGCATCATGCATGGTGGAGTTTTGCCTTCTACCAGAAAATGTTTTAAGAGATATTCAACAATGAAATGCTAGATGCCTGCCACAAGCTTTCTGGAAAGTTCACTGATAGCGGGCGTACTCAATTTTTCCGAAACATTTTCATCCTGGATATTGCCTGTCCTGATCGTCAAGACAGTAGTATAAGTACTCATCCTTAAAAGAATTCTGATAAGAAATTGTATGATATATCAAAGAAGGATGCAAACCTGATCACCATGGGAGGAACTAGGTCTTGTCATTAGCTTGAGTTCCAGCTGAAAGGGATTGAATTCTTTGTTGAAGAGAGAATTAATGTATAAGACGGACCAAGATGTGCCCTGCTAACGAGTCTTCCTTGTCAGGTGGTGAATCGTCAGAATCAGAAAGAGAACCGCAACTATAACTGGGCCTACACAGCAAACAAATTGTGGACTATGTAGATAATAGTACATTAGTCCAAATTGCCCTTTCATGGCATCACAATAAGGAAGGTGACAATGGTAAAGGAGGAGCTAGAAAAAGATCCGACAGTATGGTAGGAAGAAATATACAGGTGAACTCTCGAGTGCTTCTCCTATTAACATTTTGTGCAGATTACCAGTTCACACGTGCTCTTGAAAGCATTTGGTTTCAGGCCTCAATCTTTCTTCTAATACAACAGTCAAGCCATTACGTGTCTATTTTAGAAGAAAATTTAGACGAACACGTGACAACGAGGAGGTATCCACAAATGATCAGCTCCAGCTTCTTGATTCCATGATGTGCTGTTATCCCACGTTTTCCATTATTTCATTAATTGTAGGCTAGTTAGGTAACATTTGGAACTTTAGTTATAAATATACTGGATGTAAATTGTTTAGTGAGAGTTGATATTTCGTATTTTCCTATTGTATCGGAGAGTTAGTCCTTCTCGAAGTGGACTTGTCATTAAAACTGTTATCTTCCATCGTGCACCCTTGTCATTTTTTAATCATCCTTCATCTTCCTTCTATCACTGGTATCAAAGCTGTCTGTTACGATACCATGGTGAAGACACGCTCATCCTCTTCTACCCAGCAACCACCTGAACAACCAAATACTTGCCCCTCATCGCCCAACCATTCGTTCAATCACATAGCCTCCCAACATGCTGCCATATCAGCCCGCTTGGAGAATGTGGATACTCTAGCATCAAAGGTTGCTGCCCTTGAAGCTAATCAAAGTACAAATGACAGACCTTCATCTTCTAATCGCAGATCCGGAAAAGAACATATCAAATTTCCACACTACCAGAACACCAAACAGGAAAAAGATGAAGAAGATGATGAATCCCCTCGATGGCGACGCAATCAACGGCCATATACAAAGATGGAATTTCCTAAATATGATGGCGGTGACCCCAGAGGATGGATTCTTAAGGCAGAAAAATATTTTCGTTATTATCAGACACCTGATGAATTAAAAGTGGAAGTCGCTTCCATGTATTTGGAAAGTGATGCTTTAGATTTCTTTTCCTAGCTGGTGAATGAAGGTGCTATTGTGTGTTGGGAAGAATTAGTGCAAGCTTTATCGGAAAATTATGGTCCAACGGAATTTCAGAATCCTGATGAATTCCTCTGCAACATCAGACAAATGGGTATCATCCAAGAGTATCGACAGGAATTCGCTCGCCGTACTGCCAGAGTAACCGATTGGCCTGACCATTGTTTACTAGGCGTGTTTCTCAATGGACTCAAAGAAGAACTTAAGGCTGATGTAAGAATTCATAAGCCACGTTCTATCTACAAAGCCATGAGTCTAGCCCTTGAATTTGAGTTCAAACTAGGCTTGGGTCCAAACTGCTCCAACAAAAGTTCCACTGGACAAATTTCTTACAAGCCAAATAATTCTTCTTCTTATGTTCGACCAAAGGAAGGATTTGGAACAACATTCCCAGTTGCAAATTACACTCCAACTTTAGGGCAATCATGACCATGGGATGCTGATCGACAAGCCCGATTTGCAAAAGGATTGTACTTCTGCTACAATGAGAAATTCGGACTTGGTCACCATTGCAAGCCAGGTACTTTCGCGCTTTTGGAAGTTAATCCAGATAACGAAGAAGTTGATCATGAAGAAGAAGATGGTGATCCTAACCCTTTTGAATTTGCTACAATCAATCTTCATGTTATACGGGGAAAGCATATTACAACAACGATGAAATTGAAGGGGTAGATCGGCAAGCGTGAAATCATTATTTTGGTGGATAGCGAATCGACGCACAATTTTGTATCTGAATCCATTGTGCGTGAACTACAACTTCCAGTCTAGTTGGTATAGCCCTTTGGTGTTCAGATTGGTAATGGTGATATCATACGTTGCAACAACATTTGTAAGAGTGTTGAAGTTCAACTTCCAAGTCTGAAGATCATTCAAGATTATTATCCTTTTACTGTTGGAGGTGCAGATTCAGTGTTGGGAATCCAATGGCTAGCTTCTCTCAATACAGTGCAAGCCAATTGGACCAAAATGTTCTTGATTTTCACACTCAATGGCCAGAAGTACAAATTACAAGGGGTGCCAGCCAAAAACACAAACTCGGCTTCATTTCAATATCTTTCTACACACCACACTCTCTCACCCAATTGAAACACCAATTCAAGCTATCCTCAATGAATTCTCATATGTCTTTTCTGAACCTACCACATTACCCCACTTCCGTAAGCATGCTCATACCATCCCATTAATACCCAACGCTCAACCACCTAACATCCGACCTTACAGATATCCCTTTTCCCAAAAAAATGAAATCGAGAGGCAGGTTTCTGAACTCTTGCATACTGGATTCATTCAGCCAAGTTATAGCCCTTTTGCCAGTCCGATTCTCTTAGTTAAAAAGAAGGATGATAGTTGGTGTATGAGTGTGGATTATAGGGCCTTAAACAAGCTCACAATCCAAACAAATGCCCAATTCCGAATATTGACGAATTATTGGACGAGCTACACGGTGCTACAATCTTCTCCAAGATTGATTTACGATCTTGATATCACCAGATTAGAGTGATTCCTGCTGATGTACTAAAAACTGCCTTCCACACACATTCGAGACATTATGAATTCCTTGCCATGCCATTTGGGCTTACCAACGCCCCATCAACTTTTCAGGCTACAATGAATGATTTGTTCAGGCCTCATCTTCGCAAATTCATCTTAGTTTTCTTCGATGATATTCTAATCTTTAGCAAAGATGAAGAAAGTCACTCTCAACATCTCCAAGTCGCTCTCTAGTTGCTCCAGAATAATCAATTTTATGCCAAGGCTTCTAAGTGCATGTTCGGCCAACAAGAAGTTAATTTCCTGGGCCACGTGATGACTTTCCAAAGGTGTACAGGTTGATCAAGATAAAATACAAGCTGTTTACTCTTGGCCTCCCCCTACCAATGTCAAGGAGCTACGAGGATTTTTGGGCCTTACTGGATATTACCGTAAGTTTGTTAAAGATTATGGTTTAATAGCCAGGCCTCTCATCAATCTCACAAAAAAGATTGCATTTCAATGGAATGATCAAGTTGATGCTGCCTTCACCAATCTGAAAAATGCATTGATTCGTGTCCCAATTTTAAAGTTACCAAATTTTTCACAGCCTTTTACGGTTGAATGTGATGCTTCTTCTACAGGTGTTGATGCTATACTACTTCAAGAAGGGCATCCGGTGGGTTACTTCAGCAAAGTACTCTCATTCTCCAACCGGCTCAAGTCTGCATATGACCGAGAGCTCCTTGCAGTGGTATTAGCCTTACAGAAGTGGAAGCATTATTTACTTGGGCGACGCTTCTTCATCAAGACGGATCATTACACCTTGAAATATCTCCTACTGGTCTATTACAACCTCTTCCTATCCCGGACCGTATATGGGAAGATGTTTCTATGAATTTTATAGTCGGCCTCCCTAAATCCCATCAGTTTGATACAATCTTGGTAGTTGTAGACAGGTTAAACAAACACTCACATTCATCCCTCTCTCTCATCCTTTCACTGCTAAATCTGTCACTGACAACTTCTGCAGAGAGGTTGTGCGCCTCCATGGTATACCAAGATCTATCGCATTGGACCAAGATGCAGTGTTCTTAAGCAACTTTTGGCAAGAATTGTTTAAGCTCTATAAAACTCAGCTACAAATGAGTACTAGCTACCATCCACAAATGGACGGTCAGACGGAAGTGGTCAATCGATGCCTTGAAACTTACTTACGTTGTTTTGCTCATGAACAACCTAAGGTGTGGAGTTCTTTTCTCCATTGGGTAGAATATTCATGTAACACGGGTTTCCACACAGCTACCAACACCACTCCTTTTACTGCAGTTTATGGGCGTGAACCACTACCTCTTTTCCCATATGTCCCAAGTGAGACATTCATTGCTGATCTTGAAAATAAATTACTTCAACGGGATGACATGCTACGCTTGCTCAAAGACAACTTGCTAAGAGCTCAGTTAAGGATGAAAGCACAGTCAGATTCTAAGAGAAGGGAATTGTGCTTTCATGTTGGTGACTTTGTGTTTCTAAGGCTCCAACCATGCAAACAACGGTCTCTTCCAAAACGCAGGTATCATAAACTCTCCCCAAGATTTTTTGGTCCCTACAAGGTTATTCGAAAAGTTGGCAATGTCGCATATAAGTTAGAACTTCCTCCGGAATCTCGTATTCATCCCATTTTCCATGTTTCATTACTGAGGCCAGCTAAAGGACAACTTGCTCCTTCCATTCCTCCTGCGCTGCCTATTTCGTCAAATTGGTGTTAAGTGACCGTTTCACCACAATAGCTTAAGTTGTTATGTAAGGCCAACTTAATTGATTTTGTATATTCACTAACAATTAGGAGCTACTCCTCCAACTTGCACAAGTTTTGTCTCATCGATGGGTCATAGAGGGAGGAGTCCCTACTCTTGAATTACTTATTGAATGGAGTGACAAACCTACTGAAGAAGCAACCTAGGAAAATTATGATATATTGGTTGGTCAATTTCCTTCATTCCGATTTGAGGACAAGTCGAATTTTCAGCAGGGAAGTATTGATACAACAATCAAGCCATTCATTCCGACTTGAGGACAAGTCAAATTTCCAGAGGGGAAGTATTGATACAACAATCAAGCCATTACATGCCTATTTTAGAAGAAAATTTAGACAAACACGTGACAACGAGGAGGTATTTACAAATGATCAACTCCACCTTCTTGAGTTGACCATTTCAATGGGAAGTTAGTTTACTATGATGTACTGTTATCCCACGTTTTTCATTATTTCATTAATTATAGGTTAGTTAGGTAACATCTGGATCTTTACTTATAAATATACCAGATGTAAATTGTTTAGTGAGGGTTGGTATTTCGTATTTTCCTATTGTATTGGAGAGTTAGTCCTTCTCGAAGTGAAGTTGTTATTGAAACTGTTATCTTCCATCGTGCACCCTTGTTCTTTTTTAATCATCCTTCACCTTCCTTCTATCATCTTACATTTAAGAATAACACTCGATATGGATACGATAAGATCCTTTTTCTCCTTTTTGACCAATCCTCAGGTAATGGATTATCTTAACAGGCCATTAATGTTATGACAGTCACCATCTCTCTACATAAAATGTTTGCTCTGTAGTCAAAAACTGAAATGCATAAATCTTAATATCCAATTGAACAGGACAGAAACCACTACTACAAAATCATTATCAAAGGTATCATCTTTATCAAGATGTGTGTTCTTGTAAGGTTGAAGGAGGGATACAGTAGAAAGTAGTTGGTGGGGATGAGATTTGGATTGGAGTTCGGATAATGTAGAATATGCTATAGTTGCGAATTTTGACCATTGCACTGTGTCCCACCCAAAAAGATGAAGCATCTCCACATCATGTGACTAATAATCCAATGGAAAATGATGTGTGGCTCTCTCCACAATTTAATAATCAATAATAAAATTTTTAATTTTTAAATAATAATTAAAATAATTATTATTCTTTTTTATTATATTATGAGACTACCATTTAATTTAATTTGTATAATATAACAAATTAGTCTCTTAAATTCCCAAAATTAAACAAAACTAGAAATTTTGTGTAACATAATAAATTAGTCTCTTAGTTTGTTGCAATAAAATAAAACTAAAATAGTTTGATGATGGTAATATAAATCATTTATCTTATCAGTTAAAAAATCAAAATAATTTTAAATAATTATTTTGATTATTTAAAAATAATCAAAATAATTTTAAATAAATTATTTATATTAAAATCATTTATTTAATATAAATCATTTATTTAAAATTATTATTTGATAAATAAATTCACAAAATTGAATTTATGTGTAAAGTAGTTGCAACTTGCAAATTTGTTAGAGTTTGTGTTCAAGCATTTCATGATTATCGAGATTATTACTACTTTTTTGAGGAATAAAATGAAAGAAAAAGTTTGACCTTAATCTCACTTTACACAAGGGGCTTGATTTTTCCATTCTTCATGTTTTATCTTTTTATTCTTTTAATATTTTAAAATATTTTTTTAAAGAGATGATATATTTAGTTATATTTTAGTTTTAAAATATTTTTAAAAGTCGATTATATTTTATATTTTATTTATTTATGTATTTATTGTAATTTTATTTACATAATAATTTAACGAACCAGTTTTACTTTTTTACTCTTTAATCTGCATCACTTTTTTATTGTCACATCTGCATGTGGGTCTACTAAAAAAAATCTCTTTATTATGTAGGGATAAGGTTTTGTACTATCAGACCTTCCCAAACTCGCTTCATTACGAAAATTCAGACTGAGTGTGATAATGATGATGATGATTCTTTTAATATAATTATTATTTCTTTTACTAATAAGGTAACATAAATTCAATTTTTTGAATCTAGTAAGACTAATGGGAATAATTGTTATGCTATAAGACCAAATAATGTAGTTTTTCTTACGTTTCACTATTAATTTCATTTTTTAATAATTTGTTTTTTAAATATCATTTTAATTATGCTAAAACTTCAAATTTAATTTTCATTTTCTTTAAAAAAGGACAAAAAATCAATATAAATTCAATAAATTTAGGAAATTACAAAATGCTTTTTTTCTGTTTCTATAAGAATTTTTAGTAACAAAATTCAGGACAAAAGACTCTTTGTTCGATTATACGCAATTTATCGTTTATATTTTTATAAGGAGACTATTTTCGTGAATCGAACTTCGATTATAAAAGAGTAACCTTACAAGTTGCGCTCCACCTCACCCTCTTTGTAATGAGTAACAAATTTAATTATTTTTTCAACAGTGAAACCTCAACCCCTTCAACAACTTTCCAAGAGGCAATAAAAGGCAAATAAATTATGACTAGAGAAAAACCATCCACTAACTATTTGATGGAAATAGTAACCTTCCACTTTAACCAATTACACTAAAACTTTATATCTAATTGGAACTATCTGAAACAAAATGAAGATCTGACTTAGATTTTGTCTTGGGGTGCTATGGATTGAAGTACATGTAGATTCACTTTGGCATGGTTTGGGAAAATTAAAGTAAACATGCCAGGACCCTAGGGGACACTCACTTGCATCTCTTTACATCAGGTGCTTGAATTTTAACATGTTAAATGTTACCTTAATTACCAAACTACATTGATTATGTGAAACTTTTTATACAAAAAATTGAATGAAAATTTAATTTGTTTTTAAACATTTATTGAAATAATTAAGTTTTTAATTGACTTATGCTCTATACCGTCATATTTAATTTGGTTGTGTATGGTTAAATATTGAAAGTAATTTAACACATTAAAAATAATTTAACATTTTTTTTTAAATTTCAAATACGTGATAAAAATAATAATATGACATGAAATGAGATGACACATTGTCATTAATGTTAATAAATAATTTAATGTCGAATTATTTTTATAAAAATTAAAAATTTTAGTATTATAACATCATTTTTTAAAGTTAAAATCGGTATCGAAAAATTGAGTAAAGTTAAAGATTTTTTTAATAATTCACTCTAGGATATATTGTGAGTGATATGATTAAATTTTATTAGTTATGATTTTTTTCTTAATTTACTAAGACTTAATTGTAATAGGTGTTTAAGACAACTAGTCTACCTATGTCATAGGCACAAAAACAAGCCTCCGTTACTCTTCATTTCCTCAACTACTAAAGATCAAAACTTTCTTGTGTAGAGGGAATTGCCAAAGGAAAGAACCAATCCCAAAATTTCCATATAATCTATTTTCTTTTATTAAATTATTAACCATAAAGCAATAATAATAAAACAAACCTCCTATTTGGTATAAGCAAAAAAAATAGTTTGTTTTCTCATGAAGTAAACAAAATAACCAAAAGTTTATGTGTGTCCTAATTTTATTAATTCTATTTGGGTCCTCAAGTTTCATGCTTTTTGCACTAAGCGTTGTCTGTTTGGGTCCATGGAGTTTTGAGGAAATGAAAAGCTTTCTTTTTTATCCTAAACTGTGAGAGTGGGTATTGAAAGATCAAATTTTTTTTCCTTTTAGAGTCAGATCTGGTGGTGGGTTCTGCTTTGTAATTCACTTCTTCATATTCTTATTGGTTGGTTGCATTTGATTCTCATTATCTTCATCATGGTTGTGATGTCAGATTCTGATTCATTGATTCTCTGTACAAAACTCACATCCTGTTAGATCTGATCAAAGTTACCTGCTTTGAGAATCTGCTGTGTTGTCCGTTGGTAAAATACTTGTAGACTGTGTATTGGGTTAACAGAATTTTCTCGACCCAGATCGAAAAATCATGGATTTAGATGATTTTCGATCGATTCTCGAGAGTTCAGGCGTGGACGTGTGGACTTTCATTGACACAGCGCTTGTTGTGGCATCTTTGGATTATGGTGGAGAGCTCAAGCAACGAAGAGATAGTATTGTGGAGAGATTATACGCCACGAGTTTGACTAAGAAGTGTAGAAACTGCGATTTTGGTGATGTTGTTGAAGCTGCAAAAATCAACAGCAATGACCGTGAAATGAAGGTGAACAACCATGAAAGAAAAGGAAGAGAAGCCGAGTCTCCTTCTACACCACATGGAGATGATAGTGATCGTGATGATGGTGATAACGATGGTGATGGGTTGGATCCTTATGCAGGATTGTTTGATGATAATCAAAAGAAGATTCTTGACATCAAACAACTACTCGATAATCCTAACTTGGTCTGGTGTCAGTTTTTAGATTTGTAAATTTGCTATGACTTCTGGGTTTGGTTTTCCAGCTTTGACTTTTGAATGCTTTGGTGGGTTTCAGCCTGAAGATTCGGTGGTTGATTTGCTTCAGAATTTGGCAGATATGGATATAACATTTCACGAACTCAAGGTAACCGAAAGAAACTGTTACCAAATATTCTACTTGTTTCTCTGTACTTTGCTTTCTTATTTCTTATATTTACTTTTCTTTTCCTGACTGTTGTTTGATTTCAGGACACTGATATTGGTAGGCATGTGAATCGTTTACGGAAGTGTCCCTCCAATGATGTCAGGAGATTAGTGAAGCAACTTGTCAGGTCCTCAAGAACCAAGAAATGAAAAAGAAAAAAGAAGATATCTTTCGTTTTATTGCGTATTCAGTTTCTGGAAACTTTAAATGTAGGTTCTCTGAAGGAGCAGTAGAGGAGTTCTCTCCCTCCTAACTTAATTTGTTATCTGGTATTTAGGAAATGGAAAGAAATTGTGGATGAATGGGTGAGGTTGAATCCACAAGGAGAAAATGCATCATCTGCTCTAATGGGTAATATTATCATATTGAATACTTACAGTTAGCATTTTGCCTTTTTGAGAAAAAAATCCACAAGTGAAATGAAGATAAACTTGAAGGGTTTAATCCAAAAGAGGAAGTTAATCATAGTGTTTCTGCAGCTGATGGGGACTCACCTCTGCAGAAAAATCCCCAGAATGGACATCACCAGGTGAAAGAAAAATCTTTACTTGAGTTTGGAAGAAAGCTGTTGAAAAATTGGGTCTTTCTGTTCCCATTTAAGGTTCCTGTTCCTTGTCTTTTTCCTTCAGGTTCCTGATTTTGTTTACTCTCCAAATCCTCACAGTGAGTACAGATTCAGATCTAAAGATGAGTCTGATCTTACATGTCATTCTCATTTTTTAAGTAACCAACACTTTACTTTTACTGTTCTTGCTTAATTTTTTATCAGATGGAAGTTCTGGTTCAGACAAAACTCATTCAGAACCAGAAAGAAAGCCAAAACCAGTTCCTCGCAAAGGCACTCTAAACAGACCCCTCCAACAATCAGTTAATGCATCAACTCCTGTTCCTCAAAGTATACAGGTACTAAGTGTGTCAGATGAGTTTCTTTAATTTGGCTCCTGAGATGTTGGAGATTTGACACAAAAGGTTTAGCCTTTTCCTTGCATTACCATTTCTGAGTAGTTAATGCTAAATATGAATTTTGGACTTCAACTTGGTAAATATCAGTTTATCTTAGGCATTTGCCATTTATGGTCTTTTGCAGAAACAGAAAGAACAGCAGAAAGAAGGTAACTTTGATTCTGAAAGACTGGCCTCAGCAATGAAAAGGCTTCAGCAGAACTACAAACAAGCTGAAAATGGTTTGATATATATAAGCTTTGACCTGTTTTGTTTGATTAATTTGTTCAAGTCATATACTGAATTGTTGTGTGCTTTTGTGTCTTGTGTTCTTGCTCTGAAAGCCAAAAAGCAAAGAACAATTCAAGTCATGGACATTCATGAGCTACCAAAACCAAAGAACACCTTCTTTGCAAGGAACAAAGGTAGTGGTGGTGGTGGTGGTGGTGGTGGTTCTCAGGGACGGCATTGGTGATATTTTGTTTCCCTTTTTTGACACAGTAATCACGTAATTAGTGACATTAAATCATCAATAGCCATGGTCTTAAGGGTGAGACCAAGCAAAAACTGCTGCTTGACTCCCATTTTCTTACCTTTTGGTATTGCTTTTCATTTTGAGGAGAAACAGCTCTTCTCTAATTTTTCCTCCTGATTATAAATACTTAGGTTAAAAAAACTCTTTTGCAAAGTAGAGATTTCAGGTTGTTTTGAGAAGAGGGGTTCTTCATATATTTTAGTAATTTAGTTAGAGCAAGTGTGTACATTGGTTAGGAATGGTGGTACCAAACCTTTATATTAAATGAGGCTTTAGTTAGGTTATGGTTGAGGAGGTGGTGGCAACTGGGTTCCAATTTTTGGTAGTTATTAATATTAGACATCTTGTCAAAATTTGCGACCGGAACTTTAAGAGAATGTTTCCGAAGCCTTGGTAAATACAGACGTATGCAATTTTTACAGAGAGGGTTAATGTATTTTTTTTTCCTTCTCAAATGTATAAAAGAAATAATTGATAAAGACTTTAGGTATTGTATCATCAAGTAATATTGATAGGATATATCCAATTTGTAATTACCAACATCTAATATAGTGTTAGGTTTAGGGTAAAAGATACGAGCTTTGACTCTTTTTTTTAATAGGATATATACAATTTGTAATTACCAACATCTAATATAGTGTTAGGTTTAGGGTAAAAGACATGAGCTTTGGCTCATTTTTGAAAAAAAAATATAATTTAATATTTTTTAGAAAGGTATTTATGTTTTATTAAGCAAAACACACTCTTTTACTATTTTTTTTGGATAAAATATGTTAAAGAACTAACACTTGACTGTAAAAGATTAATAAAAAAAGTGTATGCTTATTTAATAAAATATAAAGAATATGCCAATGCAAAAATAACAATTACGGGTTATTATTTTTTTAGTTGTACAAAAAATGTGCCAATGCATAATTTGAAGGGTGATTAAAAGAAAATGGCTCAATAAATTTATTTATGAAATAATAAATGTAAACAAACTAATCTTACTTTACGAACACAATAATCATATGGTCCATTTCGAGACTAAAGAGACTTTTATTAATTTACAAAAATTGACTAATTAATTAATAAATAGATTAAAACAAGAATTAATAAAGTGAATCAAACTGAAAAATTGAAAACTAAACTAAAAAGTTGAACGATTCAAAATTTTTATGATTGAATCAGTCGAATTAGTTGAATTTTTTAGTCATTGTTTTTAACTTTTATTGAATTTTAGTAATTTTAACTAATTATATTTTTCTAATTAAATAATTTGATTTTATATATTTATATATATATATATATATATATATATATATATATATATATAATT
>JANVCQ010000230.1:36721207-36739470 GCA_025531925.1 Erythroxylum plowmanianum
TCCATTTCATGCAATAAAAATTCCATAAATAGACAGTACTTGGACCCTACGAGACTCGTATTTCCAAGACTGAGCATTTACGTGCTCAAACCTACCACCTCCAAGGTGGGTGACCAGGCCGCCATTAGAGCTTTCAATCACAATCTTGTATAACTTACCACCTCCATTGTGGGTGACCAGACCGCCATTAGAGCTTTCAACCACAATCTTGTATAACTTACCTCTCATTAATTGCAAAACTCTGATCTGAATTTAACAAAAATGACATATGGCAATTGATGCACATGATTCTGAGTACCCTATTGTGGTTTGACTTGCTCCAGTCTTCTGTCACTCTGCCAAGAAATCCCTGTAAATTACCATAAATTCTAAATCTGCTAATGGAAATAACTTCAGAACAATCAATATTTTATTTTGCTACGTGTTCTTTTATGAAGGGTAAGATAATAAATCCAAGATGAGGTGTTGGTTGATGATAATAACTGCTCTGGTTCAGTGTCCTCTGATCTGTAGATTGTACATATAAAAAAGTTGGTTTTGTGACCTAAGGAAGAGTGAGTGTGAAGCGGGTTGAAAGGGATTGAGAGAAACAAAAATGGGAAAATCACCAGAAGAAGAGCACCCTCAAAAGACTTTTGGTTGGGCTGCCAGAGATAAGTCCGGGACTCTTGCACCTTTTCATTTCTCTCGAAGGTTAAATATTCAACCAGGCTTTTTTATTTTTTCTTCCATTTCCATGGTTTTATGATGATCTCTCTGTGTTTGATTGTTGGCTTAAGAGTTTTGAGAGACATGGGTCATCTTTTTCCTTTAAAGTTTATATCTTTTCATGATATCTTTTCACTGATTTTGAGTGTAAAATGGATAGTGACCTTCGATAGTAAAAAACACTTCCAAGTTTTGAAGGAAACTCCGTACTTCCATGTCTTGCGAGGATTTTACTTTTTTTGGTGTTTTTGTTTTGGTGGATCACCATGTTCATAGATCGATCTCTTGCAAAATAGCAAGAAGCACACAGAACATTTTTCTTTATGCATGGAGTTTAGTTTGGTAAGTTAAGCTCTTCCCTGAGTTCCAATGGATACTTCTCCTGTTTTGGATTGAGAAAATTGTCAACCAAATATCTTCTGCTCACTCTAATTCCTAGTGAAGTTTCCAAATTCAGTTGGACAGAAAGGAATAAATTTGATGGGGAACAAGTGGGGACCAATGTAATGTGCTTGCTCTGTTTCCCATGAAGATGGTAACAAGAAAACTATACTTGGTGGATGAGATCCTTTCAATTTTTTTTCTTTTCGGTTCTTTTATTTTCATCATCAAGTTGAGATATCGAGGACTGATATTTTTTCTACTGGACCACTATTCAAAGAGCTATTTGATGTTCAAGTGAGATCGACAAGACAAGTAGATCACCAAGTTCCTATTGACAAGTCAACTTAAGAATTCTTTCTTGATCTATCAAGACATTGTTAAAACATCAATGTTGGTATTATTGACAAACTCTTACTTTTCTTGGTGACAGGGAAAATGGGGATGATGATGTCACTGTAAAGATCCTTTACTGTGGAGTTTGCCATACAGATTTGCATTCTGCTAGGAATGAATGGGGTTACACCTTCTACCCACTTGTTCCAGGGTACGGTGCTCTGTTTAAAACTTACCCCTAACATTGTAGCATTGATTTATCTGATAAATATAAGTTTGCACCATGTCATACTTAGAGCTATATGTCCAGTTGAATCTCCTATTTCATAAGTTTTACATATAGGATCTCTTGGAATCTTGTATTGGTATAGGAACTAGTTGTTGTATTGAATCATGTTCATTCAAAATAGTTTCGCTCTACAATCACATCCAGGCAGGCCTCGGATTGTATAGAAGATATTAAAATGTTCATCATGGCAATGGATGTAAAGAAATATGCACTGGAACTTTGTGATTTTCTTCTTCAGGCACGAAATAGTAGGCGTCGTGACAAAAACTGGAAACAATGTGAAGAGATTCAAAGTTGGTGATCGTGTTGGTGTTGGGGTGATAGTGGATTCCTGCAAGTCATGTGAGTGCTGTGATCAGGATCTGGAGAATTACTGCCCTCAAGTTACATTTACCTACAACTCACTATCTCGTGATGGAACAAAATCCTATGGTGGATACTCTAATATGATCGTAACCCACCAACGATTCGTTTTATGCTTTCCTGATAGCTTGCCTGCAGATGCTGGTGCACCATTGTTGTGTGCTGGAATCACAATTTACAGTCCAATGAAATACTATGGACTAACAGAGCCAGGCAAGCATTTGGGAGTAGTAGGACTTGGTGGCCTTGGTCATATTGCTGTCAAAATTGCCAAGGCCTTTGGACTCAAAGTTTCAGTGATTAGTTCATCACCTGGAAAGGAAAGTGAAGCCATCAATAGGCTTGGAGCTGATTCATTCATTGTTAGCAAAGATCCTGAGAAAATGAAGGTATGCACCATAATAGTTCGAGATTTGGACACATTTTCCTGAAGAGCTTTATAAAACCCAGATTGGAATTATCAATTAGTGAAATATTACAGAGTTTCTGCTATGAATGTGCAGGCAGCTATTGGTACTATGGACTTCATCATTGACACAGTATCTGCAGTTCATGCCCTGCCTCCACTTCTCAGTCTGTTGAAGGTGAATGGGAAACTGATTATGTTGGGCTTGCCAGATAAACCCTTGGAACTTTCAATTTTTCCTTTAACACTGGGTAAGCTGCATTTTGTTTCATAGCAATAGTGTAGAACCAAAATCCTGACAGCTTCTTACACTGTAGAATGAATATAAAAATAATTAAACATCAATAGAAATTTCGCTAAGACACGGGATCTGGAAAGATTCAGTAGTTCGTAGCCTTACCCCTAACTAGTAAAGAGACTATTTCCAAAGTACAAAGAATGAGTATGAAGTAAAAGATGAAGATATAGAAAATATTGTACTCAACCCAAAACTCTACAGCTCAGCTTTGTCCATTTTGTGTCAATGCAACTAAGCATTTTGATGTTTCATTTTAAAACTGTCTGCATCTGCAGTTGGATAGAACAGGATCAAAATTTAACTAAAATAAAAATAAATATAACATCAAATATTATTAGGAATATAAATAAAAGTGATAATACAAATATTCATGAACTAGATTTAAGTTATGAATGTTAATTTATAATTGATAGGATTGGATTCTTACAAACTCTATTTTTATGTTTGAATTATTTCTTCATACTTAAAAGAAGAAAAAAGATCATTATTTATAAGTAAATCAAATTAATTAGAATGGTATATTTCATTATCTTTTAATGTGTTTTAATTATGACACATTTGTATATTTACTTTTGACACCATAAATTATTTATTTTCATACAGATATTTTTGTGAATAATTTCTGACAGGAACAGTTCTCCAGTAATGCCCCTCTGAATGCGATTCTGTTCTCATTTTCATCAATCTAATTCTTACAGGAAGGAAGCTCGTTGGGGGAAGTAACATAGGAGGAATGAAAGAAACTCAGGAGATGCTGGACTTCTGTGCAAAGCATAACATTACTGCAGATGTTGAGGTGATCAGAATGGATCAAATCAACACAGCCATGGACAGGCTCGCCAAGTCTGATGTCAAGTACCGGTTTGTGATCGATGTGGCCAACTCCCTGACAGAGTAGATCTGCCAACATCTCCATTGTTGGATCTTCAATAGGTTTGAACTATTAAAGAGACATGAGTGTGCTAGCTTGCTGTTTAAGAGAGGCATTAGATAAAATAAGTTCTTGTTCTCAATACCATTACATGTTTGCATGAATATGACATTTGTATTTTAATACTATTTTGGACAATTATGAATAAGGATCAATTATTAAAATTATTTAGCAACAATAATTTAAATTAATTGTTACTCAAGTTCTTTTAATATAAATATTTTTTACATAAAAAATTATTGCATTATTTTAATTAATTAACATAGGACAGTTGACAAGAAACAATCTCAAACATTTACACAAGACAAAATCTAAAATATGTAATAATCATAAATTCACAGGTAGAGTTACTTCACAAATAAATTATATATATATATATACTTAAATCCAATCTAAATTTTGCACTCTAAGACAAATTTTCAATGTGCTTGGAGATTAGGTCCTGTAGATATCAAACCTTTTGAAAACTCATGAATTGCATCCAATATCTTATTAACGGAAATTTCCTAACATCTCTTACAGTCATACGAAAGCTATCTCGCGTTGCATATTGTTTGTTTGTTTTTCTTTTTGAATTACAAGGAAATCAAAAGCAAAACAAGCTAATTAGCACATAGGTCTTCGATACAGCGCGCCTTGGGCGTCTCGGAATAGGCAGTCCAAAACAATCAACAGAGGCTCCTGGAGGACGTGCAATCCTGGACTGACGAGGGTTGCAAGTGAGGCAAGGTGGTCCGCGCATTGATTCCCTTCACGAGGAACATGTAGAAACTGCACCTCCCAAGCTTTTTGGAGTAAACTTCGGGTACCTATCACCAAAATATTGTCATCAGTCAAAACAGGAGTGGAAGTAGATAAGATGTTGATAACTTCGAGGGAGTCTACTTCAACAATGACTTGTCGGTAGCCAAGGCCCCAGGCTAGATTAAGTCCCGAGTAGACGCCCCAGAGTTCTGCAGTGAGTGGTGATCCTCTTGCTAGGTGCTGGGTAAACTCACCCGCACCACTGTCCGTATCAATCGCGAATTAACCCCCCGTAGTAATGATGCATCCGCCTTGCTTAGCTGCCCCATCGGTATTTAATTTAACCCATCCCTCAAACGGTTTACTCCACTCAACTAAAATACCCACGGGTAAACCCTGGGTTGAGAACACACACCTTTCCGTTACGCTGGCCCGTTTTATCCATTCTAAGTACTCCAGAACGGCTCTATCTCTAGCTTCCGGTCAAATGAAATCGGGGTTAAAAACACTTTTATTTCTCCAGTACCAAAGGAACCAACAGGTGACTACAAATATAGGCGGCCATTGTTTGAATTGTTCAATTCGGAATTCCAATTAGTTTGGAATCTTCGTAGAAGTCCCTTATGCTTCTGACAATTAGATAATTGACAACGGAAGACTCCTGCGTAGCATATCGTTTGAATTGTTCAATTCAGAGCTCCAACTAGTTTGGAATCTTCCTAGTCGTCCCTTTTGCTTTTGACAATTAGATAATTGGCAACGTAAGACTCTTTTGTGGCAAAACTTAAGCTTCTTCTTATCATGCACTAAATTTAACAGCTTCTTCTTGTCATTCACTAAATTTAACAGGCTGTAACCTAAAAGAGATCATGTGATAATTTTTTTTTTTTTCTGAAATGATTCATATATTTCTCTTGATTATAAAAATTAATAAAGTTTACCTGGAAACTCTGTCTATATATAGCTGACATGAGTTTCTATATCAACTCAGAGTCCTGTGCTTGAAACAGAAAAGAAAATGAATAATCATCACCTGGTTTCCATAGCTTTTCTTCTGATTATCGTCAACTTTGCGGAACCAAGCTCAGACTCTCTCGAAAGAGCAACTTTGGATCCTATTCATGGCTTCAAAGAGCTACCCTTTAATGGATCATATTACGTTTTCCACAAGCCATATAACTTGCCTCTAAACGAACGCTACAGTTTCAAGAATGGAGTCCACAGATTCTGGGTGTATACCACAGACAAGCCTCTGTCTAAAGGCAGCCCTACAAGACCTCGAACAGAGATCATGGTCAATGTAAGTAAACAGTTCCTTCTTTCCCTCTCAGTTTCATCTGTCTTACAATTTTCACTTGGTTAAATCCAAGATTTTAAATGATATGGTTTGACATTATAATTTCCGATACTTTGGTCGATTTAATCGTAAAAATTTTAAAGTAATTAACTTTTAGTTCTGTTTTTAATTTTTCAGTTTGGTTTATTTTAATAATCTCCATTAATCATATTTCAAAATATTTAATTTTATTTAATATTTAATCGGTTTTATAACGGTCTAATATTGGTTTAACCTTTTAAATCTTAAATCTCTTATTTTATCGGTTTAACTTATTGTCTGATTTTTAAAATATTAATAATTTCAACAAAATATAAAATAAATCATTTTGAATTTTAATGTTTAGACAATAATAGAGATTATATTCTAACATTTTAACAGTATTTGAAGGTAATTATAATATTTAGAATTCTATCAAATTGTAATGAATGATTTGATCCTTAATTCTCATCTCATTTGAGACTTTTAACAAGTTGTAGTTATATCAATTCAAGATTAAATGAACGAAGTTAATATAACATAAAGGTTATCTTTTAATGCTCGCAAACATTAAAATCCAATATAAGTAAAATCTTTTAGTACTGTGTTATAACAATTCAAAACCTTAATTACGTATGTGATTAACAATTCAAAACCTTTACTAAACCAGAAGTAATTAAGATTGCTTACCTAAAACGAATTATGCTTGACTATAAATTGTTCTTCCAATCTTCCATGAATAGGGATACAAGTATTCTAGCGGTGTCATGCAATTTGAGGGACATGGATTCGTGCCAAAAGGAACAACTGGTGTGTGTATAATGCAAGTGTTTGGATCTGATCCTCCTCATGCCACAACCTCAATGCTCAGAGTCTACAATGGTTCACTGGCATACTATAGGACTCCGATTGTTCCAAATTTATACGGAAGATGGTTTCGATTAAATGTAATCCACGATGTGGAATCCTCAAAAGTTGAGGTGTACGTTGATGGAGTTCGTAAGTACGAGGCATCTGGACATGGAGGAGCTCGACATTACTTCAAGTTTGGGGTTTATGCACAGGATTTTTCTTCTGATCGGATGGAGTCTCGTTGGAGAGGAATCAAAATCCTTAAGAAACTGTGACTTCTTGCTGGAGTCGATGTCTAGCTAGTAAATTAATTATATGTTTATCTCAATAATAACTAGAATGTCAATCACTACAAGCTCAAATTTTTATAAACTTTGAATGTTGAAGATTGACGGCAATAAATAAAAAATGTCTAGAATTTCAAACCAAATAGTTTAAATTAAATACAAACAAGTTCAAATAATCTAAAATTTAATCGGGTCGGGATCAAAATAATTTCAATTGTTTGAGTTAATCATGTTAAATTGACCTTTAACAAACTTAAATTTTGACTCAAATTTTAATTAATTTAAATTTAATTTGTTAAACTTTAATTAAATCGGATCTTACTAATATTTTCATTTTAATGTTGAAAAAATGACATTTTTTAGAATTAGATTTAAAAAGCGGAAAATATTTTAATTTTTAAGTTTTTTATTTTTATTTCTCAGTTGGTATCTTTTTCACCATCTTTTATATTTTTTGATATATTAACTTTTAGATTATTGTATATCAATAAAATAACTTCCCAACTATATATCATGGATGTGTAATTTACTAAAACTATTACGGATAATTTATCTTTTCAAATAAATTAATAATAACATAATATTCATGAGAAAGTTTATCTCCCTATATGATTAACATAAGGTCAAACTCTCTTATCCTAATCCCATTTATTTAATATATAAATGGTTTGTATATTGTGTTTAGGCTTTAACGACAAAAGAAAGAGGACAAAAGGTGACGTGATGGCATAGCATTGCCGGAGGTTTCCTTTTTTATTTTATTTTAATTCTGATCAAATAGGATTTTATTTATTTCCTAATTAAAGAAATATAAAGAGCTTGATATCTGGTTCCTATAAAGAAGTGATTGTTCATTGTTGGAAGATTAATGGTTTTTTCAGAATATTTAAGGAATAACATCAAGATCATTCGTAAAGTGTCATCTCTTTTGATTGCTACTATAAGAAAGATGTCAACATCTTGGTTTTGATTAAATGACTAGTCGGCAGATTCTCATTTTCATATTATTAAGGCTGATGGCTCTTTGGATCATTCAATGATACTCTAATCCTATCCCATCACAAGCTGAAAAATCCATCTTCTGCAATAACTTGTTCTCTTCTTGTCCTCTCAAAACAATGGTTAGTTTTTGTGAAACTTCGACCTTCTTCTTCTTCTTAACCATCCTTCACTTTCGATGTTTGGCTCAAGCACCTGATGATCTTACAAAAGGGTTCATTTCCCTCCCACTGAATCGATCACACTATAACATCCAGAGGCCTTACGATGTTCCTGAAGATCAACGATACAGCTTCATCAATGGAATCCACAAATGCTGGGTTTACTCCACAGACAAACCTCACACTCCTACAAGTCAAACCAAACCACGTACAGAGATAGCCATACATGTAAGGCTATTCTAATTTGATCTGTGTGAAGTTACTTCGATTTATAACGTCAAATCTTTCTTCTCTTCTTCTTCTTCTTCAGGGTTACGGATATTCTTCCGGAATTTGGCAATTTGAAGGTTACGGGTACGTGCCAAAGGGGACATCAGGAGTGTGCATCATGCAAGTATTTGGAGCAACACCTCCTCATGCAACGACGCTTATGCTGAGGGTTTACAATGGCTCGCTCATGTACTATAGGTCTCAGGTTTTAGTGCCGGAAGTCTATGACAAGTGGTTCAAGCTGAATGTTATACATGATGTGGGTGCTTCGAAAGTGAGGGTTTACATCGATGGTTGTCTGAAACTAGAGGCAAATGGACGTGGAGGCACATCTCATGCGTTTAAGTGTGGTGTTTATGCTCAAAACAATGATTCCCAGTGCATGGAGTCTCGTTGGAAGGATCTAAAGGTTTTGAAGAAACAAAACCGTTAAATGATCTCATGTGCAACTATAGAAAAAATCGATTGAACGATTACTGTTATGATGAAAAGAATTAGCATTGACAACAAGTCGAGCCAGGAGTAGGTCCTATAAGTCCTAATTCGGGCTTTAGGCTCATTTAGATTTATATTTTTTTTTTCAAATTTCGATATGAGTTCCAATTCACAAAATATGTGTTTGAAGAATGGAAAGGACAGAGAATCTCTATAATACTCAAACTAGACTTTCAACAAATTTAATTTAATTAGTTAACATTAAATTATTTTATTTCAATTTTAGGTCTAAAACATATTAAAGTTGAATTGAAAATTGAACCTAATTGAGTTTGATTATTTGGGAGGAAATTTGTTATAAAATTTTGAAATATAATTACGAGAGATTATTCTTATTCATCAAAAATTTTGAAGTTTAATTAAAAAAATATATTTTATTTTATTTATTTTAGTTTATAAGAAGTTATTAATTTTTAAAATTGACTGATTAATTAATAAACTCATCAATTTTTAACAACAAAAATTGTTAAAATAAATCAAACCAAAAAGTTAAGAATCAAATCAAAAAGTTGGATAGTTTAAAATTTTTACGGTTAAACCGGTTAAACAGGTTTTTAATCGTTAGTTTTATTCTCGTTTAGTTTGATCTCACTTTACTTTTTAATTTGTTTATGCGTCAAAAACAACAAAGCACATATGAACTGTTATAAAGTATATGTTAAAATTTGATTAATTGTTAATCTTGGTTTAATTAAATAGTATAGGTGAAGGCAGTGATTGAAGAACTTAATTGCAATGATTTCAAAGTACAAAACATTAAAGCGAATCATCTTAATCTCTGAACATTAAGTTTTGGATTCTAAGTTGTATGGACTCTTTAAAATTTCCAAGTGCATAATCTTCTCAATTCTTTAGGGTTTAAACTTCTTAATGACTATTTAGATACATTCCTTTATTTAATTTTATGTTGTTGGCTTATTGAACAATTCATATTAAATGATGAATAATAAGTTATTCACTTACTTCTCAAATAATTTAATTTAATAGAAGAAACAAACTCACTTAACCATTGGATCAAACTCTTACATTGAACATGCTTGGATTTATCATAACCACAAGACATCATATGGGGATAACCAAATATGATTAATATCATAATATGTAGACCCACAGTTCAATAAAAATACTAAAACGCCGGCTTGTTAATTGAAACTCTTTCTATGTTATGATATGATTCATTTGAAATGATTCCCCATTCTTAAATTAGTTGCCATTTACATTCATTAGCAAAAGGAATGTACATGACACTGATTTGTTAATAGAAATAAGCAAAATGTAGAGCAAGAATGATTTACAAACCCTTCCTCTCGACCATCTCACGTAGATAATACCTAGAACTGTAACTTGTCTTGTTCGTCGCCAAGTTCTTGTCAAACCCTTTACGTACATAATCTTTCTTCTATGTGCAGACCCAACTTTTGTTTCCTTTTATCAACTGCTATAAGCTACAAGCTCCATGCTCTATATATGCAACGAAAAGTTTCACCCTTTTCGCATTCAAAATCACTAAAAATGGCCACCATTGTTGGTTTTTGTGCTCTCTACTTCATGCTGATTCAGTTGGTTTCTCACCAGTTCATTTCCTCTGTAGCTGTTGATCCCACTAAAGGGTTCACTGCTCTTCCCCTAACAAAATCCAATTTCGTCGTGCAAAGACCTTACGATGTTCCTGAGAATCAACGATACAGCTTCAAGAATGGTGTTCACAAGCTTTGGGTATATTCTACTGACAAGCCTCACTCTCCTACTAGCAAGACGAATCCCAGAACTGAACTTCGCATCAGCGTAAGCTACCCTCAACCCTTCACTTAGCAAATAGCTAATCATTTTCAACTTATTAGAATTAGTTATAAATCAATTTAACAAATTATATTTTTTAATTCTTAGATTTTAATGTTCTTTTACGATCATTTGATTGGATTCTCATGTGTGTTATATTTATTTTTATCAATTATTTAAAAATTCAACCGATTTGACCAATTTAACCGTAAAAAATTTGAATCATCTAACTTTACAGTTTTATTTACTTTAATAACTCTTATTGTTAAAAAAATGATCAGTTTATTAACAATATAATTTTAAATTCTTTAATTTTATTCAATCTTTAGTCAGTTTTATAACATCTTGTATCTTTAACCTCCAATCAGTTTTTTAAACATTGCTTCTTATAAAGCTGGTTTTTTATGATAAGTTTAATGTAATTTTAATCTTTGGTTTTATAAATTGAACAAAAAATTTGTGAAATTGGAGCAAAATTTTGGGCTTTTATTAACTTAATTTTTATATTCCAAAATGAATTAAACCCTTTTATAAAGAATTATAGAGTATTTTATAACGTTATGCAAAAGTTATATGCCTTTTTTATAACTAGTTGTCCTATTTTTTTCTTTTGAGTCCATTCTTAATTTGTAAAATTAATTTCAAATAATGTGGTATTTAAAAATTTAAAATCAAATTAAAAAATATTTTTATAAGTATGGTTTCACGAAAGAAATAAAGAGCGTATATTTAAAACTGAAATTTTAATTCAAATTCAACATAATTCAATATGCAAAGGAAAAGATGCCTATAATTGATATCCCTCTCTCGACCCTCACTAAACTAAAAGTTTTGTACACTGTGAGTATTGTTATCGACGTAGTCATCTAATTTAACTTCACTCAAAATCAATGAAAAACTTGAATGGCTTGAATTTTAAATCAAATTTAAACATAGATTTAAAAAATTTTAATTAAAAAACTCGAAAGTAAAAATAATAAGATTGAACTCAAACTTGTTTAAAAAGTTTTATACCAAAGTCAATCAACCCATTACAATGCTAGGTGTGTCAAAGTGAGATTGTTCTGCTATACTCTTTCACTGTAATGATTCAACAGGGATATGACTACTCTTCCGGTGTCTGGCAATTCGAAGCATATGGTTTCGTACCATCAGGCACATCAGGGGTTTGTGTGATGCAAGTGTTCGGAGCACAAGCTCATGCCACAACCCTAATGCTCAGAGTCTACAATGGTGCAGTGTCCTACTACAGAGCTCCTGTCCTCATCCCACATGTCTACGACAAATGGTTTAGACTCAACGTAGTTCACGACGTCGAAGCCAGTAAGGTGAAGGTGTTCGTCGACGGGAAGCTGGTTCATCAAGCACCAGGTCGTGGGGGCAAGTCTCATTTCTTCAAGTGCGGAGTCTATGCTCAGGATGATGCCTCTCACTATATGGAGTCTCGTTGGAGGAACATTAGGGTTCTTAAGAAAAGTTGAAATCTTAATATTATTATGGAGAGGTGTGAAGGGATTTTGTTGTTAGATTGCTTTTATTGTGATCAAAACAAAATAATCCCATTTTAATATTTTTTATTATTAGCATATACTTCTGTGTATTAAGCTATAATGCAAGAATAAATGTTTTCTTTTGTTTTGTCATAATTGATTTATTGTAACTAATTTAGGTTTTAAATCATATATATAATTTTTAAAAAGGTTGAATTTTAAATCATATATATGATTTTAAAAAAGGTTGAATTTTGATAATGTAAGAGAAAAAAATCCATTTATAATATAAATCAGTCATGATTTAATTGAATTAAGATTTAAAACTTGAATTTAAGTGCTTAACTCTTATAATTTGAGTAAAAAGTTGTCAGACAATATCAAACTTGATACTGTTTGAATTAGGTTAATCCAATCGAAAATTAATGAAATAAATCAATCTAATTAAACTCAAGTATTCAAACTACCATAAAAATAAGTCTTAAGAAATTAAAGTCTAATTTGATTCATTGTTACTTAAAAAAATTGTTACTTAAAAAATTGTTTATTAATTATAATATTATATTCCTGTTTCATTTTTATTATAAGAAACTATAATATATGGTTTTTGAATTAATTATAATTTAATGAAAAATATCTTTAAATTTAATTTTAAATCTTTTTATTGAATTAAAATTTCTAATAGTTTAAATATTAAATGTCTAATTCACTTTATATTAAAATTTTTTTCAATTTTTTTCAATTAATTTTTTTCAATTAATTTTTTTCAATTAATTTTTTTCAATTAATTTTTTTCAAACTTACCACTTTACGAGAACTGTGAAAGGAACATCAATTATATGCAACATTTTCTTTGTATTTTTATAAAAAAATTATTTTTATGACTCGAATATGTAATTTTATAGAAGAACAATTTATCGGATAATTCAACTTAATTAAAAATGAATTGGTAACCAAAATTTCAAAAAATAAAATATATAAAATTTTGGGCCTAGCGGCCGGGTTTAGTCTCGGCCTGTTTGCGGTAACATTCTCTAAGCTGCATACACTTTCCACCGCTCTGTACACCGAACCCATCTCCGATCGATATGAGTGCGGCGGAGCTGCCAAGAAAGGAGGCCAACGTGTTGAAAGGCCACGAGGGTGCGGTGTTAGCAGCTAGATTCAACGCCGATGGCAATTATTGCCTCAGTTGCGGAAAAGACCGAACTATTCGTCTATGGAATCCCCACCGTGGAATTCACATCAAGACCTACAAGTCTCACGGCCGCGAAGTTCGCGATGTTCATGTTACCTCGTACAGCCTCTCTCTCACTCTCACTTTCTATGTCTGTAGTGTAAAACTTTTGTGTTGGTGTTTATAACTAGTGGGGCGTTGTGTAGGGATAATTCCAAGTTAATTTCATGCGGAGGTGACCGACAAGTGTTTTACTGGGATGTTGCGACCGGTCGTGTTATTCGCAAGTTTCGGGGACACGACAGCGAGGTTTGTCTCATAACGTTGTTTTGCGAAAAGGGTTGGGTTCGTTTCGTGTATATAAACAGCTTTTTTCTTCGTCTGCTGGATAGGTGAATGCTGTGAAGTTTAATGAGTATAGTTCTGTGGTAGTATCTGCTGGATATGATCAATCCTTGCGTGCTTGGGATTGTAGATCACACAGTACTGAACCTATTCAGGTTACTAAGAATGTTACACCTTTGTTTCTCTCTTTCTTTCCCATGATTTGTGTAGATACTTTATGGGTTATGTTCTAAGAAAGGTCTGGTTTTGTTGCAGATCATTGACACTTTCTCGGACAGTGTAATGTCTGTGTGTTTAACCAAAACTGAAATTATTGGGGGAAGCGTGGATGGTACTGTGAGGACATTTGATATACGAATTGGTAGGTGGGTATTACCATGATGAACTATTCATTAAACCTGCTTTTCCATTGTCAGTTATTCTAAAATGCTCTCACCTTTTTTGGTTTTAAGCAATAAAGTTCTCATCTTTTTGGGTTTTTAGAGAAATATCAGATGACTTGGGACAACCTGTGAACTGTATTTCAATGTCGAATGATGGTAACTGCATACTAGCAAGTTGCTTGGATTCGACTTTGCGTCTTCTGGATAGGTAATATCGAATTTTTAATGATGCTTTGAGTAATCACATTCATGCACTCCCAACTTACCAGTTTCTTATGACAGAACCGCTGGTGAGTTACTGCAAGAATATAAAGGGCATACTTGCAAGGTTAGTGCTCTCCTTTTTGTGTAGTTCTGGCATTGATACTTCTAAGTCTTTAATATCATTATTGATTGGATCTGGATTATCTATTAACCTCAGTTTTCATTCTATCTCAATTTACATTATCCTAGGTAGTTAAGCAAGTAATGATGAGTTTTTTCTAGTCTTTTTATGACCTATTTTTCTTATATGGGAGTGCTGATTGTATCTGGTTTTTGGTATTGTTCCAGTCATACAAATTAGATTGCTGCCTTACAAATGATGATGCCTATGTGACTGGAGGATCAGAGGATGGCTATATTTACTTCTGGGACCTTGTTGATGCATCTGTAGTTTCAAGCTTTCGTGCTCATGGCTCAGTGGTAAAGTAGTTTCTGCACTTATTCCATACATGAGCTTTTATCTCCAGTCTTTCACCCTCTCCACAAAAATATTGTCAGTTTTGATGCTTGATGTGTTTAAACTTCGTTTCTGAAAGTTTCTTTAGGAAAAAGTTTCTCTGCCGCTGTTATTTGATCGTTTGAATTTTCTCGACTGTCTGCAATTTGTCCATGCGCAACCTTGTTTGTAAAGGCCTTTCTTTAATCAGCTGGACAGGATTAGACAATTGCCTGAATGATTCCAGATCATCTCATTTCTGGTTGTTGGCTGCTGAGTTCAATGAGAATGAGTTCTAACCTCAAGCTTTTAAATTTTTTGATGACATTGTAAAAACTAGATCTCGTATGTTGTTAACACCGGTCACTTTGATCATCATTTGAAAGCTTTTCCAACACTTTTATCTGATAAAGCGGTTTAGAAATTACCTATCACGTTACTCTTCAATTTGTATATCTGGTGTTTCTCCATTGACACATCAGGTGGCACATCTTTCATGCGTGTTCTTTATTTTATCATGCATTATTCAAATTAACAAGGTCACAAGCTGTTCTATGAGTGTTTCATATGCCTTTACTTTCCCCCTCTGAGTCTATTATAAATGTTGCTCACTGTAACCATGATTAACCATTTTGCAGAAGAGTAATACCAGAGTTTCTGATCCGTATATCGATCACAAGAACGTATATTTTAGTATCATTGATTAGCTCTCGGATTTTATGTTCAATAGTTTAAAGATGTTCTGTTCACATTTGGCAGGTTACAAGTGTGAGTTACCATCCAAAAGAGAGCTGCATGATAACAGCCTCGGTCGATGGCACCATTCGGGTTTGGAAGAAGTGAGCTTATTAGGCATTCACTTGCAGAACAGACAGGTTCTTGTTTAGTTTTGACATGAGGCGATCTCACGGAGCAGAAACAGAAAATCACTTCCCCATTAACTCTTGATACAAGGAAGAAACTGTTGCTCTTCAAAACTCAAAATCCTGCTTCATCTGTTAAACAGTTGATATGAAACTGCACAGGGTTACAAGACCATTGAAAGTGCAACAAAGATTTTTAGTCAATGTTCTGCTACGATTCCTTGTAAGATACAACCTTTTTTGTTTCACTCAATTGCAAAAGTGCTGTGATCAAGTTGTGCACATCAACTAATTCATCTATCAAACCAATCCAAAGTATACATATGTCTACAAATCAACGGTTCGAACATATAAGTTTTCTCCGTATAATCTGCAACTCCGTGAGCGTGACGCATTTGGATGGGATCAGTGCTGACCGACTCGTTCGATAATATTTTTGCTGGTTTACATTCTCGAGGTAAGGCATTGCAGTCCGTGGCAGAATATAGAATTGATGGACCGATCCAAAACGTTATTATAAATCTCAAAAACTATTTTTTTATTAATATTATTATACAGACTAAGAGAAATTAAAAATACCTATTTTAAGTTATTTTCCGATTATTAAAAAGGGAGAGCTAAATAAAAAATTCCATTCACATAATGTAAAGATGGATGACATGCACGTGACATTAATTACCAACTTGAATGGAAGTGAAGTCAATGTTAATTTCATATGTATTTTATTGAATTCTATTTTTTAAGGAAAAATACACACATACCATGATTGGATTTTTTAAAAATTTTGTGATTTTTTTAATTATTCATCCTTAATCTTTTTTTAGTATCTTCATAATATATTGTATCCGGGTCTAACAACCTCTCTATTCAGTAAGAATAAAACTGTGCAATATCAGACCTTTCCAGATTTCATGTCTAAGTGAAAATTCAATTGGGTGCACATAGATTCTGAAAATACATTCATTCAATTTAAGAATCATTACTTATACTTAATGACGTATTTAATACTTTTTTTTTCATAAAATGTATTTTATCTTAATAATTTTTAATAGAAACATTAGATGTAAATTCTGACAAGGGAGTGTTAATTATACGCTACTAGAAGTATTAATAGATCCAATTATTAATATTTGACTTTGGCAAATAGGGATAGGGTAAGTTGTGAAGTTGCTTTCAAGTAATTAAAATTGTCAAATTCATTTTGTCAACATGTCCATTTCCTAATCATGTTAACAAGAAAAGTATTCAAATACATGCATTGAAAATAAGTGCCTTAACTTGGTGCATTTGAGCTGGTTTTACCCTTGATTTTAGTTATGATTTGGTAAGAAGCATGGAAAATAATGACGGGGTTAGTCTAAGCTCGAATCATTTAGTTATATTCGAATATTAGAATTTGAATCGGTCAAATTTGAATTAATTTATTAATTCTAAATTAAATTGGCTTCAATTCTAAAAAATATTTAAACATAAAAAATTTGTTAAACACAAACTTATATTTGGGTTGGAACTAAATCTTATTTGACATATTAACGTTCAACTGAATTAACTAATTTACGATCTGAAATGATATTTTTATTTAATTCGACTTAAAATTGACATTATTAAATTTAAATAAATCATGATTTGAGTTAAGCTTTAGAGAGCATGTTGAATTTATTTCAAATTAATTAAAATAAAGTGATATTATTTTATTAAATATAACTAAAATAACATCACTTTTAACTCTTTCAAATTAATCAAAATTTAAATTATCTAAATCGAATTTGAATTTTTCGACCGGAGTGGAGGTGACAATCCTAACGTTCCTTTTAAGAAAGCGGGAGGAAAGCACCAACATGAGCAAAATGCCTTCCATTTTAACACAGTTTTGATCACAGGTTTTGTATAGTTGTCTGCAACAAAAGGACAACACATGTCCTGTAGCTGACATCTTTCGATCTTTGAAATTCTGCGCACGTAAGCCCACGGTTTATGGTGTCGGTGGCATTAGTCTTTTGTCAATGTAAGATTCGAGATGGTAAAAACATTATGGACTTTATATTACAATGCTGGACCACATGCTCTGTCACTAAAAAGACTATGCCTGTTTGACAATCAGCTGATAGCTGATTATATCAGTTGATTTGACCAGCAGATTGTATTAGCTGTTTGTTAAAGATGTCTGGTAAAATTAGCTGTTTAGTATTAACTGTTTAAGTGTAAAATAACTTATAAGAACATGACTTTAAAAAAATATAAGAATATAAATACTATATATTTTAGTATTTCAATGAATATTCTTATAAAAATTTAGATTTTAGATATTTAATTTTACAAAAATTAAGTTTATAACTCTAATAAAAAATATAAAACATATAATAATAATAATAATAATAATAATAATAATTCTTTATTATTATTAGTATTAATATAATAATAATAATAATAGTACTAATATTAATAATAATATTATTGTTATTATTGTTGTTATTATTAATATTATAATAATAATAATAGTACTAATAATAATAATAATATACTAATAATAATAAAAATTATTATTATTATTATTATTGTTGTTATTATTATTAACAACAAAAGAAGGGAGAATGAAAGAATAATATAATAATATTATTATTATCGTTTATTAACAACAAAAGAAAGCAACGACAGAAGGAGAATACTTGGAATGTCTGGAGAATTAAGAAA